>JAVXUP010000278.1:0-582973 GCA_033070095.1 Escallonia herrerae | reverse complement strand
AAACATACCAATTAATGCCCCCCTTTTAAACTGCTAGATTTGTGTCTTGACAGCCATTGTACTTGGCCCCGTTTTAATTTGCTATATATGTCCCTCAACATTCCATAATTTGCCCCATCTTAAAGTTCAAGTTTGGAAAGGCATTAAAGCTGGTATCAACGTTTTAAACTTGGAATTTTTTTGGCAAATTGGTACTGGGTTTTCAGTTGATATTCATGTGGCTTATTTGAGCTCCCGTAATAAGGTGATTTTTCGTAGTATAGATTGAAATCCGAAAGACATTTTTGGTTCAACAAAGATTTCTAAGTCGATCTTTTTGGATTGCTTTCAACAAACCTAATAGATCTACAAATAGTACAATCCATTCTCGGGTCTAAGAGGAATTCAAGACAATCTTATCCAATTCAACTCATGCTGCAATTGCTTGGAACCAACCTCGACTTCCGCCTTGTTCGGTTATCACTATGATTCAATAAGACATCAGTTTAGCATTACATATTCTTTTTTCTAATACAAGCATTATCTCACCTCACCATTTCTCAAGGATATTATTATGCTAACTCTCATAAAGAATCTTTTCGAAAAGGCCTTCTCATCAGTTTATTATGGATCAGTAGATTATCATTTACACATGTTTCCTTATATACTCATAATAAACTCATTCTTTCCCAGATGCCGCCTTGTAGATTGTCAAACATTGATAATGTCGGATTAATGAAAGATATTCCTTTTGCTCCATAAGAATATCACTTGATCTAGATTTGCTACTGTACAAACAACTAGATCAAGACTGCTAAGGAAAAAGCTGAGCAGCTGTTACCATCCACTCCGGCATATGCTATTCAAACCTCTGTCTTTTGAATCCATATACTGCTCATTTGTAATTAGTACCCTTCTAGCATGAACTTTTTTGATCTGGTTATACTATTACTTCTATCTTTTGCTTCCCATGGAAAATAGTTTGCCTACTCTTGTATCCATGGTGAAATCCCTTGTTATTTAAACTTTAAAAAAAACATTCAAGTTGATTGCATCATCAGGTGATGATGAATCAATCGAACTTCAACTTACATAGGGTCCACGTATTAACTATGATGATGGCTGTCTATCGGCGTCAAGAATTTGGGTGTGCTTGCGAACTCTCTAATCGTGGCAGATTAAGAATGAGGGTACGTTTTTGTTGTTATCTTGGTTGTCGGAAGTAATTATAACTCTTCGTATAGTGAGAATTGATAGTTATTAAATATATTACGTGACATTGTTACTAATACTTTTAGTGACAATTCATATTTATATCATGTCACTAAAAACATACAAGGACAATTAATTGTCGCTGTACGTGAAATTGTAGTTATATTTCTAATACCCGAGTAACAGTCAAAACTTTTCCTAAAGATTTATTAGTGAGACTGGTGATAAGGTGCAAAAAGGTTAAACTTGGAAAAAGTGTAGGCTTGAGGCACATGGCTGTGGGTTGGCAAGCGTCGACTCTTGTGCTGAGAGATGATGCTAACGTGTTGGCCTCTGGTGGTGCTGGCATGAAGTGCTTGTTTTCGTATTTGACTTATTGTAGTATTATTTGGCTTTATCCTTTGGTTATGTTTATTCGTAGTTACTTTATTTTATCTGTTGGTTTTACCATGTTTATCTTGGCCAAATGGATTAGTTAATTTTTTTAACTGCTCTTATTGGTACATCGGTGCCCTCGCCTAGTTGGGCCTTTAGTTAAGGATTTTATAGTTTCTTCTGTTGATGCTCACCGGATGAAGATGTCATCCGTGTATGAGTGAGTCAATCATCTTGTCCTTTATGCTTTTGTTATAAACTTCATTGTTTGCAGTCCTTCAGATGCTTACATTTTAAAAAACGTAGACAACTTATTTGGTGTAGTACAATTTTTTTCTAGTAGAAGCTCCAAGGAGTCTGGACATTTTTGCCATGGAACTAGGAACATTTTCATGCAGATACGGCCAGCTATACCTAAATAAGGCCTCTAGACCATCTTCCCAATAGATCCCCTGGTGTCTTGGGCAATGCAAAGCCTAGTGGGGTAGGCTGTGACATAACATGCCAGACTTTGTGTGGTCCAATTCCTATATCTCCTTCTGTATACTTGCGTTAGGCGCTCGTGCAACTAATCTGTGACAGCTACCACGCCCAATCCTTTGCGCTCTTGTAAGATGGATGAAATAACTCCCTCGAGTCTCATCTACACTAGCACCCCTTGTGTTACAACAGTACTTTTGTGACTCTGCATACACCCTTGGCGCTCGTTATCATAGAGGTTTTAAATACACACTACCTATTATCCTAACTGGTCTACGATTCCAATATTAAGTTGAGTGTAGCTCCAATTTTAATTGTCATGGAGTCAGGACATTCTTATACCAACACGACCAGCTATATCTAAATGAGGCCTCGAGACCCTTTTCCCCATGGACACCCCAGCCTCTCGTGTGAAGGTTAGGTTACATCGGTGCAGACCCTAGTGCATTAGCCTGCACCATTACACGTCAAGCTTGTTGTGCTAGGCTCCCATATAATTCGTGACAATTTGGTCCCAACGGTTTGATGTTTACTCCATGTTTCATGTAGTGTGTTATTTCTTTACTGTAGGTGTTAAAAAAAACTTATCTAGGCCCCCCTCCCCCAATAAAAAATAAAATAATGATCGTGGCCATATATTTACCCATGTCTACTTTTTTTTTTTGGGTACATGGTCTCTACTTTTCTAAAAGGGAAGCAACAATTTAAGGTAGTCTAAGTGCCAAAGCAAGTCTGACTTATGCCGTTGCAATCTTTGCTTTAGATGGTTGTATGACATGCTTCCAAACCTGAACATCGCTTTGGTAAAGGTCATATCTACTTTGACATTAAGACTAGTCATAGTTTTTTATTCCGCACTTGTAATAGCTTACCTAGCCTAGTGGTAAAGGCCTCTTCCTCGTGCAACATTGCAAATATGAATTTCATGGGAGTGTACATGGTGAGGGAAGACAAACATAAGGTGTTAAGTTGCATAAATCTAAGTTTCATGGGAGTGTACATGGGTAAGGGAAGACAAACATACGGTTCTTCACAAAAATAAGTTAAAGGGTATCACCCGACTAGAGCAGCTATAATCCTCCTTCTTTCGTCTTAAATATTGTAGATTACATTCTTTCTTTACCCTTATAGGCGTTGTTACTACTTCTTGGGGCTGACGAGGAATATAGCTGGTCCTCTTGGCAGGCAACTGTTGGTAGGTGGTGTAATATCCAGCACTTTTTGAGCTTTTAAAATAATTATCTGGGATCAAAAAAATATAAATAAATGAGCTATAATTTTGAGCATTGCTCGGGTGTTAGTAGAGAACGAGAGCTTAAAAATTTTTTGGAGACAAAAATATAATTTCGAAAAAAAAATTATGGGGACATTTTGTAATTTTGAAAAACTTTGGGGGCCAAAGTACAAAATTTGAAAGTTAGGCATTATGTGTAAACTCTGGAAAATTGGGCATAGCATGATGTCACCTCCTACTTAATTGTTGGTGACTAATTAAATTAAAATTATAAACTAATAGTTTATCATATTTTTTTCTTCTTTCTTAGGAAATTAAAAGAAAAGAAATTAGAAAGAACTTCGGGAAAAAAGGAGAAGAGGAAAACAAAAAAGAGTAATTGAAGAAAGAAGTAAAAGAGAGAAACAGAGCTTCAGGGGGAAGATGAACATGAGATAAGAGAGGAAATTGGGGGAGAGATTGAGAAATCTCTTCAAGGTAATTTTCTCCGTAGTGTGTGATTTCATTGCTCAATGTTTAGTGTGTGTTTCAAGAACTGTGTGTGTGTGTTTTTTTTTTCCAGGAACTGTGGGTGAGTTTGTGTGTGTATTTTGCTCACTGTGTGTGCTCGGGTGTGTGAGTTGTGCATATGTGTGGAATTTAATATATATATGAGTGCACTGCATGGGGTAGAGTGTATCAGTGTGTGTAAATAGGTGTTCACATGTGTGTTGTGGTGTAATTCGTGAGCTTGTGTGTGTTCAAAGTGTGTGTGTGTGTGCGCGAGCGCTATAGCCCTGCCCGCCTTATGAAATAAGCCTCACCGTCAGGCCACCGCCTCTGTATTCTGAGGAAGATCTGCTCTAACTGTGGTGAGGTAATCCACGTAAGTAATAAGATTAGGAGGATAGGTTTGGGGTGAACCTTAATCGATTATCTTAAATGTTCAGGATATTCTACCAGCAATTCGCTATGTGCGCATAAACTGTGTAAGTGTGGTGTATTAGTGTGTTTATGAGGATAGTGGGTGTGTAGTGTGTGTTTTTAGTGGGTTGCCGAGGGGTTTGGTGTGTGTTCTTATGTGTGAAAATGGGTATTACAGTGTGTAGATGTGTATGACAGTGAGTGTGTGTTCGGGTGTTTAAGTGTGTGTATATGTGTTTTTATTGTGTGAAATTGTGAGTTAGAATGTGATTTAGGGATGTTAATGTGTGGGTGTGTGTAACTGTGCATGGGTTAGTGCGTGAAGTGGTGTTCTGTGAAGTGTGCATGCTCGGCTGAAGGAAGAAGGTGTGTGTGTGTGTGTGTGTTTAGGCGAGAAACTAGGCGTGCCATGATTTGAATAGTGACTATTTTTGTCACTAAAGACATGAGGTTATTTAGGCAGTTTTACATTAATTTTTATAAATAGTTAGGGTCAAAATTTGATAAAGTCCAAAATAGTGATCCCCATTATTTTTATGAGACGTACACTGCAAAAAAATTTGGGAATCTTCGATCCCCACGAAGAATGCTAAATTAGGGTATCGACCAAAGAAAACTCTGAATTTATTTGATATAGCAAACCAAGTTATTTTAATCTGAAATTTTGGAGAAAACTTATTTTACTGAAATGTTTCATTATAAAAAATTTCATACCATTATAAGGTCAATAGGTATTTTTAGCAGAACCAGCGTCTGAGCGTTTGGTCCAAACATCAGTTCAGAATTTTTGGATGGAAATTTTTAGCCCAAAAATGACCAGGATGCTTAAAATAATGTTTAAGATATTTTTGAGATTTTTCGGTGCCGAGAACTCCCAGGGGATATTTTGGTAATTTGCCACCCAGAAGGGTATTTTGGTAATTTTACCTATAAAAGGTATTTTTGAGTAAACTCACATACGGTAAGGTTATTTTAGGTTTTTTACTTATGGCAAGGCTGTTTTGGTGATTTAAGTATGAGAGGGGTGTTTTTGATAATTTTACATATAAGGGGCATTCTGGTAATTTTATATAACCAATGAGGGGCCATTCTGGGAGTATGCATGAGTTAGTATTGAATTCGTAATATTGCAATATATACCGTATACTAATAATTGGATTGTTTCGTTTGTGTTAAAGCAATAGACTTTTCGGTTAGAAATAAGGGTTTCTATCTGAACCCCACCTAAGGACTTCAGTCCGAACCCTTATTTCTATAACTCGTACTCGTAAGTATTCTTTCGATTTACTTATGGCTATTGTGGAACACTAAATTATGCATTTATATCAGCATGTTTTTACCAAGCAAAATCCTAATATTGAACCTAACTCGGTCGTTTAAAAATCTGATCGATGATTTCCTTGTATCACATACTAAGCAGATTCGATAATTGTTTTTGTTCGTTCTTCTAAATTGTCGTGATTAAATTCGATAACTGTTTGTAATCGTTCTTGTTATTTGTTTGTGGCTATTCTTAAATCCTGTGATGAATTGATACAGTAGGTTAACTATCACTGAAACCTTAATTGATATCGATTATTTGAATTCACATTAATACATATTGTTATTACAAGTTAAGCGTTGAATTTCTTGTTGATTCTATGATTGTGTCTTATGTGTTGACCTGAGGGCCTGTTTTGAGAGAGGCATTATAAGGAAGGATGGTTACTGCTTCCTACTGGAAAAGCAGGCTAGTTCTTTGATTGATACATGCGTACATCTGCGCATTACCTGAATGACATTGCATCTGCCCAGGATCAATGTCTTTGAATTTGCTTACATTGTATCTTACAACGATTGTTTTGAAAACGATGTTCAAATGAAGGTATTGTTACCTGACTGAAGGGGATTAAGTGAAAACTCTTTCCCATATTGTAATTATACTGTTTGCATTTGCACGAAACCCTTCCCCTTTCTCTCTTGAAGTATCTATGTTCGTTTTGAAACCCTTTGGAAAATTATCATTTCATTTTAAGATGATGACTTTGAAAATAATCTTCAAACGATTATTTTGGTATTTGGTTATAACTGTTAATGTTCGTTTTGGAAACTGGATGAATCTTAAAGTTTGTTTTGGTGTCTGTCTAGGATTGTCTCTTTTGGTCGCTTTTGTATATGCTTATGACTGATTATAATTGCTTTGGATATGACTAAATAGTTCATGATTGTTGTAATATTTTGAGAAATTATCCTCGTTTGAACTCTTGAGTTGATTTGTAATTCTTTCGGTTGTTCTTGAACGACCTTATTGAGCTCTCAAAAGCTCACCTTTTGTTTGATTCCCTTCTGTAAAAAATGCTTAGCTATAAAATGCTCGGGAATGGGTTTAGAGTTGTCTGAGATTCCATTGAGCCCACCACTACTATATAGTAAGACCCTTGCATGGATCGGTACTGTTAACTCGTATTATAGGAGCTCGAGTTTGTAAAGAGCCTAAGTTAATAGTTTAAGTTTAAGCAATTTTCTAATCTTGTATTTTGAAGACTTTGAGTTGATGCTAGATTAGATGCTTTAAAGTAAGTGTAGGTAAACAGGATTTGACAGGTTTGATGCGATGTGATAGGTTAACGTTCTAGGAGTTCGGGGTGATAGAGTTCCGGATTTCCGGGATGTTAGAGGTGGGCAATAAGAAATGCATCCACATATGGAAGGATAACTGGATACCAGCGATTGAGCCACATGATATTGCTGAATTCTGCATGTGGGCACATCCTTGTCAAAAGTAGATGAGCATATTACACAGACCTTGTGGAATAATGATATTCTCAACACCATTTTTTCCCAAGTGTTGTGGCTATTATCAATGATATTGATGTATCATCTGCAGGATACGGTGACTAGTGTGGGGACTTAAGAAAAATGGACGATTTTCAGTCAAATCTGCCCATTTCTTTTGGTATTTAGGAGTTGACATCCCAACACACATCGGTCAATATTTGAAGTTAGGAATTCCTGCTAAAATTCATATGTTTGTCTGGCACCTAGTTATAGATCGACTACCTATAAGAGCCATCTTTCTGACCAGAATTGTGGTTCATGATTACTTATGTGGCCTTTTTCGGTAGGATAGTGAAGTATCAACGCATTTGTTCCACCAATGTTTGGCACCGAGGATGGTTTGGTTTTGGAGCAATCTAGGGATCCTATCTGCAGAATCAAGACCATCCTTTAAGGAATGGTTGATAGCCTTGCTCACCAAGACACCCTATTCTCTCGGCATATCTCATTCAGCTCAAGTCCTTTTCATATATACACTAGGTAGGATGTATATTGCTACATAGGAAGGAATGTATATTTCAGCACACTTCTTTTACACCTCTCTTAATCATTAATTAGGCTCGCATCTTACACAACTTAATAACAAGAGTCCTAGCCAAAAACCATAGTTCTCTCACTCAATCAAGAGCCATAATGGAGCATAACAACCCATTCCAATCCTTGGAACTATTTCTTCTCGTTAGTCTCCACTCTGAGGCTACAAGGTGCAAGTATAATTTTCCTACTGAGATGCACCTCTATGTGGAGGCATGTTGGAACGAACAACTCTTTATATAGGTCTTGGTATGATTATTACGAATACCCGGGGTGAGCGATGAGGTCACTGCACAATGTCCTTGTTGGCTTCTAGTTTTCTCACGGCATCGGCTGTAGCTGTCTTTAAAGCATGCTTATGGGCTCAACTACACTCTTTAAAGCATATAAGTATTCACACTTATTGCATCCATATTTTACTAATAAATGGCAGCTACTAAGGAGCTAGATACACATATGAAGTCTATTATGAATGATATCTGCCACTTGTGCTCTAGTTTTGATAATTGCATCATAAGTATACATAATCTAGACATATTACACGTGGGCAAATTGATTGCTAATACGACAAGTGAGGCAAAATCTTCCACTAACCAGGAGAGGCAAAATCTTCCACTAACCAGGAGAGGCTATGCTTTTATGATGTTCATGGGAGGATTATGCCATGATATACTTGTCGGGCTACCTCGTACTTATTGATAGTGTTACTTATTAATATGCGTCATTACACCTTTTGACGTGGTTGTTTCTTATGTAAACGATTTTCTTTAATATGAATGCAAGTTTGAAATCATTAAAAATAAAAATTAAAGGTGTTTCAAACTTTTACATTTCAATAATTAATATGCCGAACATTAAGTACGTGCTTCAGCACACTTAGGATTACAACTTGGGCGGGCTGGACGAGTCCAAGAGTCAGACAATGCCCTGTCCATCCCAAGGGTCAGACATTGCCCTGTCCACCCTTAAAAACTCATGCCTATGCTAGTGTCCAATCTAGCCCATCTACGGGCTCAATGATATTTGTCCACACTCAAAATATAAAAGTTTTAGTGGGCACGGGTTGGACAAAGGTAATTTGTCCCTGTCACATTTTACGTTTCCAGTTTACTTAGTCTTCAAGTACATGAATTACCACAAAGTATACTAATTAGTCACGAGTTTTTGTTTACTTAATCTTTAAGCATATCGATTACCACCTAAGTCTATTGATTAGTCATGATAATGACGAAAAGTATAGTACAGTCCCAAATTTTTGGATTTAAATGTAAGCATGAACACAAAATTTAGGACTTGAAAAATAAAGAAAAATAAAAAAAAGACAAGACAAGAGTATCAAAACAATCGTATGAAGTTAATCCTATAATAAGAAACGAAGGCAGAAATAGAAGTCTCCAGAGATCTCTAAACCTATCTTAGCTAATCATAGGCTTTGCTCGTGTCCATCTTGAGGGCCACTATATTAACTCTACCTGATTTCGAATTCAGATAATATTGGTGATTTCTTGAGATATCACAATATTATTTGTGACGATTCAGCCCTCTACAAATGCATTTTGACAATGGGAAACAAGTGCTGAAAGAACCAATTCCATACTATTAGCCAAAACCTTTAAAATGGGCCTGTAAGAAGTGTTACAGGGACCAATCTGTCAAAAATCAGAAGGAGATTCTAGGTTGATGGTCTTAGGGATAAGAGTGATACATGAAATGTTGCCCTCTTTAAGTAAGTAGCCCGCATTTAGGATAAGACTGCCTTGATGACAGGGTTGTGAAGATCAATTCAACATGTTAGCCTACAATTGGCGGGATACCATCAAGACTTGGAGCTTAAAGCGGAGTTGTACACACCTTATTTTTGTAGGTCTTTTTAATTAATTAAGTAATGGACTTTATTATTTTTTAAAATGCATTATTGAGTTTGGGCTTAGTGATATTATTTAATTATTAATTCAGTCCAGTTTTGTTTAATTGGTTTGATTGAGTTTAATATTCTGGTCCAATCCTTCTAGTTAAATTCTCCAATCCAGTCCATTGCATGTCCAGTCAGTCAGTCTAGTCCTATCCACTGTATTTAGTCCAGTCCATGTAAATTAAGTCCGGTACATGGTTGTCTAGGTGATTTGGGGAATAATCCATGATTTTTTCTTGATATAAAGATCAAATCAATCTATTTAAGATTAAGAAATGACTTGTCCTGAATATGATACATTCCATTTGTAATTTCAGAGATAATTATTGAAATTATGGTCAAATAATGTCCCGAAATTCAGAAAAAAACATTTTTTTATAAATGAGGTGAACCGATCGGTTTGGGATTAACCGACCGGTTAGTTGACTTTTGTCAATCTAATATTTTATCACTTATTTTGACTTATCTCCAGCCATGCATATTAGATTCTGCGACCCTAAACACTATAAAAGGGGCCTTGGCATTTTAAGGGTCAAACTTTAAGTCTATTTTTTAAGTTTATTTTCTTTAGAGTTTGCACGCCATTTGTTCGTGAAGGGACATCCAATCTTTCTCGAAAATCTTAGCCTCCAAATCACTCTAAAAGCATCTTTTTTGTTCTTGGCATCATGGATACCACGGAGAACATCCCCGAGTCGTCAAGGCAAGCTGCATCGTGAGGTAATCTTTACCAGTTTTCTTAGGATAAAAATCATATAGGTTGTCTGTAATGTCCCCGGAAATCCGGAGCTCCGCCACCCCGAACTCCCGGGTCATTAAGCTACCGGATCACATCAAACATGTCAGACTTGTTCACTAACATATATTCCAAATCATCTAATTCAGCATCAACTTATATTTCTCAAAGCACTAGATCATAACTGCTTAGCCTAAATTATTACAGCTTATATTCTTCGCAATTCAAATTTCCTAAGAACAAATTAACAATATCGACCCGCGCAGGGCTCTTACTATACAGTGGTGATGGGCTCATCAAAATCTCACTCAGACTCTAAACCCTATTCCTGAGCAATCTACTGTTAATCAAAACCTACAGAAAGGAATCAAACGAAGGATGAGCTTTTAAGAGCTTAGTAAGGTCGTGCAAGGACCAACAAAAGAATTACAAGAATCCGACTGACGAAGATTTTCAGAATACTTCAACGAACTGAACAGCTCAATGATTTCCAATATGATCGAAATTCATCAGAAATAAATACCAAAATAGACAAACACCATCACGATAGGTTCCAAAATGATCAATAAAAGGTTATTTCCCAAGTCATCATCTTCAAATACAACAGAGTTTTCTCGAGGTATTTCAAACGTACACAGATCATCTGAGACAGTTCTTTTTAAAATACACTGAATTTCTCAAGGGACTTCAACCCAAGCACAAATTATTTCAGAGAATAATTTCCAGTCATTACCGTAGTAGTCACGACAATATATAGAACAGAAAAAAATAAAAAATCAACGTTGATCCTGGGCAATTGCAATGCCATTCTGACAAGTTAACAGAGTGTACACATGCAAGATATACAAGAATAATTACTAGTCCACTTGGGTACTAGCCTGTGTTCCATGCAGGATACAGACTAGCCTTATTATACCCTCCCACAGAACGGAAACCCAGGTCAACACCAAAAAATTAACAATATCAATGAGCATTAACATAAGCTCAATTTACCAGAATCAGATCGGATTTTAATAATCATAATATACCGGATAAGTCATCATTCAAAATTCCAGAAGAAAATCATAAATAAACAGCAAAACAATTGCGAATAATTATCGGATTTAGGCACAACAATTCGGAAGAACGGATACAACAATTATCTGATTTGCTTGACATGCAATACATGCGAGCATCACAAAAATTTCTAAATAATCGATTCAGGTTCAACATTGAGATTTTTGGGCAATAACATACTGATATGAATGCATAATTTCGAATTTGGCATTAGCCATAAGTATATCAAAAGAGTGCTTATGAGTACGATTTATCAAAATAAGAGCTCGGACGATAGTCCTTGCCCAGGGTTCAGATAGAATCTCTTACCTGGATCCGCAGCTAAACTATTTAACTGAAAGTCTTTAACTTTAACCTAAACGGAATAATCGAATTATTAGAACACGACTATAGAAAAATATTATAACTTAATACGGACTCACACATACTCCAAAAACGAACCTCCCTCACCGCATATGTAAAATTATCAAAATGCCCTTAGATGTAAAATTACCAAAATGCCCCTCTTGGACTTAAATCATCAAAATTGTCTTCTCATAAGTAGAACCACCATCATAACCTTACCGTATACAATTTTATCCAAAAATACCTTCCTTAGGTCAAATTACTAAAATACCCCTTCAGGTGAGAAATTACCAAAATACCCCCATTACACTTAAATCATCAAAATACTCTTTCTGTAAGCCAAATCACTAAAATATCCTGACTATTTATAAAAATTTTGGATGAAAACTATCTAACTTACCCCCATTTATAGCGACAAAAACGAACACTATTCAAATCGTGACACACAATAGTTCACCTTGAAAACACCTACTCTTCTTCTTCCATAATCTGCTGAGACCCACCTACACACAACTCACCTACACATCCTGATACACTACAGGATTCACACAAACACATTTAAAATACCTTATACTGCCTAAAACACACACTTATATGCAAATTAAACACAAAATTAACACACCTACATACACAATCACTCACCCCACTCATACCCGTAACACACACACGCTGAACTTCTCAAGAACACACACGGTCAACACTCAAACACACACATTAGTCACTTACAACCCTCGAAAATTCATCCTAACATAATTAACACATGACACCCACACACACTACCCCATACCTGAACATATACACTTGCATATACACACTGCACAACCACGTTCATGGCTACGCACACGCACACACATCACAACAATTCACACACGCACACACTGATCCCACGATGCCACACAAAAAATTAGATCAATCGGAGTTCGGATGAGTGAGATATGAATTGGGAAATTTTTTTAGATAAAAACTTAGTAGCACGAAGATCGATAAAACTTTTTAAAAGAAATAGTCACCCGAAAGTGACTCTTGATTGTCATTTCTTTATAAATTCTGAAACCAATCCCTCACGAAAGACAACTTATAAATTTAAGATAAAAAAGGACAAAGGACAACTGTCCTTTTCTTTAGAGAAAATACGGCCACTGTTCTTAAAAAAAAAACCGACAGCTCGACTCGACTGTTTGTAAGGATTATATATATTTTTTAAAAAGTCAAAGACCAATTGAAGAGAGACGTGGGACTAAAATTTTTGAAAGTAACTTTTTGACCTCAAACAAATAACGGTAAGGAACAAAGTTATGGCAAACAACTTTAATTTTGGAATGTAAATATTATCGACGCTAATTTGGTTTACGATTATATTTTCTTCTTAGAGATATGAATTTTAACCCCGGACCTCATGATCCATCAATCCTATACGATGACGATGACCATGTCGTGAGGCACGTATTTGATGGTGTCGATAGGGGTGTTTTGGAAACAATTCAAAGCACAAGTCACCTTGAAGAGTGGGTACTAAACGAGGAACAAATACAAATATTACACCGTCAAAATTTATCTTTGTTCACCGATCTTCATCATTGGTCTTGGCACGACGATTGCCCTATATCCGCTCTAGTTGAACGATGGAGGAGCGAGACAAACTCATTTCACTTCCGGTTTGGTGAAATGACTATTACATTAGAGGATGTCAGATTTATACTTGGAATCCCATGTCATGGCAGACCCATTACTTTGAGCAAAATGTCTGTATCCATAGCGAAGATGGCTAGGCAGTATTTTTGAGAATTTTGAGGGAAGCTCATTGGACATTGGGCTAACTAGCATGCCTAAGGTGCAATGAGAAAAAAAAAATAAAAAAGCGTGCCTAAAGTGGGCGCTAAAGAGTGCTCGAATAGGCACTTCATAGAAAAATCAAAAAAATAATGTCTCGATTTTCGTCAAAATTTATAGAATTGGGCTAACTAGCGTGCCTAAGGTGTAATGAGCAAAAAAAAAGAGAAAAAAATTATAATTTTTTTCGAAAGCTATGAATTGGGCGCTAAAGTGTGCGTGAATAGGCCATTCATAAGAAAACCAGAAAAATAATTTGTCTCGAGTTTCGCCAAAATTCATAGAATTGAGCTAACTAGCATGCCTAAGGTGCAATGAACAAAAAAAAGTGAGAAAAAATTACAAATTTTTTCGAAAGTTATGAATTGGGCACTAAAGTGTGCGCAAATAGGCCTTTCATAGAAAAATTAAAAAAATAAATTGTCTCGATTTTTGCCAAAATTCATAAAATTGGGCTAACTAGCGTGCCTAAAGTGTAATGAGCAAAAAAAAAGGGACAAAAAAAATTACAAATTTTTTCGGAAGCTATGAATTAGGCGCTAAAGTGTGCGCGAATAGGACCTTCATAGAAAAATCAAAAAATAATTTGTCTCAATTTTTTCCGAAATTCATAGAATTGGGCTAACTAGCGTGCCTAAGGTGCAATGAGCAAAAAAAAATGTGACAAAAAAAATTACAATTTTTTTTGGAACTTATGAATTAGGCGCTAAAGTGTACGCGAATAGGTCCTTCCAAAAATATCAAGATTTCACAAATCAAATTACAAATTAAAGATTCCACAAACCAAATCACAAATTTAAACATTATAAAAGTTCAATTTATACAACTGAAACATTAACCCTAACACTCTTGCTCATCATCGTCCTCCTCGACCATACTGCCAGGTTCGATACCTAACACTTTATAATGGTTTCTCTTGTCATGATCAGTCATCTTATTACACAACGCACACTTTCGCAATTGTTTTTGACCCGTTGCTTCTTCAATCGGATTCTTCATGCGTATTGCTCGTTTTTGCCCTTTTGTTTGAGAAATAATTGGATCAAAAATATCGTCCTCCTCATCTTGCAGGCTTAGTGCTGTTAATGACTGGCTGTGAAGCTCGATTGAATCTACCGGCTGGAGTCGTCCGAGTAGTCGAAGTGTCCCGTCTTTCTGTAATGCCATCCTAAACTGTGCAAGGTTAGCCTTATCCCGTGCGGCTGCTTCAACTTGATACCTGTACCCATCAAATGTTGACGCTGCATCCAATGATAAACCGTGCATGATGTTACAAAGGTGATTATATCGCAGCGTCTCAGATTGCTCGAAATCAACTGAAACATTGGGCACGTAAGGAATGTGACCGTGGACTCTATTGGCTTCCTTCGTCCACCGTTCCAAGATATACTCTGGAGGGATTTCACGAGCATTCTTGGCGCTAAAAACCCTCAACGCGTGTCGACAAAGTATACCTTTATGCTCAAACAGTTGACAGTTGCAATTAACCAACCCGGTGTCAATACAAACTGTACGGTAAAATGTCTTCTGTTCCTCGGAGCCGACGAAGAGCACGGATTGGCAAAATTCGTCACATTTGTCAAAGCATAAACCTTGAGATCTCTGGTGGAATACTCGTGCAACTTTGTCATGCTATATTGATTCGACTTTAGTAGTTCCTCTTGAAACTGTCTAAACATTTCCTTGGTATAGACTTGAGCCGCATGAGCCTCCAAAGGTGAAAAAACTACTATGGCTCTTTCTCTGTAAACTGTAGCCGCGTCGGCTTCTCTTTCAAGGAAAAATTGCTTGTCAAGGGCTTTCTGCATCTCTAGTACGAACTCTTTTATACTTGAAGAATGGCCTACGTACCCATCAAAGAATGCATTCATACCTTCGCTTCTCGAGGTCGTAGTCATTCCGGCTGCAAAAAACTTTTGGTGTAGGCACCGACCCACTGTGTCTTGATCTCATACAACGATTGTAACCATTCATGATTGTGCAAATAGTAGTCATCCATTAACTTGGCCCACCTCTCCTCGAACACGTCTACCGTCAACGATTTCTTCACACATGTATTAAAGTCAGTCTTGAATGTCGGATGGTTTGCATATACATTGTGAAGCCGTTCGGGATATTTGTTGCTTATGTGCCATGTGCACAGGCCATGGTGAGTATCTGGAAGGACCTTAGCGATTGCATTTTTCATTGCCAGATCTTGGTCGGTGATGATGGTCTTTGGAGGAATATGATACATTGCTTGAAGCCACGTTTCAAATAACCACGTAAATGACTCCTCCGTCTCATCCCTAAGCAGGGCAAAGCCAAACAAGATTGACTGATAGTGGTGGTTCACCCCGGTGAACGGAGCAAAAGGCATAGAGTACTTATTTGTGCGGTATGTGGTGTCAAACGTCACAACATCCCCAAAATTTTGGTAAGCAGCTCTAGAACGGGCATCCGCCCAAAATATAGTACTAATGCGGTTCTCATCATCCAGTTGGAGACTATAGAAAAAGCCAGAATTCTCACTCTGAAGGCGCCTGAAGATATCAAGTGTAGCTTGAGAATCACTCTTACCGAAAGACTCTCTCCTCTGAGCACGAAGTTCATTTCGAAGGTCTACTTCGTTGAAACTCAACTTGTCAATCCCCCCAGCCTGGCTTGAGAAAACCCCCATCATTCTAGAAGGTGGAATTTTAGCCTCGGCCATTGTAAATATCAGTTGTCTGTGTGCCGCGCTTATTTCTCGGTGTTGATGAATTTGACCAATCTTACTAGGGGTCATCAACTGATGATTATGGCTCAACTCCACTCCCGTCACAACCCAATGGTTTTCATTTTTTCGGTGTACTGCATACACATGGGCCTTGCAGCCGGTACCCGGAAATGTGTCCCGTTTTCTTTGTCTTGTTGGCCCTTCGTCACTGATCCGAACAACCGGGGTACATGCGGTGCTCCTCTATGACACTCAAATAGTCTTGCACAAATTTGATCTGTATTCGCCCGTTTTCTAGTCGTCTTAATTCTAATACCGAAACCTATCGTTTTCGAATATGCTCTATAGTATGCTTCAACTTCGTCCAGTGTTTGAAAAACTTGACCTTTGTAAGGTGGATCAGAATCTTCACAAAAATTATTTCCTCCAGTTGCATCCATATTTATACTGAAATCTAAAAAATAAAAATTATATCATTCTCAACAAGTCATAGAATTAAATAATTTTTTTTTGTAAAGAAACAGAAATAAAATGGAATGAAATGAAATCGAATAAAATGAAATGAAAAGGCAAAACTTATAATGTAGTATTATTGCTTTCAATTGCCTCCTACTTCAAGATAATTGCTTCAATCCTTCCGCTTCGAGATAATATCACCAAAGTTGGATAAATTAACTTCAAGATAGTGCAAGTAAACACTAAAACTTTAAAGCTGAGTAAGTGGGGAGGAAAAAGAAAGAGATATAGATATATATATATATATATATATATATATATATATATATATATATATATATATATATATAACCAAAATGAGAAAGTCTGAATGTGTGTGAGAGAGAGAGAGAGAGAGACTCGTTAAATAGAGGAGAAATCCCCCAATTGCTACTCTTTGTAGCGGTTGGGGGCAACTGGGGGTTTTATTAGGGTTTTTAAATGCATTTGTGGGGTAGTTGTGGGGTAGCTGGGGGTTTATTTAGGGTTTTTTAATCGGCTCATGGGGTAGCTGGGGTTTTTTAAGGGTTCTTTAACGCAGGTTGGGGATGCTGACATTTCTGGAAAAAGATTGGACATGACAAGGCATTATGAAAAAGGACATGACATGACAAGGCCAAAAAAGAGGGACATCATCCCAACTGCCACACTTAGTGGCGGTTGGGGAGTGCTTACGCTAATAACTAGAAAAAGTCCAATTTTGAAGTTGGAAAAAAAAATTTGGGGCCGTCATGCCAACAACCACACTTAGTGGCGGTTAGGAGACGAAGGGAAAACAATGCTTAAAAAAAGGGCAATGATTACCAATAGCCACAAAGTGTAGCAATTGGGAGCACACCCAATAGCCACAAAGTGTAGCAATTGGGTGTGCTCCCAATTGCTACACTTTGTAGCGGTTGGAGGGAATTCGTGGGCCGCCAACCGCTACTCTTTCTTACGGTTGGGGTTTTGTCAACTTCCCAGGGCATTTTGGTCAATTTTTGCAACCGCCACTCTTTTAGGCGGTTGCAACTTTAAAAAAAAAAAGATCTGGGCCATCCACGAGTACACGTGGACGGCTAGATTTATGGTGGAGAAATAACAATTTCTCCACCGGTGGGTGTGGATCAGCTCTCCATATATATATATTGCACAAATGACCCCAAACTTTCTATAATTAATTTAAAGCCCCAAATTTTATTCCAACCTCTATTAATTTAATTAAATGTCCCTAAAGCATATACTATCACTCATTTCATTATTTTTCATCACCGAAACATTAATTTACAGTTATGCCCCCAAAGTTTTTCAAAATTACAACAATGGCTCCAGAATTTCAAAAATTACATTTTTTGCCCCCAAATTATTTTAAGCTCCTACACACTACCAATACCCGAGCATTGCTCAAATTTAATGCCCGCTTATTTTTCGAAGCCCAGATGGTTACTCTAACCGACTTTCGAAATTTGGGATATTACATTGTCATTCCTTCCCTGTAGTCACATATCATTTCAAAACTACACAACGAGTTTTTCTTATCATTTCTTTGTCTCAGTCTAGGCACGAATTGTAGACTACTTCCCATAGGACTAGTGTCAAACTGTAGTGGTTTTGATTCCGATTATTTTGATCGGATACGTATGCCACTTGACCCCTGTTGTCGAGTTCAAGCCTAATAATAATAATAAAAATTAGCTCAAGGTGAGTCTGGTTGTGTTCTTCATGCTACATATTCTTTAAGCCAAAAATCATTAAAAAGAAGTAGAGACTGAAAGGGAGCAGTGGGTGCCAAACACCTTTTTGTTGCCTAACTTAGTCCCCGAACCCCTCTCTTGGTTCCGATAAGAACAATCGTCCTTTTGAACGCCTTTGAGTCATTTATAAGTTTTTCTTATTTTTCTTTAATTAAATAAGACGGCAACTCCTAAAAATCCTTTTTGTGGGAATTTTTTCCGAGGCGATGAGCCACAGTGGCCACTCTACTCTGGACTAAACACACTAAAAGAACTAGACTTGAAAAGTTTTACTAATTTTTGGCCTTGTTGTATTTCTCTTGTATTTTTCTATGGTATATACAATGTGACATAATTGTGGTACCTATACTTTTATGTTCATACCTCACACACGCGCACGTCTCACCCCGATCCACACATTTGAGAGCGACACAGTTGAGGCTCTTGGTCCTTTAGGGCTCAAGGCGATCTCTTGATCAAATTCTCAACTTCACATGCCTCGTACTAAAGATCCCTCTTGGTTTCTTTCTTCATTAAATGACTTGTATACATGCTGGTGATCGCTCATTTTTAACTTCGTAGTTACGGGCGGAAGGTATACGGTACAGTTGAGCTGATGGAGTGACCTTTACACCGGTGTTATAAGGAGAAAAACTCTCACCCGAACCATTTAGTGTTCTGCCCTTTTGTTGGGAGAATACCTATATTGGCCTATGACATGTTGGCGGGGAAACCACCAGCATGATGTAAGCTAAACTAGTTATTTCGCAAAAAAGGGGTACTCTGACTAACCAGCCAGTTATCCGTGCTCCTTATTGGACGGTTAATAAGTATGTACATTACTTGAAAAAATTCAAAATTGACTGGTTTATACCCTAACCAACCCTACTGACCAATCGACTAGTTTGTCCATCAGGATGACTTGACATTTAGTCAGAACCTTCTCCTCTAGAAAAATTTCTAAAAAATTTCCAGAAACAAACCTTAACTCCACTAACTAAGCGACTAATTTATTCATTAGGATGACCGACCAGTTAGTCAGTACCTTTTCCTCCCAAGAAAATTCCCCGGAACAAACCTTAACTCCACTGACCAAGCAGTCAGTTCATATCTCGACTGACCAGACGGTTAGTCAAAACTTTCCATGTTCCAGAATTATTTTCCAAATCATACCCTAGACCTAGTGACCAACCGGCCGGTTAGCCTCCCAGGTGACCGGACGGTTAGTCAGAACTCTCCTTATTCCAAAATTTTCAAGTCCAAAACTTCCAACCCACTAAACAACTGATTGGTTACCAACTAGGCTACCAGACGGTTAGTCAGAACCCTGACCTTCCCAAGATTTTTCAACTCCAAAAATCCCGAACCCACTAACCAATCGGCCTTAACACATCAGGTTACAGGACAGTTAGTCGGCACCCTTACTTCTACATAATTTTTCAAACATCCATGATTATCTCATCGACCAATAAGCCAATTAATCGATAAGGCTAACTGAACTGTTAATCAAAACCCCAATTTTTCTAGACATCATCCCAAAATCCAGAATTACTTATTGAACAAGTGAATGATTAACCCAAAAGGTTGACCGGTGGGTTAATCATTTGTCCAAGTCTTGTACGGGTAAAAATCAGCCAGTTTAAAATTTTATACTGTGGCGTGCTTTTTTGTGCGTGGTCCTTCTAGGCTATAGTTTACTAGCTTGAGTCATTTTTCCTCAGTTCCCTTTGATCCTTAGGGTAAATATAATGTAATAATAAGTCCTATAAACAATCCTTAGGGTAATAAAAAATTAAAAAATTTAGGTTCAAAATATCTTCCTTTTTTCTCTTTAAAGGTAACTATTTCTGACATCGGCTTACGCTCTGGCATTGGGACCAGTCTAGAGAATTCGCTCGCACGTCAATGGCTGAAGAATACCATCAAATCCACGACCTTGACCAGATTCTCAGAGATATGCAAAAGAGTTTCCAGGAAGGTCTTACTGTCTTGGTGCTCAACAGACCAAGATGGCTAGGGAGTTCGAATTGCTCAAGGAGGACCTCGCTGAGTAGAGAAGACGCGTCTTTATCATATCATGACATTGACAGGCTCTCTCACTCAAATAAAGGATGCCATCAACAAAGGGATAGTAATCAAGGATGAGAAGCCAATACACAAGACTGGTCAGAAGAATCCTATTGCTCAGCAGAGGATGTTTGCAAACAATGATACAGTTAGATCTCAAGAGCTGGTTTTGTGGGAGGACTATCACTAGGCAAAAGTTTTCCAATCTGCATGCCCCTAGAGCTAAAGTGTTTGAACAACTACTCGGTAAAGGTGTAATCGCTAAACTCCCACACCAAAAGGGGTGTGACATGCAAGCTCGATGTGAATATCACCAAGCATTTGGACATCATATGGAAAAATGTATCACCTTAAGGCACACTATTCAAGATCTCATCGATAATGGTTTGATCAATCCTCATGTCGAATTCATTATGAAATTAAAACTTCTTCCAGTACACCTAGTAAGCGGGGGTGAGACATCTCCTCTGGCACTAGATCTTTGTACGTCTTATCAAAAGGAAGACATTGTATATTTAGCTGGCTAGATTGCCATAGATTAGCCAATGTTCAAAGGCTTTTCGGATGCTGAGCTGAGCATGGTGCCAAGCTGGAACCTTAGTTTTAGTTTTATCTCAATTGACTTTCCTAGCACTTCCTAGATTTTCTTTTTTGGATTTTTTTGATTAGTAATATAGTTGATGTTTTTGCTTAGTTCGATGCACTTAATAAAAAATTTAAAAAATAATAAATTAATTAAAAAAGTCAAAAAGTTTTTGAAAAAGCCCAAAATATTTTCTTTTGTAAGATAATGAGCTCTGGCATCAGTAAGAAGCTCTGGTATTAGGATACATCCAAAAAACTTAAGTGGATCCCAATGGTGGAAGGATTCTTTCAGCCAAATGATCTTATCAAAATCCTCGGTAATCTACAAAAGGATTTTAAAGCTAACCTCACCGCTATCGCTTTTGTAGCTCAACATAATGAAATTGCCTCGAATATGGGATTACTCATGAAAGAAGAGAAAAACAAAGAATTTGAAGAGGAACCAAAGATGGTAGAGAAGAAGGGAAGGAAAGGGGAAGCACGAACTCAAAACTGATAGGGAGTATGGATCTAATGATGAAGGGGAGACTATTGCCCTAGAATGGGAGGAAAAAATGGCTACACTTGAGTACCAGACCGCTAAGACGAGAAGGACGGATGACCCAATGGACCTCGATACCCTTACCATATGCTCGGACGACAGAGTCTCTTAGAAGTTTAAGATTACGGATATGGACAAACTTGATGGGATGACAAATCCATGGATCCATGTGAAGATGTATATGCGAGCATTAGTTCCTTATAGAGTTAACATAAATCAATTGGTTCAGCTTTTTTGTCGGACCTTGACCGGAGCCGCTGCTTGATGGTTCCTCACCCTCGACGATTCAAGAGTGCCAACGTGGGAAGATGTAGTGTGAGAATTGGCTAATCAGTACCAGTATAACGCTGCTTTGGATATTATTCGAAGAAACTTTGAGACTATGAAATAGAAGCCAAAGAGTCAGTCTCAACCTTTTATAATGCGATGGAGAAATAAGTCTACTCAGATGGTTAACTGCCCGTCGAAAGAGTAACAGGTTAACAGGATAAGGAACAACTTGCTATCAGTGTACCATTAGTGTGTTTTTGGGCAGTATTACTCTTCCTTTAAAACATTAATGGGATCCCTAATATAGGGTTGAAGATGCTATCAATGAGGGAACCGTACCTTGAGAAACTAAGCTGAGAGGATGCCTATTCAGTGAGAGGAATACCAATGCTCTGTCAAAGCTAACTTGTGTGAATAACGTCAAAAGTGCGAGGTCACAACATGTATGTTGGGGAAGCCATTCCGAAGACACAACGACGTTTACTTAATTGCCAAGATGCCACCCAATTTTGCATCAATTGTTTTGCCCAAAGGATACGATGCCTAACCTCATTCTACTTATCATCAAAGAGCCGGTCATCACACAAAAAAGTGCGTCGCCCTCCATCACTCCATCCAAGATTTGATTGACAAATGTGAAGTAAATCCTTATGCATGGCCAAATGTGAAGATATAATCTCTGCCAGAGCATCAAGTGAGCATAAGTGAGATATCTCTTCTGGTGCTAGATCTTTCTACGCTCAACTAGGAGGAGCATATTGTTAGCCAGATCACCCCAGCATAAGATAAGATCGGTTAGCTCTCAGATGGATGGTCAAAGACTTTTTTAGTGCCGAGCTGAGTATGATGCCCAGTTAGAACCTCGGATGATTTTCCTAGTATTTTCTAGATTGCTCTTTTTTTTTAGACTTGTTTCTTGTTGATGATTTTAATTAGATTTTGGTCACCAATTTAGTCGGATGAATAGAAAGAAATAAAATGTCAAAAAGTTTCTTCTTCCTAAAAATTTCGTTTATAGTTTGAGTCAAATAGAGCTAGTGTTTCCAGTAAGTCTATGAGTCCATCCTTAGCAAGTCGAGAGCATGAAAATTTTCAAACCAAGAGAGAATTGCGTGATTTCATACTGGTTGAATCCATAATTGACCAATCAATTTGGGATATCGTGCAAAAAATGATTTTGAAATTAAGAGTAGTGGTTTATCTCGTTGACATTTCTTCTTTGCACTTGAGGGGTGGTGATCCCTGTATTTTCAAGCTTAAATATCATAATTTCAATTTCTTTGAGATTAAATCTCTAGAAAACCTAACGAGAGAATCTAGTTTGAAATTTAAACAATCAAGTGAGGCTCTAAGAGATTATCAAGAAAAGGCAGTGACTTCCTTTCTTAGCCAACCCATCATTCACCACAAACAAGTCAAATCCTCAAAGACAATGAGGTGTCATATGGATGTTAAGACTTTCCCCAATGCAATGCTCACTTACTCTCTCCTAGCATGGGCCATTTATAAAAAGAAGAAAAGAAGAAAAAGCCCGCTAGATTGAAAAACCCTAAAAAAGGGCGGTCTAGGCAGAAGTTAGGGCACAGAAAAAAAATGATAAAAGAAAGAGATCTCGAAAGAATGTAGGTTTGTACAAGTCTTCCTTAAAATGAGCATTCCTAATGATTGGAGGCCATTGGTAAAGTTTAACGCATAGAATTGCCATTGGTTTAGTTCGAAGGTTGATATTCAACAGATCTAATTGTAACTACGTCCAACCTGCTTTCCCAATGGGGATATCTAGGCAGCTTAGTTACCTCCTAGGCCCTGTCTCCATGGCCTCACACTAGGGGACATTGGTTTCATGTTTAGGGTTTTTGAGCTTATTTACCATTCGTTTCTTAGCCCACACCCTGGCCGACATGCATCCCATATAAAGTCCTCCTTGATGTTATGCTTATTCAAGAGAGACAAAGGTTCTCCAACATTTTGATGATGCCGAAAAAATTTGATGAATAATATAAAAATTGAAAAAAGAAGATAACGGTCCATGTACCTTTCTGAGCTCTCTATATTATGACAAGATTTATTCACATTGCTATGGCTTGTTGGACGACCCTTCAATTCCTGATCTCCTGAACCTGATGTGTCACCTCCTCATGCCTCGATGAAGACCCCCTAATCTTCATGACCTATATGTGCTACCCAACCCTATGCGGCAACCATGCTCTATATGTGATCTCTTTGCCACCAGTTCAATGACTGTATCAGTGAGCTTAAGCCTTGCCATCATTGATCAATGACTGTATCAGTGAGCTTATGCCTATCTTGTGTCTTTCGATTACGCACTTGATAGTCATATACTTTTGCTCAGCCTAGTTGTATAAATTGACCTGTTAACTAATCCTAGGCTCGAACTCCATCAGCCTCACTGAGTATACAGTTTCACAGCATACACATCAACCTCGCAGTTCATGCACTACCATTTTCATACATCCGTACTATCCACCTTTTTGGGACCAACTTTTTCATGATAGTCTTAAGGATTCAAACTTGAGTATTTATGTTAAGAACCAACTTAATCTGTGAATTTAAATGGCATCTAATGACAAGGAATTGAAATGTTTTTGATCAATAAACTCCACTTATTATTCTCTTTGGGTAGAGATAGACCTGTCAATAGAGCGAGCACCATCGCCTTAAATTTTAAATGATAAAATAATGTATAAAAAATTATGGATCTCGATGTGAATGGTCGATTTATTATATCAAGCAACCTAACTGGTTTTAAATTTGAAATGCTCTCGAACTGTGAAAGGATATTAACATCACCAAAGCCTTTTTTTTCTTTTATGTCTTCAAGGGGCTTTCAGGTGATTCCCCTTTTGTTATAGTTTCACTAGGGTTAACTCTAGTTGGATTTTGTCTAGGGGCTACATGTGGATCCCTGTCCTGACAGTCAGGACTATATTTGTCTTAGGTTGCCTATATGTTCCACTATTAGTATTTTTTGTCTACTAGCCTCCTATAAGTCTCCCTTCATGACGATTAGGATGGCATCTATCCTCGTATGCATTGTGTCTTAATTCAGGGGCTTCATGTGAAGTCCCCTTCCTCGACTTTCATGATATGTTCTATCTTATATCCAGCTCATTCCATTATTAGTTTTCTCTGCCTGCATTTTCGTTTAGGGGCTTCTTGTGATCCCCCTTCCATGATAGTCGTGATGCTGTTTGACCTTTCCAATGCTAGTTTTGTCTGCATGCACTTTTGTCTAGGTGCTTTCTATGATTCCCTTATCACGACAATCGGAGTAGTGTCTATTTTTCCCCCTGCACAGTCAACATCGTCCATATACATTTTGTCTAAGGGCTCCCTTGGAGTCCCTTTTTACAACAGTCAGGATAATATCTATCTCTATGTCCTTATTGTGTCTATCTAAGAGGTTGATATGAGTCTTCCCTCCTGATAGTCGAGATCTCCTCTCCTGATAGTAAGGATAGTGTCTTTCTTTGCATGCATTTTTATTTCTACTTAGGGGCTCTTTACGAGTCCACTTTTCATGACAACCATGGTAACACTTGACTTTGTCCAGTTTATTGCATGGTCAATGTTGTCTAAATGTGACTCTATCTAGAGGCCCTTTCCCCTTTCCCGAAATCACGGTCGTGTTTGGGTTTGTTTATTCCACTTTATTCCATGGTCAGCATCACCTGCACATATTTTGTCTAGGGGCTCTCCGTGATTCTCCTTTGACCACAGTCATCTTGCGGTTCATGTTCAACATCGTTTGCCTGCATTTTTGTCTAAAACGGTTCTCCTGTGATTTTTCTCACGATATTCATGATAGTGTTTGTCTTTTGTTCACCCGGTTCGTCCTATGTTTAGCATTGTTTGCACGCATTTTGTCTAGGGGCTCCCTGTGATTCTCCTTTTAGAATAGCCATGATAGTATCTATCTTTTTCCAGTCTATTGCATGATCAGTTTCGTTTATATGCATTTATTCTAGGGCCTCCTTGTGATTCCTTTCTGTTAACAGTTAGAATAATGTCTGTCTTTGTTTAGTCGGTTCATTGCATAGCCAGTTCCTTATGCATTCATGTTGTCCAGGGGCTCCTTGTGATTCCCTTATCCCGACAGTTAGGGTCAGTTTCTTTGTCTCAACTAAGTCCATGTCTTAAGAGTCTACTTCTTAACCTTAGCCTTCAAAAGAGTTTTTATTAAGGAAAAAAGACACACACACACACACACACACACACACACACACATATATATATATATATATATATATATATATATACATAACATAAAATTGAAAATAAAATAAAAGGCTACTAATAAAATTGATGTTTGCTGTGACTCCTTATCCTTTGTGACTCTAGTAGAAGAGTCAACTTATTATCTCAACCCTTCACTTGTCACTCTTTCTTAGTCTAGGTTTATGTCCGAGGGTATTGGACCCCAATCCAGGATGGTAAGTGTAAGGCATGAAAATTCTTCTTTCCACATCCACTTCGAACTATATTTGGCTTGATCCTTTTTGGATGAGGGTATGTAGGCATCCTTTGTTGGGTGTAACCATTTTAAATCAGGTCTATGCACGAGGGTAGTTAACCCTCAAACTTAGGTCAGTACATGAAGGTCAGGTATGCTCTCCATTTCCCAATCCAGATTTATTTTTCAGGGTAGGGACTCTTAATTCAAGTTGACAGGCGGATATCGTGTACCTTGTTCTATCCGGTCTCAATGTTTTTCATATTCTTATATGGCCAATCGTTGTTACTATTGGCCCCCGGCACTTCGACAGTGAGTTTATTGGTCTTAGTCCCAGTTTTTTCCATATTCCAAGACTATCAACTGTCGTTAACGTTGGCTCCGACATCTGGGGATGCGTCCTTATGCCTAAGCGACCAATGGTTATTACTATTAGCTCCGACTCTTAATTATAAGCCTTCGTTATGTTTAGACGACCAATCGTCGTTACTGTCAGCTCAGGCTTTTAGACATGCTTTTCTCCTCATTCACCTAAGTGACCAATCGTCGTTACTATTGGCTCGGGCTCATAGGCAATGAGTTTTCTCTGACATCTAGGGATATGTATGCATGTCTAAGTGACCAATTATCATTACCATTAGCTTCGGCTCTTAGACCTTACTTTTTTAATATCCTTAGACTACCAATTGTTATTACTGTTGGTTACGACTTCTAAGGATGCGCCTTATGCCTAAGCGACCAATCGTCGTTACTACTGCTCCGGCTCTTAATCATAAGCTTTCAATACATTTAGATGACTAATCATTGTTACTGCTGGCTCCGATTTCTGGATGTACCTTAATTTTTAAGCGTTATTGTTGGCTCGGCTGTTAAAAATGATTTCTTAGTATCCTTAAGCGACCAATAGTTGTTACTATTCAGTCTGGCTCTTAAGGCAGCGAGTTCTTACTGTCATAGTTTCAGTTCCATCTCATGTTCTCAATATTCTTAGACGACTAATTGTTGTTACTATTAGCTCTGGCTTCTAAGAATACGACCTTCACCTGGTGACCAATCGTTGTTACTATTGGCTCCGGCTCCAGATGAGGTCCGGTTTCACGTTTCCTTTTGGCATTGCTCGACGACTAAAAATTGTTACTATTGACCTCAGCTTTGAGTGATATCTCTGCCACCCGAACTACGTTGATTTGATTCTCCCTAGGAGGATCTGTAGGAAACCTGTGAAGGTCCGACTCATATGTGTGTGAATCTTTGATTCTGTCTTTGATTCACGTGGTTTTTTTTTTGTTGTGTTTTCACTACAAAAATGCATTGTCCTTCTTTTTCGGTGATGTGGAGGAGCTCTGTAGATACCTCATTTTTTTAGGCCTTCTTAATTAATTAATGGCTTTACTATCTATTAAAATGCATTATTGCGTTCAGGCTTAGTGATGTAATTTAATTATTAATTCATTCTATTTTTGTTTAATTAATTTGGTCCAGTCCAATCCTTCTAGTTTAATTGTCTAGTCCAGTTCCCTGCATTTAGTCTAGTCCATGTACATTAAGTCCGGTCCATGGTTTAGATTATCTTGATTGATGTAGTTTGTCTAGGTGATTTTGGAGAATAATCCATGATTTATCCTTGATATAAAAATCAAATTAATCTATTTTATGGTTAAGAAATAACTTATCCCGAATCTGGTACATCCTATTTGTGATTTCAGATATAATTACCAAAATTAGGGTCAGATAATGCCCCAAAATTTGGACTATAAAATATTTTTAATAGATGGGGTGAACCGGCCGGTTTTTGACTAACTGGTTGGTAGTTGACTTTTGTCAATATGCGATTTTATCATTTATTCATACATATCTCTAGCCATTGCCAATCTCATCAGATTCTATGACCCTGAGCATTATAAAAAGGGGGTCTTAACCTCCATTTTAAGGGTCAGACATTAAGTTTATTTCCTAAGCTTATTCTCTTTAGAGTTTACAAGCCATTTTTTTTATGAAGTGACGTTGAACATCTCTCGAAAATCTTAGCCTTCAAATAACTCTAAAAACGTCTTTGTGGTTCTTTGCATCATGGATACCATGGATAACATCCCCGCATCATCAAGGCAAGCTGCATCTCGAAGTAATTATTACCAGTTTTTAAAGGATAGAAATTATATAGATTGTCATCCCTTCGCCGTAGTCACATTTCATTTCAAAACTAAACTACAAAGAAGAGTTTTTCGTATAATTTCTTTGTCCAAGTCTAGGCACGAATTGTAGACTAGTTCCCGTAGAACTAGTGTCGAACTAAGGTGGTTTAGATTCCGATTACCCCGATCGGATACGTAGGTCATTTGACCCCTGTTGTCTAGTTCAAGCCAAATAATAATAAAAATTAACTTATGTGAGTCTTGTTGTGTTTTGCATTCTACATGTTCTTTAAGCCTAAAATCATTAAAAACGAAGTAGAGACCGAAAGGGCGCGGGTGCATAACACTTTCCGGTTACGTAACTTAGTCCTCGAACCCCTCTCTTAGTTTCGATAAGATCAGTCGTCCTTTTGGACACCTTTGAGTCGCTTCTAAGTTTTTCTTATTTTCCTTTAAGTAAACAAGATGACGACTCCTCAAAATCCTTTCTCTGGGAATTTTATCCGAGGCGATACGACACAGGAGCCATCTCAAATTTGTTTGGGTAACCTCTTTCCACATAATGGTTGAGATAAAGAGTTACACCAAAATCACTAGCAGCATATATTTGACAAAACAAGTCGTGAAACCAAACTCAGATATGTTGTTGATTGTTTTGAACGCAGTTCTTCACCGATCAAATGACATCGGAGTTATGAAAATTTTAGTATTCTAACCCCCTTCACCTGTTCCAAACAGACTTATTTTTTGGGCCCAAAACATCTCTTAGCATTCTAATAGTCAATGAATAGTGAAATTGGTACCTCTCTTGAGCTTCCATATTTCGGAGAAGATGTTGAGCCGTAAGCATTTTTGTGACGGGTATCTTCGACTTGGGCTGGCAATGTTGCCAAAATATTCTTCAGCCAATGTTGTAGAGAGTTCATCATGATTTTCCCCCCTGATATAACTCAAATATAACTCCCAATAATTGGGGAATACCCGGCAATCCCAGTCAAACTGAGAGATCAATTATTATCTTATCAGGGATTATGACGTGATCCTCGAGGATCCTAACGCGATCCTAACACATCTGGCCCACGGCCCAGTCCTACTAGGAGTCTTCTCCTACAGCTATATAAAGGGGTCTACCCCTCCAGGTATGGGACAACTACACACATTCATGCTTTTTCAGAGTCATTATCATGTAGCTGCGCTCTGACTTAAGCATCGAAGAGTTCTCCGCCGGGAACCCCACCCGGCGGTCACTCGTTTTCTGTCTTGCAGGTCATCGGTCCAGGCTCGGGTTCCGCAACGTACGCGAGACATATTTTTAGTAGCAACAGATTGGCACCATTCGTGGGACCCGCCAGCCTAACCGTTTGACCTCAAGAAAATTCAACAGTTCAACCCAAATTACCGGCAACAACGTGTCGGAACCACCGACAGAACCGCCGCCGCCACAAATTTCCAGATTGAATTATCGTCACAGGTTTCAGATTCAAGTTTCTGCCAAAGTAAAAAAAACAAAGTGAGGTGCCGCCGACAGCCTATGGTAGAACAACCAGCGGCACCACCGCAACCAACAGTGCCTACACGGGCAGCCTTACGCCCGCACAACCATCACACTACCGAAGTTATTACCAACGAGGTCGCGGGCACCATAAACCGTGGACAACCAAACAGCCCGGTGCCGGTCAACCGTTAACCAGTAGCCTGGCCACCAGCCAGCCATCGTAGGTTCTCGATTCTCATCAGGTGTTCACCGTGGAATTCAATCACGGTGTCAATAGGTGCAACCACCGTTATCATACCATCCACCACCAAGCCAACGCTTCACCACAAAGCTGCTGGCTGCGACTCATCGGAACCACTGAAGGGAGTGCCGCCACTGCACAGGGTCAAAATCCTAGCAGGCCACCGCTGCCCCTTGAGTCAACACCTTAGCAAGCCGATCAACGGTGTCGTATACCGTCACCACCGCTGGCAAGAGGCCGGTGCCACGCATATCAACAAGCTGCCTCACCATTGCGATGCCACCTCACCGCCAGCTCACCTTCGCCCCACAGTGACCGTCGAAATCGGCCGCCGAGAAACAGTCATGGCCACCGCCGTGAAGCTGCCAAAAAAAAAAAGAAGATGAAGCAGCTCTATTGCCACCAGTGTCGGCGCCACACAACCGTCGTTAGTAACAGATTGCGAGCGCCATCATGGCCCTCTGGTCCAGATCTGTGTCGACGTAATGCTTTCCACCACAATCGGCCAATAGCCATCAAGAAGGAGCAACATCATCGCCAGAGCAATGACGTTTACAGCTCTCAATCTGCCCCACTGTAGCCATGATAGAGGCAACACCTCACTGCGGCGCCGCCGGCCGCCTCGCTGTCCAGTTCAGATCTAATCGCCGGCCACGCGTGCTCCAGATCTGCGATCATGCGACAGCTCCATCGCGACCTCCCCGCGCGTCGCGGTGTCCCCCACCGTTACCCCGCCTTCGTCCCTGCTGTCCGGCTGTGGATGCTCTCATGTGGCGTTGCGCCGGCCAAGGCCCTTCGGTCACTAAACTAAAGGAGGAGCAGAAGTTATCAGGTGATCTCCTTCTTTTTAGAAAAATTCCTTATTTCCCCTCTCAATATGCTTATTTATGTTTAAGACCCAAATGGTTTTACTTATTGGCTTAAGCAACATTTGTTAAAAATATTAAGTTTTTAACCCAAGAAAAAACCATATTTGTGTTGAGACCTGAAGGGTCGTATTTATTCGACTTAGGCCATATGCTTTTTAAAGCATTAAACTGGGAAAAAGGTCAATTTAAATTCAAGACCCAGAGGGTCTTATTAATTTAACATATGCCGCACTTTCTCTAAAAACGGCGTATATTAGATCGCGCATTCGTTGCTAAAAATAAAACAGCTACACTTAAAGGCGCTAGCAAGCCTCCCTAAAGGTTGCTTCCTGTGTGCTTCTTTAACCTAGACCTATGTAATTTATGGTCTGGCATTATGCAATTGTGTCGATTATTGCAAGCACGTCACAAGTCGGGGCGTCCGACTGCAATGATTTTTTAAGCTCACCTGTGACACGCGGTGCAGCGTGCCCTGTCGGCTAACCGACAAAGCCCTAATGGGGTCGCTGTGTTTGAACACCGCTCTTAAATTATGTGTTAAAAACATAGTTGAACTTGTAAGTACGTTCTTAATTCTGTGTTAAAAACATAGTTGGACTTGTAAATTCATGTGCTTTATTGCTTCAAAAGCTGTTTTTTCAGTCACGTACTTTTTCTTGTTGCAAGGGCTTAAACTGCGCCCACGAGCATCAACAGTGACGTATAAATCACTTCATAAAGCAAAGAGCAAATTCACCCTGCGACTTGAAGTCACGTCTAGGGTTTCTGCTGCAGCTTCTTGCCGACTCGTCATTCCTTATTATCTCGTGATGTTAGGTCACACAGTGACCTCGATCAGTGAATCAGAGAATATTGTCAGCCTCTGCTAATAAGCATCACTAATATGCCTGTACAACTGCAAAGCTCAAGCTCATGCGACCAGCAAACTAAATCTAGTTGCTTCTCAGTATATTGATGAATTGCGACAGCTACTCTACTGATCATCAGTGGCATCTTGCTCGGACGAACTACGCGTCCTCAAGCTTTATATGCTCATCCAGTCGAGCAAGCAAACTATGGTCTTCTATATTGCTCTCACAGGTCTTCTGGTGACTGGACTCTACATACGGGCTTAAAAGCCGTCTTTTATATATCCACGCCTTCTCAAAGGCCGGGGGGCTTTATATTTCATGAGATCATTCTTATACAGGCTTAATGCCTTGTGTCTTATCAGACAGGAAGGTTCGCCACAGCGACCATATTATGGGCTCCATGAACCGCGCCTTCTTATTTGGCACCGCGGCAATAAGGACGAGAAACCCTTGAGGGCATAAACGACGAGAGTTCTAAGTTCCGTCAAACCCCTAAGGGAGCATACAACGAGAAACTCTAAAGTTCTGTCAAACCCCTAAAGGCGCGTACAACGAGGACTCTAAAGTTCTGTTAAACCCCCGAGGAAGCGTACGACAAGAACTCCAAGTTCCGTTAAACCCCCGAGGGCGTGTAAGACGAGAACTTTTAAAATTTCGTCGAACCCTTGAGGGTAATTGCATGAGCTCCGGCTCCATCCGCCCTCAAGGGCCTGTAAGACGAGAACTCTTAAGTTCCGTCAAACCCCCGAGGGTATTTGCGTGAGCTCCGGGTTCCATCAGTCCCTCGAGGGACGAACACCCCCGAGAATGATACGATAGAGCTCGAGCTCTATCTGAACGGTTTAGCTACAGTTCTAACCCGTGAAACGGCAAAGGACTATGGGACTTCATCCCCCCACCATTCTTTGTCAATTCAAAACCCAGCCAAGCGTGAGTGCGAGGCTTCTTTGCCAGCTCTTAGCTGATGATAAGAGTTCACGACAAAGTAAAACGCAAGCATGATGTGGTCGGCTCGAGCTCAAGAACACACACTTGCACAAAATGAACACCCTCCAAAGGAGAGGTGACCCCTCGAAGGGACATTCAAACACTTAGCACATGCAACAACTTGCATGCACAGCTTTGTGTCCTCTCTTGAGAGAGGCTACCATGGGGCACAGCCCCTAAAGGATCTCGAGATCCCATGATTCGTCTATCTAAAGATGATTTCGAATAGCCTACTCAGGCGACATTCTAAGACTTAGCTCCCGAGAGTAAGGGTTCTAGCGCCCTACTTGGGCAAAGTTCTAAGGCTTAAGCTCCCGCTTAGGTCGGAGCACATGGAAGAGAGAAATATTGTTACCCCTACAAGTGGATGAGAATCACTTACAAATTTGACGCATGTCTCGAGACACCAGGTATAAACTTCCTCAGCCAAACATTTTAGCTAAGGAAGTGGGGGGCTTATGATATAACTCAAATATAACTCCCAATAATTGGGGAATACCCGGCAATCCCAGTCAAACTGGGAGATCAATTATTATCTTATTAGGGATTGTGACGTAATCCTCGAGGATCCTAACGCGATCCTAACACATCTGGCCCACGGCCCAGTCCTACTAGGAGTCTTCTCCTACAGCTATATAAAGGGGTCTACCCCTCCAGGTATGGGACAACTACACACATTCATGCTTTTTCAGAGTCATTATCATGTAACTGCGCTCTGACTTAAGCATCGGAGAGTTCTCCGCCGGGAACCCCACCCGGCGGTCACTCGTTTTCTGTCTTGCAGGTCATCGGTCCAGACTCGGGTTCCGCAACGTACGCGAGACATATTTTTAGCAGCAACACCCCCCATCCAACAAGATTCTAAGGCCAGGACAGATGCCACGTGGGCTGGCTCCAGATGGAGCAGTCAATCTGCCCGGAGACTCACTCCCTTCATCTCTCACTTCCACCGTTGACTTAAATTAATAGTCACCAAAGTACGTTCTAATCTCAGTCGTCCACCAAGAGTCAATGAATGCTGGGCATTACAAGGACATGTAATAGTCACCAAAGTACATTCTATATTCCTATTCAAGTTCACTGTTGAGTCAGATGCATACCTCCTATTGCACAATGGATCGTGGAACATTTACGGGCCTTACTGCTCTTGAAAGCATGGTGCCTACATGTCATATACTCCACCGTAAAATTTCATACGGCTGATTTGTGGATGCGAGTGAGCCAAATACCCAGTGATTGCTTCAACTATCAATTGGCGGAAATGATCGGACTCGCAGCTGGAATACTACTAGATATCGACTAGTCAGAACTGAGACAGAAGAATAAAGATTACTTTAAGATAAAGGTGCGTGTTCTTATCGACACCCATCTCCTTCCCGGGGTATTTATTCATCTTCTTGACAACCTTGGTGCACAACTTCTCCGATGTACCTATGAAAGGGTGTTCTCGGCCTATTTTTGGTGTGGCTGTATCGGGCACAACAATACCCAATGCAAATCTTCTTTGCTTGCGATTGTTTCCCTTTTAGCCAAAAGAACAGCGCATATCCCTGGCCCTGATCTATATGAAACTTTCTATTTTAACAACTACCCGATGTTTGCCCAACCCTACGTGCACTGCCTAACTCGGACTGGAATAGGACTTCAAGAATTTCCATTTACAGTGACAACACGGGACTTCATATCAATCATGCTTTCGAGGCCTTTCCCCCCAATCCAACCCCAGATGTTAGTGATGATGAATCATATGCCGCAGCTGAGAATTCATTCCATTCAGGAAAAGGTGAAAATGAGGCCAACTTTGTACCTAACGAAGGGGGTATGCCGCCAAACCCAAATATGTTTGTACATCAGAATCACCAGGCAAACCTCAATGTTAACCCTGAATTCCTACCCAATTTAGCACCTGAAAATTGGAATAATCAAATGGAACCTCAGGAACCCATCAATGAAATTGAGGAACATTCTGATATGATGGATATCGACATGGATGTCGACATAGAACACATCTTGGAGAATGGCACTACTGACGGAGATACTGAAGCAGATGAAAATATTTGTGAAAGAGAACTTGAAGAAGCAGATGCTTTGTCCGTAAAAAGTCACAAAGAAGCAGATGAAATCGTGAAATGATCCGAAGGACCTATATTCACTTGATGGTGTTTATTATAACCGAAGGACCCCGGTTATAATAAACACCAAAATAAACCACTCATCTGTCCCTCAAAAAAGGACCTATATTCACTTGGATATATATATATATATATATATATATATATATATATATATATATATATATATATATATATATATAGACATGGGACCACTTTTCAGCAAACATTTGGAAAATGCAAATATTAAAATATCCATGATTAATAGCGAAGACAAGCACATCAGAGAGATCTCTTAATGCCATTTAGCTCAGTACTGTTTCAGAGTTGCATAGAGTTACTGGTGGGATCGTATAAACTCAACCAACGTGATCTAGAGCTAATTTTTTACAGGCAAAAATGTTGTTAAAAGAAGCACTGGACCTCTATAGCTCATTGATGCGGAGTGTCTGGACACCAGGCTATATTCTGCACATGTAAGGGAGACACAAATTGTAAAGGTTCGCGAGTTATCAATGTCCCGCTAAAGATTCTTGCACGGACAAGAACTAGCAGGTCCCAATGGTGCCAGTCGATGAGCCATATGGTCACAATGATACTTCTACACTAACAATTTCCTTCTTCTGGATCAAAAAATGCTCATCCGAGATAACATAACACTGCACATTCACTAATCGGCATTTCGTATCTTTAAGCCACATTCGTTTCTTCTGTACATTAGCAGTCCAAAAGCCAATATAGATCCAATTTGGGATTCAAACCCAATATTCAGCCATCTTTTGCTGCGATTCAACAAAACCCTATCACTCTCCTGCTCCCTGCAGATTCTCTGGAGCTTTCTATATGCCTTAGTTCTAATTCTCACTGTTTTCCTCTACGCAGCAATGACTTATATGAGAAATGCCCTAACATGGCTGGTGCAGGAAACAACTGAAGTAGGCCAAATTGTGTCATATTTAAGTGCATAAGTAAGAAGGTTACCAGGATCTGAATCATGAGGCCCTGGAGATGCTTCAGGATGGTATTGGAGAGACATGAGCTTCATTTGAGGAAAGGCAAGACCAGCACAGCTTCCATCATTGAGATTTACATGAGTCACTTCCACGCCGTCAGGAAGTGAGGCAGGGTCAACAGCATAGTTGTGATTCTGAAACATGATAACTAAGATGAAAACCTAACATTTAGGAAATGAAGATCATTTAACACCAACAACTCAAGAGAGACAAAATCCACGAATCTTTCAGCTACGTAATACATTTCAGTCTTGGTCTTCTCACATTCCCAGTTGTTATTGGTCTTAAACCTCGAGGACTCTGTTCTTTCTTAATAAGATATTAAAGACATTAAGCAGAAAAACTATAATACCTCCAAAAAGTTTACAGAGATGATAACTAAAGGAAAAACCATAGAGGTACAGATGTGAAGTAGTATAAAGATGATGATGGGTTTTAATCAGTGAACGCGCCTGAGCACTGATCTCGACACCTGCGTTCCGAAGGTTGCGTACAGGATGATTTCCTCCATGGTGACCAAACTTCATCTTAAAGGTTTTGCCACCCAATGCCTGACCAGGCAACTGATGGCCCTTACAGATTTCAAAAACTGGGACCTTTCCGATTATTTCCTTGACTATTTCAACGCCATAAGGTACCGCAGACGGGTCACCAGGGCCGTTGCTAAAGATAACTCCGTCTGGTTTCAGCTTTAGTGCTTCAGATGCTGGCCAAGATGAAGGAACCACCGTGATTTTGCAGTCATATGATGCCAAGCGCCTCAGAATATTATGCTTGATGCCAAAATCGTATGCAATAACCTTCATTGAAAGAAACATAGGCACAACTGAGTTTACAAACTCAAGCATGTTTGTTATAGTCTTATCACCGACCCATATAAGATACTCACTCGAAAACTCTCTCCTCTCCCTTCAGAGTTAAAATTCCACTCTGAACGAGTCTTATCACTCCATTCATAAGGGGCCTTGCAGGATACACCACTTATTAAATCAACACCTGCAAAAGTTCAAGAAAATATAAATTGAAATCCAAAATACACTAAAATGGATATCCACTACCTGCAATCTTCAAAGCACCCTCTTCAGTTACTAAAGTCTTACCAACAATGTCCCATGTACGTGACATATCCAAAAGTTGTTCATCCGTCTTGGATTCTTCTGTGCTAAGTACACCAATTAGGCTGCCGTCTTGTCTTAATCTGCGGGTGATTGCAAGAGTGTCAACATCCTCTGTTGCACAATATAACAGCATGAAAAGCAAACAGGGGTCAAGACGTTCTTCAAGGAAACAAATCATCAAATGGACAGAATGACAACCGTAATGCTAAGCGGACTCATGACACATGCAACACTCACATATTCCCATGATGTTCCGTTTTGCCAAGTATTCATCAAGAGTTTCTGTGCATCTCCAATTTGAAACACTGCAGAACTTTTGTCAGTGATAACAATGGCTATAGTAAAGAATGCTTGACAGGAAAAATGACATATAAACATGTTCTCAAACCACAGAAGGCAGCATACCTGATACTCAAACTTCTAATTACTAATCCCCCAAGGAAGCATTGTGCTGATTCTTCATCATCTACCAGGAAGGCATTTTTATTCAGATTGCACATACTATGTAAGAAGGCATTCGTAAGATACAAAACAACCACTATACCCACCGAAATTAACACCAGTATTGCCAATATGGGGGTTTGTCATCAAGACAAATTGGCCAGCATAACTAGGGTCAGTAAGAATTTCTTGATACCTGCAAGACAAGCACATAAGATTGTACTGTAAGCAATATGAACGAGAAAATGCTTCAATGATACAATAACTATTTAACCCTGGGGTGGGGGGGGGGGGGGGGGGTGGGCCGGGTGGCGCGGCAAGCATCTCTACTTGTTTCAGAAAAAAATGCAAGTCCTCACCCTGTTAAAGATGTATTAAAAACCACTTCACCAACTTGGGAGCCAGAAGCACCAAATGACTTGGCCCTCCAAACTGAACCATTTTCAAGCACAAGCCTAGTATCTGCCACCTTCCAAGGACGTTCTGCCAAACCTAAGATTCACACACAAGAAAAAACATAAAATCTCAGGTAAGGATTAGATATAAGCCTTGTTAAAAGAAACAATGCATAGATAGACCCATCGTATCTTAAAATGTTCGATTGACTTGGGCTAATATGTTTCACGGCCAATTGCACGGTAAACGCGATAAAGATGAAAACCTTCTAGGGGGCACTAAAGCGAGGAAAAAACTACATTCGCAAAATTCATTTACCTTGGCAATTGGAAGAACGGTTTTCAAATTAAACTTGGACAAGCACTAAAGAGACATAAAACTGTATTGTGCATAGGTGCGTGTGAGGCGGACAGGTTGTAGAATTACTTGTGATATCCCGGAAAATACCGAAAATTAATCTAACAGTGATTTTGATTAATTAAGGAGTGCTATTTTTATTAAGTAGAAATATGTTGGTGATGATTAAGTGTTAGGGAGCTAAATAAGGGGTTAGTGTGGCCTTAGGGGTTACAAAATATAATTTTGGAAAGTTAAGGGGCAAAAATGTAATTTTGGAAAAGATGATGAACGGGATGCATATTTTTATTAAGTAGCATCATTTTGATGATAATGAGGTGTTAGGGGGCTAAAGGAGGGGTTAGGGTGATTTTGGGGTCAAATTGTAATTTTTCAAAGTTGAGGGGTCAAAATGCAATTTTAGAAACTTGAGGGGCCAAAGTGCAAATTTTGAAAATTTGCAAGAGGTGTCACGAATCTGGGGGCAAATAAGCCTGAAGTTGGCCACCTCCTAGTTGATGTTAGGCTGACTAAGTGAAACAAATAATAAAATAAAGAATGGATGAAGTTGAATGAGGGAATCATAAAAGAAAGTTGGTGGGGGTGGAAAGTGGAATTAAGGAAAACTCGTGAATAGTAGCTGGGCATGAACAGTACCCGTGAAGAACACAGAAACAGTGAAGAACACAGCCAAAAAGAGGAAGAAAAAGGGAGGAAAAAGAGAAAAGAAGAGAGGAAAGGGAGAAGGGAAGAACCCCGAACTCATTTGGGTATGATTTTGAACCTTAATCCCGAAATTATGGATGAATTAGATGGAATTTTTGGTTGAAGAACATGTTATATATGTATGGCTGTGTATATAGATTCGGGTGGATATGGGTATGAATTTATATGGCGGAATTGTGTAATTAAGTGGATTTTGCGTGTTAATGTGTAGTAGTCATGTAACCAAGTGATTCGAATGTGAACCAAATGAGAAATTCATGTGCAATTGAAGAGAAAAGTGTGCCCAGGTGTGGGACGGCTGAAGGAGGAAGAAGATGAGTGTGTGTGTCCAAGGTGAACTAGTGTGTGTGTTTAATGTGAATAGTGACTGTTTTTGTCACTAAAAGTGGAAATTAGTTAAACAGTTTCTAATTTGAATTTTTAAAAATACTTAGGGTCATATTTAGCCAAAGTACAAAAATGAGACCCTAGTTAGTTTTGAGAGACCTGTATCGTGAAAACATTTCAGATTTTTCCGAGATCGGGAAGGGGGTGAACAGATGCGGGAAGTTTGGAACTTTATGGTGAAATTTAAAATATCAAACGAATGCGGTTTTGCACGAAAATTTAATGAGGACTCTATAATTCTGAGAAGTTCCATTTTCCAAGTTTTCGGGTCATTCCGAAGTCGTTAGCTATTTTTGGCCGAACGGGCTTTTAAGCGCTCGGTCCGGACACCGGTTCGGGATTTTTGGGCGAAAATTTTGTAAAATACTTTTTAGCTCAAGAATGAATGCAGGAGGTTTAAAATATCATTTTAAAGTGGTTTTGAGATTTTTATGGTGCCGGGAACCCTCAGGGGGCATTTTGGTAATTTGCCACCCGGAGAGGGGTATTTTGGTAAATTTTTCGGTAAAGTTTTTCAAGGGACTTTTTAGTCCAGAAAGGATTGTAAAACACCTAAAAGGTTGTTTTGAAGCTGATTCGGGGCGTTGCTATGATAATGAACCCCGGGGGTATTTTGGTAAAGTTTTTCTATAAAATGCTTCAAAGGACTTGTTAGTCTGAAAAGGGATGTAAGACAGTTGAAAAGTTGTTTTAAAGTAGTTTTGAGACGTTTGTTGGGGCGATGGGTGCCAGGGGGTGTTTTGGTAATTTTCCCTTTAAAATTTTTTGAGGGAATATTTGGTCTATAAATGATGCAGTACATCTAAAAAGTAGTTTTAAAGCAGTTTTGGGGTGTTGGTGATGTAGGGCCATCAGGGGGTATTTTGGTAATTTGCCATGTTGGCGCTAAATTTTTTAGGACGCGCATAATTTAGCGTTCGGAGGGGTGGGAAGCAAGGAATAGTGGTAGTATGTCTAAAATGAGGGTTGTTATCGATAATAAGTCGATAAGGCTAGATTAAGGATCCAATTATCGGATCGAATTAACTAGCTATCGTAAGATGCTATGAACGGTTAAGTGGGAATGGGTAGAATAAGGAGTGTGTATATGATGAATGATGACTAACGAGCATGATATGATTTGACTAGGTGATGCAGCTCGTTGCGATCAGAGATTGCGAGTTGCTTCGGCTATAAGCCAAGCAGGTAAGGACAATGCGGTTCTATTATGCTAATTCATTGTTTCGATTAGCATACTATGTTGATGACGTTTATGTTGGACTCTTGCTGTTATGGGTTGACACCGGTAGTCATTGTGACCGGTATACGTATATTTGAATTGTGCTGTTGAGGACTTAGGGTAGAAGAAATTCCCTTAGTCCGCCCTGTTGATAGAATTTAGTGAGGATGATGGGTGTCCTTGTATGCTATGACTCGATTTGATTAGCATACCTGAAGTGGATGATGATGTTGTGTAGGGTTGTTGTGTGGTGGTTGTGAGATGCCGGTAATTATTGATAGCCGATATCTCTTCTCTTTGAGAACACCATTGAGGACTTGCGGTAATCTTCTCCCGAGTCCGTCCTATCGTTGATAATGATGTCGTTGATGTTGTTGAGGTCATTGCGTGTTGTTGTGAAATGTTGGTATTTATTGATAACCGACATTTCTCTTATGTAAGAACGTTGTTGAGGGCTTGCGGTAATCTTCTCCCAAGTCCACCATGTTGATGATGTTACGTTGAACTCTTGTTGTTAGGTCTGAACACCGGTTGATCTTCTGATCTGGTATTCCTTGTTGAGCTGTGTTGTTGAGGACATAAGGTGGAATAAATTTTCCCTTAGTCCGCCCCGTTGATGATGTCTTGTTGCTTGGCTGTAACGTGGTTAGGGAAAGCACTCTAAATGAGTTCCCTGCTTGTTGACAATGTCTCTTTTATTTACTTGAGACTGAGATGAACATCCCGTAAAATGGGACATCAATATGAGGAGGATGGCCTGTGAAACATGATCACTGGCAAAGAGGATGTAGGGCGCGCGAGTCGAGTCTGTCATGTCTGGTCGAGTCTAGTCTGTCGTGTCTGAGTTGCATTGCATTTGATTTTCTTTTGATGTTAATGACTTGTATTTCGTTGATGTTTATCTTTCAATTTCCTGTTTTAGTATTCACTTGCATAGTCAGTCAGTCAGTCTGTCTGTCAGTCAGTCCAGTCCATGAGGAGGTGGCAGTAATGCTGTTCTATTGGGCCTTAAAGCCGCTCAGTCTAACGAAAGAAAACTTTTCGTTTGACAAGTTATGTTGATGCTGAAATTTATTGACTACTCTTGATTCATTGCTATCGTTGAGATGATTATTATTCCTCCGAGTCTTTTGAATCATTTGTACACGATATTCCTCGTGTTGTCTTTACTGGGCGATTTGCGCTCATTCCTTATGTTGTATTGTGCAGGCTATAAGGAGAACCCTCTAGAGAAGGGAAGAGAAACAAGTTAGAAAAGTTGAGCAAGGAGATGCGTTGTGTGAGGTAAAGATTGAGCCGTGAGATCGGTTGTTAAGAATCCTACGACTACAGTCGTATATAGGTTGTACATATGCATGTTGTTCATAGACTTGAGAGTCTTCCGCTGCAGTATGATGTATGTTTGTAAGAAAATTTTTTGTAAGGACGCATTTTGGAGCGTCTATTAATGATGTGTGAGTATGAGGATGTAGTTTCTCTGTATTCAGCACAGGATTTTGAATGTGATTATGGTCGATAACTCAGCCCGGTGACGTCACCAGGGTTGAGGGTGTCGCATTACCAATGGCAGTGGCAGCGGTGCTGTGGGAGGAGAGATGAAGAGCAAAGCACCCGACGGCGGTGAAAACCCTAAGTTTAAGCGGGGATGAGGATGGCTTTGCTGCAATACAGTTGGCAGAAAGGGATGATTGGTGGTGAGAGCAAAATCAAAGGCCTTGGTGTGGGTGCCCTGTTCTTTGTTTTATGGGTTTTGGCGGTGAGGTTATCAATTGAGAGCATAGTCCTCCTCGTGCACACTTGGGTTTATGGCAGGGGGTTAGCTCAAGTGCCTCCCCTGTTACCTCACGTGGGCTTCTGCTAATGCGCCACTAGAGTAATGATGCGTGCGACGCTTGCCTTATGCTGCTAAATGAATTCTCCACTTAGGTTTTGCTTTCTATTTATTTTGTTTTCATCCAAATTGATCCCATACGTTATGCACAAAAGTAATAACTATTAAAAAACTTATTAAGAGATCTCATATTTATATACCTAATAATAATTACAAAATTAGTAGTTATAATAAGATAATTAAAAATTACTTTTTACCTTTTTAAAGGAGTTCTCCTACCAATTTTTATTGTAAAAAAATTAACTTGAGTAATAATTGTTAATTTTTAGTGACAAATAAAGATAAAAAAAAAGTGTGTGAAATAATAGAAATAGTCTCTCCTCACTAATAGCAATTGCAGTGACAATACTAACCATAATAACCCGTGCGTTGAGATTGAATTACTTAAGACCACCAAGAAAAGAGTAACAGTATATAATAAATAATTGAAAAAAAGGGAGCGCAAACTATATGTAAAACTTGTAATGAAATAAAAGGAAAGATATTATGGTTGTTTAAGAGAAAAACTGATGCAGAATATTGTATATACTTAATAATAAAAAGATTTAAGATTAAAAAGAATATATAGAGAATTACTTTTGTCAAAATCTAGGAATTAATGGAATTGTAAAGATATAAATATCAAGACCACCAATAGAACATTTACAATACATAATAAATGATTGAAAAAAATGAGAGAAAAATTATATATGAAACTTGTAATGAAATAAAATGAAGGAGATTCTTATAGTTTAAGAGAAAAACTGATGGAGAATATTGTGTTTCCTTAAATAATAAAAAATTAAGAATAAAAAGAAATATATAGAGAATTACTTTTATTAAGATTTAGGAATTAATGAAATTGTAAGGATATAAATAAAATTTTTAAGTGGGGCATGTTGACATAGAAAAGAGAGAAATGTAATATATATATATATATATATATATATATATATATATATATATTGGTTGAATTTCAAATAGAAATAAGGAATTCAAATCAAATTGAGGGGAGGGGGCAGAGGGGGAGAGAGAGAGTCCAAATCATTATTACAAAGATAAGTAAATTTAGAATATTTAAAAAAATTCAAAATAGAAAAGTTCACGTGGCGAACTAAGAGAGTGTCCAAGTAAACGATGACTGGACAACATTCTTTCAGCTTCAACTTTCACATACATATATAGTTTTGATCATGTACTTTGCACACGGAAATAACAACTATCAACTGATTGAGAGATCTCGTATTTAATGCTTAATAACACTTATAAAATTGATATTGACAATAAGATAATCGAAAATTTGTTTTTACCTTTTTAAATGAATTCTCCTACTAATTTTTATTCGTTAGAAATGAACTTAAGTAATAATTATTCGTTTTAGTGACAAATGAAGATAAAAAGTTGTGTATGAAATAATAGAAATGGTCTCTCCTAACTAATAGCAATTGTAGTGATAATACTAACAATAATAACCCTTGTGTTGATGTTGCATTACTCAAGACCGCCAAGAAAAGAGTAACGGTACATAATAAATGATTAAAAAAATAGGAGCATAAATTATATATAAAACTTGCAATTAAAAAAAAGGAAGGAGATTATGGTAGTTTAAGAGAAAAAGTGATGGAGAATATTGTATTTTCCTAAACAATAAAAAAGTATTTAAGATTAAGAAGGAATATATAGAGAATTACTTTTATCAAAATTTTGAAATTAATGAAATTGTAAAGATATAAATACAATTTTTGAGTGGAGCACGTTGACATGGAAGAGAGAAATGTAAATTCTATATAATTAGTTGAAGTTCAAATGGAAAGAAGGAATTCAAATCAGAGAGAGAGAGAGAGAGTGAATGAATCTAAACCATTATTACAAAAGTAAGCAAATTTAAAATAGAAAAGTCCATGTGGCGAACAAAGAGAGTGTTCAAGTAAGTGATGACCGGACAACTTTCTCTCAACTTTCGCTTTCATATATATATATATATATATATATATATATATATATATATATATATATATATATATATATAATTAGATTTGCTTTCATCAAATATACACAGTCATTTCTGTTGGTTAGGCGTCGCAACTGACAGGCTCCCCTTGTTTATTTTCAGAATTATAAAGAATAGGGAAAAAAAATTAGTATTTCTGTTGCTCATATTTTGTTGGTTTGCCTTTTTGGTGGCTAATTTTATATTGTTGATGTATCATGGAGTTGTTATCTGTGTCAATTTCAATGCATTTTATTTTATAGAATTCGTGTAACTTATCCTGCTTTACAGTTTTATTCACATGTACATATTTGCATCCGCATGAAAGAAAAAAAAAAAACCGTGTTACTAAACCATATGTGCAATATGGAGGCTCAAAACCATAATAAGAAGAAGTAGCCAGCAATGGCTGGCTGGAAACTAGGCCGATCACTTTTCATAGTTTGACCCAATTTAAACCCTTCTCAATTTGGGAAAACTTGAACAAACTATCAACTAAAGTTGAGAGCCATACTAGAATGTAGAAACCTCCCTACGCATCAACCTCTAAGCTCCTTAAATAAGAATCAACCTGAATGCATGAATCTCCCTTCAGACCAGAATACACATACGGACATGGCTGGATCCAATCGTCTGGAGCATGATGTAGAAGATACAACTTCTCTGAATCATTTGAAGTAAATGAAATGAGCTACAGTAGTACTTTTTTCTGTAGAAGCATGGGTTCTAATTGGAGCACATGATCCTAATAAGTCGACGTGCCATTTCCATGCAATGCAAATGTATGCGTGTGGCATGCATCTCTCTCTTCCTCTAATATACATCCCCCAAAAAAAGGAAAAGCTCTGGAAAACAATTGTTGCCACAACAGCAATTGTAGTTCTGCCCATAACCAATTTATAGTACGTTGACTATCAAAACCTAGCGAGTATGATCTAAACACAACTAAATTGCCATTGAAAACACTGTTCCTACAAAATCCGGATATGAACCAAAGGTTTTAAGCAGGTGCAGCTGACATTGCCTCTTTCTCTTCAGGCGAAAAAGGAATTGGCTTGGTTGGGGCAGGCAACCGCCCAATGCTATCCACCTTATCTCTCTGCTTTGGTGGAGGCCTAGCAGCCCTTGGAAGCAACCTGCCCTTCTTCTCAAACCACTCGGGTTTAAGCAGCGCCCTAAAGCCTAATTCGTTGTAATACACCCTTCTGACAGAGCCACCTGCAGCTTCAACTGCTTCCTTCGCCCTAACAGTCACTCTCGAGACCTGTGGAGAAGAAGTGTTTGTTGCATGAGGAAAGTATATATATATATATATATATATATATATATATATATATATATATATATATATATATGCTCTCGAAGCTTGTCAGATAAAGCTTATTTCCCAAAACTTCAGAAACTCAAGTTTCTGATTACTTTTTCTTTAGAACGGGTCAGTCTTCAGATACAAATTTCAAAGTGTTACTTTTTGAGTAGATGGGAGGGCGTTGCGTAAAAAAGAGAGAGAAAGCAATATCTTCATTCGAGGTAAAAAATTAGATTAACTAACATCTTCTTATCCAGTTATATAGGAGATAAAACCATAGTACAGTTTGGAGTTTGGACATCTCACATGTCTAACTTGTATCAAAAGCAACTCGTCATCAGCATGTGGAGAAGAATGAAGTCAAAACAACACTATCCGGGAACTGACCAGATAGAAGAGATGAAGAACGTGAGAAACGGATAGGATGAGAAAACTAATGAATTATAATTCAAGAAATAGGCCAGAGGCGCAAAGATTGATTTATATGTCAACAAGAGAATTTACAAATAGTTAAAATGAGAATTACCTCAAGATGAATGGGCCACTTTATATCCTCAGAGCCACGTCCCATCAACCTCACTCCATCCTTTATTTGCTTGCCTATAGCGCCTACTTCCTATCGCCACCAGTGATACAGCTATCAATAGAATATCTCATAAAGAGCGAAGGTAGGAAATGACATAATAACTTACTCCACCTTGAGGGTTTTCATAGTGATCAGCTCCGAAGAGTCTATCTTCCCAGCATTTATAAGCTTTGCAATCTTTCCCAGCCCCACTGGCTGCCAAGACAGGAGTTAAAACCATTAATAACAGAACTTTCCGAGACTTGAACCTCAAAATATACACATGCAAAAATGCTTGGACAAAAAACTTTTGAATATGTGGATAAAAAGCGAGAGTATCATAAATAAAGCTCCAGGCCTTTTATTTATGCCACATAAGAGCTATGATGTTTCAAGAAAATATATCAAAGCGATTTAAGGAAAAACAAATATCAGTGTATCCTTCATTCATTGATTAACTTAATAAAACAACAGGACATTTAGTAATGTATAACCAAAGAAGACAAACAAGGAAAACTAAATTTGCTAAATCAGGAAGGAGTCCATAAGAAGCTTCAGAGGTTGAATAGGTGGCCATTGCATTAGTCACAAGCCCTGCAGGTCAGCACTCTGTTGCAGGGGTCGCAAGTTGGTCCGCCCTGTCGGGCACCAGGCTTAACCTGTAATGGTGGTAATTCATCTACTATGTTAGAAAAGCAAACAACCTGCTGCATGTACAGGGCGGGTAAAAGAATGGCCCTCCACGAACCACCCCTGACCCTCGCATACGTACAGGCCTGGGCCATTAGTTCTCTTTGCGTCTTCTTTTCCCCAGTCCACATCCCTATCAATGTTGCAGAGCCCAAAATTGTCTGCCATTATCCTGTGCTCAACCCATTCCACCCTTCTCCGGGCCTTTGTACAGCCACTGGCATGGGTATTGGTGGCTGAGGCGAGTGGACTGCATCAAATGTTGGCTAAAGTAGCAGTGGTTTCGATGAAGATGGATGGTCAAGGCTTGTTGTCATTTGGACGGTCATACTAAAGGGGCTTTGGAAGAAAATGCAAGCTAGGTTTGGAGCGAGCTGACAATGGTCATTAGACTAGAAACCCAAGTTAAATAAAGCCGCCAAAGCTGAACAACATAGCCGAATGCCTCCATGCTTGAATTTGTCCCTCTTGCCTATCTAGTTGATCCTACTCCTCCTCAATGTCTCTATATGCATGTGTTATTCATATTGAAAGGAGAAGAGAGAAAGGTTTACTATGCTGGTGATCAGGTGACGTGCTACAGGTGTCCTCTCTCTTCCTTTCTCTTTCTGGAGGGATATATGGGAAGATCATGCTCCACCCTGGCTTGGCAACGTACATAGCAGGAACTGAATGGGGCAGGATGGTAGAAACTGTTCCCAAACTTTCAGGGTCAGAGAGGGAGTGGAGCAGACTAAGCATGTCTACCCCGCTGCCATTCCTAGATCGTGAAAGGATTTAAATAACATTTCTGTTCCAAAACTATAGACGCAAAAACATTCAAAAACAACTGAACCTAAAAGTACACCAAAGCTTAGTTGCAGGATTCTCCAATTTTAGTGATGCTCCCACCTCCAAGCATTGCACCAAACCTTGGACTCGCTCCCGCTTCCACCCTAAAACCTAGTCTACTCGTGGAGCTCCCCACCTAGGAAGCTTGCGCAGGCTCCTGCTCCCACTGAAACCTCATGCAACTAAACAACCACTGCAAATTGAACACAAACAAAAGCTACTACGATATGATTAACAACACTAACTTACTCGAACTCCTGTACCTTCTACATACCTCCTCTATTCTTTCCTGGTAGCAATGGCAGCCATAGCAAAAAATATGAGTTCCACCTCCCAAAGAAAAGGACAAGAAGAGAAGGAAGAAAGACAGAAATGGAAGTCCATTTGATAATATCGATCAGAGATACAAGTATGACAAGATATAGGAACAATAACATCTCCTAACAGACACATTGAGGTACGCCAATAAGAAAAGAAGATTGCTCAACACAAAAGTAGGGAGACAAGTGATATTTCCAGAGAATCGAAAAGTCTGTAGTGTATTTTATGCAACAGTGGCTGTGTTCTCTTGTGACATCCTTTAATCCTCTAGACATCAACCTAAGAGTAAAGTGTGTGCTACAGAGATTTTATTTGATTTTGGATACGAATTATGTGTGCATGTATGGATACCTATATGACAATATAGAAAGACTACCCTACCGCTCCCATCCTCCTCTTTTTCGGTTTTTCGTAATACATTCAGTCTTTCATGATATATTTTTTCTAATACTTCCTTTCTGTTGGGGTTGGAGAGGAAGGACTCATACAACTGCTTTCTCCTTTAAGTACTAAATCTGCATATATTCCTCAGCTTCCAAGGTTCCAGTCAAGCTTTGTCAAATGCCTAAGAAGTGTAATTCCAAGGTTCCAGTCAAGCTTTGTCAAATGCCTAAGAAGTGTAAGCCAAGCCATATGGAGAAGAAATAACATATTTTTTTAAAGTGACTCCATTTAATAATGTATGACGTAATGATGTCCCATACTTGCACAGTTGCAACATCTTTCTATAAGTGCATCCATCCCCTAGCTGACCAGTAAACCCCTACAAAAACCATAGTTTGATTAACCATTCCCTCCATTTCTTAGCTTTTTCTGGACATCTTCTTGATGTGTAAAGCTGGTTAAGTTTGTACATCTTTTTGTATTGGGTTTCAACCCCCATGTGTGCATAGGTTGTAAATAAATTCATTTCCTATCCAAAAAAGGAAATAATAAATAAACCCATAGTAATATTTTAGTGTCAACAGTTGACACGTAATTGAAGTCTGTAATCACCTGATTAATACCTTAGAAGAAGCGAAACCACCTAAAACCATCACCAAAATGGACTTTGCTTACTTCCCTGTAGCAGACTTGATATAAAACCTTTTTGTTCAACAATCTCCTCCCCCCCACAAATATATATATAAAGAAGGAAGGAAGTAAGCCCCCATTGGTTGAATGATACCCTCCTTATAGGCCATGACCAGTATAGCTTTATATGCAAAGCATCATAGAGCTGCCGTGCTATTGCAGCATGAAATTTATTCTCAAAAGTAGAAATGACCATCTTGCTAAAGCTGAGGATAAGCTTTGCCAAATGGTAAGGTTGTTACAATTTGAATTGGAGGTCACAGTTTCTTGAGAAAGAAACAACCTTTGTACAAACGCAGGAGAAGGAAACATCCTCAAACACCATTGCGGGCACACTATAGCACTTATATATATATATCCAAAAGCTCTCCATCCATCCTCTATTATATACCCACTAAATCAATCTTCAAAAGCTCAAATCCTCAAATTTACCTAGAACTTCAGTTTATATAAATAGCTTGACCTAATTGAATATTTACGGCACAAACAAAATAGCACCCTACAACATAATATCCTGAATTATGAATCCTGATGCACTTGGATGATGCATCCTAAAGCCATGAACAGATAATGCCTTTGACATATTAGAGTGGGAATACTTAAGGGCCTTTCACGTTCAGGAATCTTAAGCATTACACTGCTAGTTTCATTCAATGAAGAATTCGAATTGTGGGTCACAGGTTCATGGAAACAATCTTCGTACAAAAGTAGGGGAAGGAAACATCCCCAAACACCACATTGTGGGCACGCTATAACGCTTATATATCCAAAAGCTCTCCATCCATCCTTTATTACTATACCCCCTAAATCAATCTTCAAAAGATCACATCCTCAAATACACATATAACTTCACCTTGTATAGATAGTTTATCCTAATTGAATTTTTACGGCATAAATAAAATAGCAGCCTACAAACATAATGTCCTGAATTATGAATGCTGATGCACTTGGATGATGCATCCTAAAGCCATGAACAGATAATGCCTTTGACGTATTAGAGTGAGAATACTTAAGGGCCTTTCACATTCGGGAGTCTTAAGCATTACACGGCTAGTTTCATTTAGTGAACAATTCATATCAATAGTCAGAGCCGTACTTGAATCATGTCATATTTCTTTCAGCATGTCAACAATGCTCTCTATTAAGCAAAAATCAGTCTTCACCCCCACACATCTAACTTCACAAATCATTCACTTATGTTACAGGTACAATCTGCGTACCCTTTCTAAATTGCCCAAAAGTAGTAACCACTATGGGTGAACATATCGACTTTTCAAAGAATACTTATTTGACCTGTAATAACTAATTGAATTCAATTCAATGTTTGGATGTTGGAACTCGAACTAGAAGTTCACAACAAGTTATGTTGACATATATATATATATATATATATATATATGGGAGCTGATCCATTGATAGCGCTAGCAAAATAGGACATCTTGCTAGCGCGATCTGGCCGTCCATCCTGAAAGATTTACGGCCCAGATCGCGCCTTTTTCGAATACTGTCAGTCGTCCGCGACATAGTGTCGCGGACGGACTTTTTTACATTTTTGCCCCTCCGCCCATCCGCTACATTGTATCGCGGACTGTCCAAATCTTTTTTTTACGTTTTTTTTAAGTTCGTCCGCTACATAATGTAGCGGACGATTTTTTGACAAAAATACCCTCTAGCTTTCGTCCGCGACATTATGTAGCGGACTAATCTTATGACTTTTTCCGCTTTCTCTCTCATTTTCCTCATTTAATGTTCTGACATTTTTCCTTTCTCTCTCCTCTCTCTCATCATCATTTTCTCTTTCTCTAATTAACTCTCTGACTTTCTCTCTCTCTCTCTCGTCCATGCCAGAAACCGAAAGGAAGAGGAAGGGGCGCCAAGAGGAAGGCAGCTCCGCTTCTGGCGACGACAGAGGGAGGCAGCTCCGCTTCCGGCGACGACCGAGGAAGGCAGCTCCGCTTCCGGCGACGACCGAGGAAGGCAGCTCCGCTTCCGGCGACGACCGAGGAAGGCAGCTCCGCTTCCGGCGACCTCAGAGGAAGGCAGCTCCGCTGTAGGCCGTGGGTCTGCGATTGACCGATTAACGGAGGTGTGGTCGTGGGTGAGCGACTGGCAAACGTGATGGTGCGATTGGATGAGTTTCACTGTGCGATTGGTCGTGTGAATGGTGGTAAATGTGCGATTTGTGGTTTGGATGTTGTAGTGGTCGTCGCTACGGGGAGGCAGCGGCACGACAGCGTGGGTCTGTCATGGGTAGTTAATTGGGGGACTTTGGAAAGATGGGTGCTGATAATGATGGTTCAGAATGCGCAACAGAAGAAAAAAAATAGTGCTGCCTACTCCTCCGCTACATAATGTAGCGGACGAAATCTAGAGGGTATTTTTGTCAAAAAATCGTCTGCTACATTATGTAGCGGACGAATTTAAAAAAAACGTAAAAAAAAGATTTGGACAGTCCGCGATACAATGTAGCGGACGGGCGGAGGGGCAAAAATATAAAAAAGTCCGTCCGCGACACTATGTCGCAGACGACTGACAGTATTCGAAAAAGGCGCGATCTGGGCGGTAAATCTTTCAGGATGGACGGCCAGATCGCGCTAGCAAGATGTCCTATTTTGCTAGCGCTATTAATGGATCAGCTCCCTCTATATATATATATATATATATATATATATATATATATTGAAACAGGGGGAGTATGTTACAGGTACAAACTGGATACATTCCCCAAAAGGTACTCGAAACGACCCGGGAAAAAAAAATACAGACAACACAAACACCTAACTAGAGATACCTGAAATGTGAGGCTAAAGGGGTTCTTAAACCCTCGTTTGGGCATGCGGCGGCGAAGCGGTGTCTGGCCCCCCTCGAACCCAAACTTCATGGTCCCCCTAGCCTTCTGCCCCTTGTGGCCCCTCCCAGCCGTCTTGCCCTTGCCCGACCCGATGCCCCGACCCTTCCGGGTCTTCTGCTTCCTCGCCCCCTTGTTGTCTCTCAGATCGTTCAGGCTCAGTAGGCTGTATGCTCTGATGCTCTGTGACCCGAATGCCCAATTCGTATCTGGGTTAGGGCTAGTGCATTGTGCGTAATGTGATTTGGATTGGAGGGAGGAAAGTGGGGCTAAAATGGAGCTGGGTTTGGTGTGTATTGAGGCACTGTTGCCAATTGAAGACGCTAACAGTGACGAGACTCGTCTCCTCAACATTTGTGCGTGTGTGGGTGTGTGGGTGTGTGTGTGTCAGGCTTGCCTTCTTCCTAACTCGTGTGGGGTATTGGTTTTCTTCCTTTTCTTCAAGAACAGGTGTATTTTTGTAGACTAGACCTGGGGTTTTGTTGAATCTTGGCAAGCGAAAGAGGGTCTGCGAGTGATTCGTCAGGTTTCTATTTTTTACGAGTCCTGACCAGGGAGGGTCAGAGTTGTCAAACGGGCTGGGCGGCCCGCGGCCCGGCCCGACCCAGCCGAAAAAAGCCCGGGCTGGCCCGGCCTGTTCATGCACAGGGCTGGCCCGGAGGAATTGGGCTTAGGGTCTGGGCTTGGACCAGGCCGAAAAAATCTGGGAAAAAGCTCGGGCCAGGCCCGGCCCGGTTCTGGGCCCGGTTCCGGCCCCACCTGTCTGAATTTTTTGTTTTTCCCCCTTTCCTCCAACGGATATATTCCCCCAAAATTTCACTTTTACCCCCCCAACAGTAATATAACGGCTAGTTTGGGGGGTATTTTAGTCTAACTTAATTTTTTCAACTCCTTTAAAGGTTTTTACACTCTTACCCTCCCCAACAACTATAAACGGATAGTTTTTAGGGGTATTTTGGTCTTTTGTGAAGTTTCTAAAATCTATAAATTTGCACCATTTCTCTTTAATTTTTCACACCAATCTTCTTACTCTCTCTTATCTAAACATTCTATATTTCTACAAGCTTTGCTACTATTTCCCTCTCCAATTACTACTCTTGCTAATTACTACTAGTATTTACTAATTAGTACTCTTGTTTATTAATTACTACTCTTGCTAAATTCTAATTACTAACTACTACTCTTATTAATTTGTTACTCTCTAATTCTTTTGTCTAGTAATCAGTAATTAGTGAATTTTTATTTATTAATTACTATTACTAAATATTTTTTAATTACTAACTCTCTCCACATTGGATTATAATTATCCTCAGTGATTAATATTTGTTACTCGTTCATTCTTTTAATTGTTATTTCTTATTACTACTCTTATACTTGTGTATTTAGTTACTCTTACGAATTTTGATTTCCAATCTAGTAAAAAAGTTTAGCGTGAAATATGGCTGGAATATTGAAGAAACTGAGGCGTGGATCATCATCACGAAAAACATCATCATCGCCAGCACAAGCACCAGCGCCACGGCCATCACAAACACCAATCCAAGCACCAACACAACCATTCGTTCCTGGACGAATGAGTACAGGCTGTATGATAGATACCCAAGCCAATTGGGAGTTCAATCAAAACATTCCAGATTTTGAATACACGCCTGATGAAGACCCCCCGCATTATAGTCAAGGACGCAGCTCGGTTGGCAAAGCTACTACTCCATGGCATAATCTCAACCCTATGCCTGGTCATGATGAAGAAGGGCCGAGCAATGCCTCCGGTAATGTGCCAGAAGTCCAAAAGGGGAAAAAAAGAAAGCCGAGTGTTGGAATCATTTTGATGTAGTTACGGTGGACGGCATCCGAAAAGCTCGATGTAAGTACTGCGCTAAATTATTTTCGTCTAGTAGTGGTAATGGACATCTTAACAGGCATTACCCTCAGTGTGTACCTCGACAAGGCCACGTCGAACCTACCCAAACGCAGTTATCTTTTGACGGTAAGTTATTTGTTTATAATCAGCAAGAGCAAAGAGACGGTCTCGCTGAATTTGTTATTCACGATGAATAAGCCTTTTCTTTTGCCGATAATCCTAACCACTCTAGATATATGAACACATACGTTCAACCTTTGTACAAAAAGGTTCATAGAAACACAACTAGATCCGATGCACTCCGACAGTACAATGCTGCCAAAGCACGCCTTATCGATTATTTCGATAAATTTGACGGTAAAGTTAGTCTTACTTCTGATATTTGGCAATCTCCATTTACTTTTGTTAGTTATTCTTGTGTGACCGCTCATTGGATTGATGCAGATTGGGTTATGCACAAGAGAATCATCGCTTTCGAGCTCTTTCCTTTTCCGCATGATGGAATGAACATTGCTACTCTTATATTAAAAGCATGTACCACATTTAAATTAAAGGATAAGATTATGAGTATTAGTTTTGATAATGCTTCTAACAATACAGCTGCTGTTGATGCTTTAAAGGAGAGCCTCAAACCTATACTTTCTGGTCAATTATTTCATGTTCGCTGCGTTTGTCATATAATTAATTTAATTGTTCAAGATGGTTTAGCTGCTGCAGGAGATATTCTTGTCAAAATGAGGGGTATGACAGCATATGTTAATAGCTCGAGTCCGAGAACACAACAATTTAAAACGTTGTGTGTTGAATATAATATGCCTCGCAGGAGAGCAGTTACAGATGTGGTCCACAAGTGGAACTCTACATACCATATGCTTTTACACATTCTGGCATACCGAGAAGTCTATACGCATTTTCTACTAACCCAGTTCTCAGCCGGCTTGCCAACTCAAGAGGAATGGCAGATGGCCACATACCTAGCTGACTTTTTAGAGGTATTCTACACGTCTACCAATTTATTGTCTGGTACGTACTATCCTACCTCTCCTCTCGCTGTAATAGAAATTCTCAAGATGGCTACAATGTTAACAAAATGGAGATATATAGGACCCTTTAGGGAAATAGTAAAAGTGATTGATGAAAAGTTTAATAAATATTGGAGTAGACTACCTGTTATTTTTGCTGTGGCTACTTATTTAGATCCTAGGTTAAAGTTGCATGGCGTGAATGCCTCGATACAAGAGATATTGAAATTAATGTGCTACACAACAGAGGAGACAACTGCACTCACAGCAAAAGTGAGCAAGAGGTTTGAGGAATTGTTCAACCTCTATCGTAATTCTGCTGACGTGTGCGGGCGAGCTACATCATCCACTTTTGAGAGGTATTATGCGCCATACCTTAAGGGCTTTGAACATCTAGTAGCAAGACAACTACCAGGTGAAGGTACTTCTAATTCGGCAGGTTCGTCTACTTTTTCCTCTTTTAATGAGATTGGTGTATATGCAAATACTGATCATTATTCTGATTTATCAATGCAAGAACAGGTTAATTTTAATTTGTTAAATTTTTGGAAACAAAATCAAAACATGTATAAAACTTTATCCCAAATTGCACGGGATGTACTGCCAGTGCAAGCCTCCACGGTTGCTTCAGAGTCGGCATTTTCAGCCAGCGGGAGGATTTTGGATGACAGGAGGAGTCGTCTTAACCCCGAGTCGCTCGAGCTATGTGTATGTTGGAAGGATTATCTTGATGCGAAATACTGCGAGCAAGATAAACCGATTGATGATAGGAAGAGCAGTGACTCGGATATTGAAGTACTTCCGGATGATTAGGTAATTTCTTTTTATTTTCCTTCTCTTAAGTTTTAAGAATAAATTTTTTCACAAAATATACTTTTTTTCCATATATATAAAATAAATTTTTACAAGCAAGATATATATTTTTTCGTATATATAAAAAAATAGGTAACTTCGCCTGTTTGTTTACAAGCAGCCGGTCCCAAGCCCGGATAAAAGGAAGAGGGCCTATGAACACATTTATTTTTCTATACTTATTACTAAAGATCGTCTCGAGAATTAACATGTATCAATCCCGGGTTTTCGACTAATTAGTTTGAAGTAAAATATCAAATAGTAGAAACAGTCTCTCTTAAATAGTAATAATTGTTATGTGTTCAGATTTTATTAATAAAGATCACCAAGAAGAGTAAGAAAAGATTTAACATATAGCAAAAAATAAAATGAGAGACAAATAAATATATCTATACATACATATATATGAATATTACATATAATGAAATAAAATGATAAAAATTAGATTTGTCAAAATTTGAAAATTGGACATGCCTAAAGATGAAATTTAAAATTGAATAACAAGAAAATTAAAAAAAAGGGCCCGGGCCGGCCCAAGCCCGGCCCTAGAAATTGGGGGGGCCAGGGCCTGGACCGGGCCTAGAATTTCCCCTCAGCCGGCCCAGCCCGGCCCGGCCGGGCCCGGATTGCAGCCTCCTTGGCCTGGCCCCGGCCCGGTTTCTCTTCAAGCCCGATGGACCCGGGCCGGGCGGCCCAAGCCCGTCCCGTTTGACATCTCTAGTAGGACATAGGACAGGACGTTAGTATTTTGAAATTAGCTTTAAGATCTTTTTATATTGTATTTTTATTATCTTACACTCACTTTCAGAATGCAAATGTCAATTGTGACTGTGAATTCGTGAAAATTGAAACAATTAAAACATTGAAAACTATTTACTCATACGAATAAAAGAAGCGTTGCAACACTTTCACGTATGAATAAAGATCTTAATAGAGAATAAGAAATCTAATTCATTAATTTACTTATTGTAGAAATTAGCCAATGCTTTATCTAATATTTTTGACTCATCACGTTACAAAACATATTGAACGTACGTTATTCCGAGAGTCACTTGAATCAATTATTGAAAGCAAAGCTATAGATTCAATATTTACATCGTCAAGCGGCTGTTTTCGTAAACGTGTTTTTATTCATTTAGAGACCGATCTTTTTAAGGCTAAGTGTTAGGACAATAGTTGAAAAAAGAAAGCTCTCACTGAGACCAAGGAAAGAGAAAGCTACTTAAACAGAATTATCCCTCAATGGGCAATAGCCCCAGGTGGCACTAGTTCTAGATTATCAACCCTTGACCTCCATCGAATCATTCCAAAAGGGTCAAGGTGTGACCTCGTGTAGGTAACGATGTGGATTCATCTTCAACACCTGGAGGATGAGGCTTCTAGAAAGTTGAGGAGATAAGTAGTAAGGCAGCTAGAATTGGGAGATGTAAGATTAGAGTTGTCAAACGGGCCGGGTGGCCCGCGGGCTGGCTCGACTCGGCCCCTTTCTGGCCTGGTCCCTTGAATGAACAGTGAAGGCCCCTACTTGGCCTGGGCTTGGACCAGGCCAGAATTTCTGAGAAAAAAGCCCGGGTCAGGCCCTGCCCGAAAAAGCCCGGATTTGGCCCTGTCCGGGTCTGGCCCGGTTCTATACTTTTCAAATTCAACTTTTCCCTCCCTTTCCCCCCAACGGTTTTATTCCCCTTTTTTTTCCACCCCCCCCCCCCCAACAGCAAAATAACGGCTAGTTTGGGGGGTATTTTGGTCCAAGTTAATTTTTTCAACTCTTTTAAGGTTTTTACACTTTTACCCTCCCCAACAACTATAAACAGATAATTTTTAGCGATATTTTGGTCTTTTGTGAAGTTTCAAAAATCTATAAATTCACACCATTTCTCTCTAATTTTTCACACCAATCTTCTTACTCTCTCTTATATAAACATTCTACATTTCTACAAGCTTTGCTACTTTTGCTAATTACTACTCTTATTTACTAATTAGTACTCTTGCTAATTATTACTCTTGTTTACTAATTACTACTCTTGTTAAATTCTAATTACTAACCACTCATCTTATTAATTTGTTACTCTCTAATTCTTTTGTCTAGTAATTAGTAATTAGTAATTAGTTTTTATATTTATCAATTACTATTACTAATTTTTTTAATTACTAACTCTCTCCAATTTTGAATTACCCTCAGTGATTCATTTGTTATTCTTTAATTCTTTTAATTGTTATTTCTAATTACTAATTACTGCTCTTATACTTGTGTATTTAGTTACTCTTACTAATTTTATTTTTCAATCTAGTAAAAAAGTTTAGCGTCAAATATGGCTGGATTACTTAAGAAACTGAAGCGTGGATCATCATCACGAAAAACATCATCATCATCACAAACACCACCACCAGCATGAGCGCCAGCACCACGGCCATCACAAACACCAATCCAAGCACCACCACAACCATTCGTTCCTGGACGAATGAGTACAGGCTGTATGATAGATACCCAAGCCAATTGGGAGTTCAATCAAAACATTCCAGATTTTGAATACACGCCTGATCAAGACCCCCCGCATTATAGTCAAGGACGCAGCTCGGTTGGCGAAGCTACTACTCCGTGGCATAATCTTAACCCTATGCCTGGTCATGATGAAGAAGGGCCGAGCAATGCCTCCGGTAATGAGCCAGAAGTCCAAAAAGGGAAAAAAAGAAAGCCGAGTGTTGGAATCATTTTGATAAAGTTATGGTGGACGGCATCCGAAAAGCTCGATGTAAGTACTGTGCTAAATTATTTTCGTCTGGTAGTGGTAATGGACATCTTAACAGGCATTACCCTCAGTGTGCACCTCGACAAGGCCACGTCGAACCTACCCAAACGCAGTTATCTTTTGACGGTAAGTTATTTATTTATAATCAGCGAGAGCAAAGAGACGGTCTCGCTGAATTTGTTATTCACGATGAACAAGCCTTTTCTTTTGCCGATAATGCTAAGCACTCTAGATATATGAACACATACGTTCAACCTTTGTACAAAAAGGTTCATAGAAACACAACTAGATCCGATGCACTCCGACAGTATAATGCTGCTAAAGCACGCCTGATCGATTATTTCGATAAATTTGACGGTAAAGTTAGTCTTACTTCTGATATTTGGCAATCTCCGTTTACTTTTGTTAGTTATACTTGTGTGACGGCCCATTGGATTGATGCAGATTGGATTATGCACAAGAGAATCATCGCTTTCGAGCTCTTTCCTTTTTCGCATGATGGAATGAACATTGCTAGTATTATATTAAAAGCATGTACCACGTTTAAATTAAAGGATAAGATTATGAGTATTAGTTTTGATAATGCTTCTAACAATACAGCTGCTGTTGATGCTTTATAGGAGAGCCTCAAACCTGTACTTTCTGGTAAATTATTTCATGTTCGTTGTGTTTGTCATATAATTAATTTAATTGTTCAAGATGGTTTAGCTGCTGCAGGAGATATTCTTGTCAAAATGAGGGGTATGACGGCGTATGTTAATAGTTCGAGTCCGAGAACACAACAATTTAAAACGTTGTGTGTTGAATATAATATGCCTCGCAGGAGAGCAGTTACAGATGTGGTCCATAGGTGGAACTCTACATACCATATGCTTTTACACATTCTAGCATACAGAGAAGTCTATACGCATTTTCTACTAACCTTGTTCCCAGCCGGCTTGCCAACTCAAGAGGAATGGCAGATGGCCACATACCTAGCTGAATTTTTGGAGGTATTTTACACGTCTACCAATTTATTGTCTGGTACGTACTATCCCACCTCTCCTCTCGCTGTAATAGAAATTCTCAAGATGGCTACAATGTTATCGAAATGGAGATATATAGGACCCTTTCAGGAAATAGTAAAAGTGATGGATAAAAAGTTTAATAAATATTGGAGTGAACTGCCTGTTGTTTTTGCTGTTGCTACTTGTTTAGATCCTAGGTTAAAGTTGCATGGCGTGAACGTCTCGATACAAGAGATATCGATATTAATGTGCCACCCAGTAGAGGACACAACCGCACTCACAGCGAAAGTGAGCAAGACATTTGAGGAACTGTTCAACCTCTATCGTAATTCTGCTGACGTGCGCGGACGAGCTTCATCATCTACTGCTGAGAGGTATTATGCGCCATACCTTAAGGGCTTTGAACATCTAGTAGCAAGACAACTACCAGGTGAAGGTACTTCTAATTCGACAGGTTCGTCTACTTTTTCCTCTTTTAATGAGATTGGTGTATATTCAAATACTGATCATTATGCTGATTTATCAATGCAAGAACAGATTAATTTTAATTTGTTAAATTTTTGGAAAAAAAATCAAAACATGTATAAAACTTTAGCTCAAATTGCACGGGATGTACTGCCAGTGCAAGCCTCCACGGTTGCTTCAGAGTCGGCATTTTCAGCGAGCGGGAGGGTTTTGGATGACAGGAGGAGTCGTCTTAACCCCGAGTCGCTCGAGCTATGTGTATGTTGGAAGGATTATCTTGATGCGAAATACCGCGAGCAAGATAAACCGATTGATGATAGGAAGAGCAGTGACTCGGATGTTGAAGTACTTCCGGATGATTAGGTAATTTCTTTTTATTTTCCTTCTCTTAAGTTTTAAGAATAAAATTTCTCACAAAATATAGTTTTTTTTCACACACACACATATATATATAATAATTTTTTACAAGCAAGATAGATATTTTTCCGTATATATAAAAAATAGGTAACTTCGCATGTTTGTTTACAAGCAGCCGGTCCCAAGCCCAAATAAAAGGAGGAGGGCTTATAATGAAATAAAAGGATAAAGATTAGGTTCGTTAAATTATGAATATTGGACATGCCTAGAGTACAATTTGCTTAAATAATAACAATAAATTACCGCAATTAAAGCCTTTACTTTGAATAACAAGAAAATGCAACCAAAAAAAAAAGTAAAAAATTGGGCCCTGGCCCGGCCCTAAATGTTGGGCCTAGGGCCTGGGCTTGGACTGGGCCCAGATATCCCCCAATTCTGACCCAGCCCGGCTAGGCCCGTTTGGTATCCCTTCTGGCCCGGCCCAAGCTTGTTTTGCTGGAGGCCCGATGGGCTTGGGTTGGGCCGGCCCAAGCCCGGCCCATTTGACACCTCTATGTAAGATCCTACTACCTATTTTGTACAGAGCCGAGACATATGACAACCCTAAACTACCAACACTACAATTTTCACCCTTTTGCTTGTACGTTAAGTCCCAAAGGTCATAAATGCAGCTTCCTCTTTAACTGATCTCCTAAAAGGTACTATGTCTGAGCAAACACAAATGCTCCCACGGTTCCTCATTTTGTCTTCTTTAGTTGACTCTTACAAATGAGGATAGATATATTGCGTTATCACATTACCCACTACTTGCATCTACACATGCTTTGATATAGAATTTTTTTTATCGTAAGTACTAACTATCTCTCCTTTTCTTATTAAGCAGATATCGCGATTTGAGGATATATTATGTACAGTGCCACCCTTTATATATAACTTTTGCTACTTAATTAATGATTTCTAACATTATAATATTGATATGAATGCTTGTCACATTTTGAAGGAAACAAGATCCTTAACAACCTTTGCATGTCAGGTCAGAACAACTATCAATCAGGACTGGTTGTTTGATAATCGAAGTGTTATAGGCCTCGTTTGATTTGATGGAATCACATAGATTATGCATTGTGCTTACCAATCTTATATTCGTGTTTGTCTAATCTGTAACATTTATTTTGTAAGGCCCGTACTATCCACCATTAGCAATGCAATTTTTTTTATTACCAACCAAACTTAACCCCTTTTGTCACTAGTTCACTAAAGGCACATGACTCCTCAAGCAACCACACTGAAATAATAGTATGAATACCTAATTGGAATGACATGAGGTCTTTGAAAAGAAAATCTAATATTATACCATATTATGTGATTCATAGCCTGGGCAAATTTTTAATGTGATGTATTATGTTAGTTTGGTATAGTTGAATTATCTAGCGTATATACGAGAAAAATTTTCAAGTCTAGACTTCTTTGTTTTTGGTCCTAAATGGAGTCATTACTGTAGCGAACCACCTTAAAAAAAATCTCCGAAAGGATTTTCGGGATTTGCCGTCCTATTTAATTAAAACATAGGAAAATAAGAAAATTCTAGACATGATTCTAGAAATGTCCAAAAGACAATCAATCTACTGACTACAGGAAAATGGGTTCGGGATATGTTTACGGCGGAAAGGTGTTACGCACCTGGCGTATCCTTTCGGTTTCTAATTTATTTCTATTATTTTTGGCATTTTTTTTACCTATAAGACATAAACATGCATAAGATATTGTACCCGAAGTTTACTTCTACATTATTGGCTTCTGCATAAGATATTGTACTCGAATTTACCTCTTCATTATTTCCTTGGACTTGACAACAGGGGTCAAATATCCTACGCGTTTGATTGGACAAATAGGAATTGAAACCATCGTAATTCGATTTTGATCCTACATGAGGCGCCCTACATTTCGGTCTTAAGCGTAGACTAACAAATAAAAATGACTCTTTTTATGATTATTGTACTAGAAATGAAATGTGATTGTAGAAGATGGAAGACAATTATAGACTACTAAATTAAATTAGAAAACCGTTAAATATACCTCGCGAGTCTGCTTATCAACAACTCAGGAATATTCTATGAAGGACCACAATGCAAAATACTAAGAATTCTTTTGAAGTGAATACGAAGGTTTAATTTCTCTAGGATGTAAAAACTGATAAGGATGACCATATCAATCTACAATCTGATGATAGGACAGAATATTTGATAAAAATCACAGATTGACAAAAGTCAACTAATCAGCCGATTTTCGGTTCATCTCATAATTAAGTTATAATATTATTTTCCAAATTTTTGGACATTATTTGGACACCCAAATTCGGTAATTTCCTTTCATTTATCAGTTAGAATGTACCAGATTCGGCAATTATCTTCAAATTTCACATAAATATATGATTTAACCTTTTTTACATGGAATAATTCCCATATAATTCCTTAAATCATTTAGAAAAATCACAATCTAGACATGGACTATCCTAATTAAATTGGATAGGATTGAGCTTAATTGCTGACTGGACAATTGGACTGAACTAAACCAAACTGGACTAAACAATTGGACTAAAAAATTGGACCAAATTAACTAAGTCATATAATCAGGCTTAACCCTTAATAATAAACTCTAATAAATAATGAGGCTCGATAATTATTTAATTATAAATGATTACAAAGATGAGATTAAGGCTTAATCCTAAAACTGTACCCTCAACTTTACCCCGTATAGCTTTAATACCCAACTTTGAAGGTGCGCGCCAAAAAAAATACCTAAGTTTGAAAAAATAACTCAAGTCAATACCTCAACTAATGGACTTCAACAGTCATTAAATTTTATCAAGGGCAAATGTGTTAATAACAGAAAAGTAAATTTTAAAGACACGTGACACAATCACCACCGTTCAACTCATTCTTTCTTAATTTAATTAGGACAAAAAAAATTCTCTCTCACTTTCTTTCACACACGCACGCACGCACACACACACACACACACACACACACACACACACACATCTCACTATATATATAGGATAAGTTGCAAACGTGATCTGGCCGTCCACGGGTGATCTGTGGATAGTCCAAATTTTTTTTTTGCTTTTTTTTAAGTCCTTTCGCTACATTATGTAGTGGAAATTTTTTTGACAAAAATACCCTCCAGCTCCATCAGCCACATTGTGTAGCGGACGAGCAAGCAGGCACGATTTTTTTCCTCTTTCTCTGTCCTTTCTCTTTTATACTTCTCACATGTTTCTCTCTCTCTGTCTCTCTTATTTCTCTCATCAATTTCTGACACTCTCTCTCGTTCCTTTGTCTCTGTCTCTCTCTGTCTCTCTCATTTCTCTCATCAATTTATGACTCTCTCTCTTTCTCTCTCTATCTTCTCTCACTATATTCCAGTGCATCTGAATTTGGAAAGCGAGTTGTTTGAATATCGAAATTGTAAAACAGATGAGCAATGAACATGTAATTTTCACATTTTAAAACAACGTAACAGAAACAAAAGTTTTCTTTCTTGTAGCCTTGCTAAGTTGAACTTCTGGTACCCATCTTTTGTTAAACAGCCAAGATAAACCAAGAGAAAACTTCCAACAAACATTGAATTCAAAACAGCCAAGAGAAACCAAAAATTAATAAGACTTCTTCAGTCTTCTCTATACCTCATATCCCATCCCAAGGCCATGCTTAATGGTAAATCCTGCCATCCTGACCCTAAAAGCCAAACTTAAACAAATCAGCACCAATTGGCTTGCGATTGCATTGGCTTGGATTCTGCTACACTTGACCACTCCTGTTGCTTCGCTTAGCTTTGATGGATTGTCACTCTTGGCACTGAAAGCGGCCATTACCACCAACCCAACTTGGTCTCCTGCTGGCTGGTCTGAGTCAGACTCAACCCCGTGCCATTGGGCCAGAATTTCCTGCGATCACGACCGCTGGGTGACCTCCATTTTTCTCCCCAGTAGAAGCTTCACTAGCTACATACCGTCAGAGCTCGACACCCTTCTCTTTCTAAAACGACTCTCACTCTCTAACAACAACCTCTCCAAGCCAATACTCGTTCACCTCTTCAATGCCTCAAGCCTTCTCTCTCTAGACCTCTCATGCAACTCTTTCTCTGGACCCGTCCCGCACCGGATCATTGCCCTCCAATCGTTGACCCACTTGGACTTGTCATCCAATCACCTAAATGGGTCTCTCCCTGAAGGCCTCAGCAATTTAACCCGCCTCGTCGGAACTTTAAATTTGTCAAACAACCACTTTGTCGGTGGGGAAAAAGATAGAGAGAGAGATGAGAGAGAAAGTGTCATAAATTGATGAGAGAAATGAGAGAGAGAGAGAAAGTGTCAGAAATTGATGAGAGAAATGAGAGAGAGACATGTCAGAAGTACGAGAGAGAAAGGACAGAGAAAGAGGAAAAAAATAGTGCCACCCTACTCATCCGCTACATAATGTAGCGGATAGAGCTGGAGGGTATTTTTATCAAAAAATCGTCTTCTACATAATATAGTGGACGTAGAGAGTTAGAGAGATAGTCAGAAAATTAATGGGAGGGAGAGAGAGAGTGCGTGTCAGAACATTAAAGAAAGAAGAAAGAAAGGACAGAGAAAAGGAGAAAAAAAGTCAGAAAAGTAGTGCTTCAATTGTCCGCTACATTATGTAGCGGATGGGCACTGCCTCAAAGTAGAGGGTATTTTTGTCAAAAAATTGTCCGCTACATAATGTAGCGGACGGACTTAAAATAATGCAAAAAAAAAAGATCTGGACCGTCCATAGATTGCCCGTGGACGGCCAGATCATGCTAACAACTTATACTATTTTGCTAGCGCTATCAACGGATCAGCTCCATATATATATATTCTCCCTCCTCTTCATCCTTTCCCTCTCCATACCCCACCAACCACCACGCCACCGCAACCCTCCATCCTCCAGCCCTCTCCATATCCTTGGCCATATATAACAACGATCATTAACTGAGCGAAAATAGAGGCTGCGGCAGTTACCTCTAACATTGGGGTGACCCACACTAAGGAAAATCTAAGATCGCTACCATCGGCCAAGAGAAGGCCATGGTCATGATCAGGATCCATGAACTAGCAGCCACGCGAAGCTGCGACTAACCATGGTGGCGATGCATCTCCGGTGGTGATGTAATTCCCGTGCTTGGTTAGGGTGCAAAAGTGGGCTTCGGTGGCCTCGAACAGTTTGTTTGGATCGAGGCCATCAGATTTTCTTAAGACTATAGTGACTTGGTTAGTGAATGTAGCAAGGAAGTTGAAGATTTTGCCGAACAAAAGCCGTGCTGATGAGCACGGGCGTTGTCACGGAAGCAGTCGCGAAGATCATGGATTTTTATTGAAAGCATTTAGATGTTTAGCGCCATTCTTGGTTATTGTAGGATACTGCATATGGGTTTTTGCGAGAATTGGTTTTCAAATCAATGGGTTTGAAAGCAATAAAACGTTTAAATTTGGCAACATGTGATTCGGTTTCACAACTTATAAAAGGTTATTAATGGAGATTCTATGATATATGATAACTACTGGAAATAAAAATGGTAGGACTTCATAGGTGTGTTACATGTGTGATTTGTGTGGGGGGGGGGGGGTGTGTGTGTGTGTGTGTGTGTGAATTAAAGAAGAAGAAGGGGGAGAGAGAGAGAGGAGTAAGACTGTCAAAAAGAGGACCCACGTGGCCACATAGATAGACTTTATGTTCTTTTTTTATAATGACAGTTTTACCCCCCTGACTTTTTAACGACATCCGTCGTCCGTGAGCCGATGTACTGATTTTGTACACTATTTTAAAGTTGGATACTTCTTTGGCGTACCTTCAAACTTAGGTACTAAAATTGTATTGGAGATAAAGTTGAGGGTACAATTTTGGGATTAAGCCTGAGATTAATTAGACACTATCAGAAGTAGAAGATATATATATATATATATATATATATATATATATATATATTTAAAGAAAGCTAGTCCACTAGATACACGTGAAGATAAAATGAATCAACAAATATCCTCATATGTTATAAATTGATGCTGAACATAAGTACCAGATCAGATTCTTTGCAATAGCATTCATAATTATTGAATAATCTTGGAATTTCTAAATTTTCCCAACAACTTATACTTGTTGTTCAGTTTTGTCCATCAATCTCGTATTGCTGATTTATAGTCATTCTTCAAAAAAAATTCACAGAAGCAAAGATATATATATATATATATATATATATATATATATATATATATATCCTTATGCTTCCCGTTACAGAATATATAACCGCACTTTAAAACATTTGTTACATCTCTAGCCGACAGATTTTTTTCATTGCAGCGATTGGTTATTTGGCGTTCCCACTCTTTTTGACACTTTTGAATGCCAAAATTTCTCATTTACGCTTCTCTCTGGGCAAGGTCAGCGCTTTGACACGACAACCTTCAAATCTGTCGTGTTTGTTGTAGTTCAACTATTTGAAACATGTACCCATCTGGAAACAGGAAAGACCTGAAAGCATAAGAGGAGGTTTCAAGCTGAAAGTGTACATAATATATCCCTTTGGCATGACACAATAGCAAGCATTGTGCATCATATACTATTTTAGTTTGGAAGACGATGCTAAAATTAGGAATCAGGTAGACAACAATCGGTGTGAAAAGTTCAAAATTGTATTTGTATCACTCGAACTCCTCCATTTGTAGACTTTAAGGAGGGTCTGTTACAAAATCGCTCTACATAAATATGTATTGAACACGATAACCAAACAAGAATACACAAGAAATATGAGAGAACTCAAATCCACTTTCCACAAGTCAGATTTACAACACTCCTTCATGTGTATTTCTCAACTGTTTTCCTACTCGAAGAAGGACTCTTCTTTCTTTCCTACTCAAAGAAGGACTCTTTTCTATTGCCCTTATTCACATTACAAGACACCTTACTTATACTTGGAGAAAGCAGTGATCTTCTCTTTCCAAGCAATGTGGGACAAGATGTCTTATATACTAAGGGCCAAGTTGCAACCTTCTTTGAGTAACCAATGTGGGACATAAACACAAGACATATATCAACAATCTCCACCTTGGCTTGTATTAACAAACCACTCTATGAGAAAAGTGTAATATGTTTTCAATACCATCTTCAGGTACTCCACATTGCATCCCCTTTAAAGGTAGGGATGCACTCCACCTTGAACTCAGCAAGAAAGAAGATGAATCAAGCTAAAGCAATGCTTGAACTTCTCTATCGTGACTGTATTCGTGAGCATATCAGTGGCGTTGTCATTCGTGTGAACCTTGTGCACTACAATTTGTCTAGAATTAATCCATTCTCGGAGCCTATGATAACGTACATCAATATGCTTGGTCCTTGCATGGAAAACTTGATTCTTTGCCAAATCCACTGCATTCTGACTATCACACTGTAACAAAACACCACGCTGTTTGAAGCCAAGCTCCTCTACCAGTCCCTTTAACCATAATGCATCCTTAGCTGCCTCTGTCAATGCCATGTACTCTGCCTCCGTAGTTGACAATGCTGTAGTAGACTGTAACACTGATTTCTAACATATCGGCCCTCCATTGAATGTAAAAATATATCCAGTCGTGGACCTCCTGGAATCTAAGTTCCCAGCATAATCAGAATCCACAAAGCCAGAAACCTCACCTTTTGCCCATCACGATCAAACATGATGCCAAAGTTGGTTGAACCTGCTAGGAAACAGAAGATCCACTTCACTGCATCCCAATGCTTCTTTCTGGATTTCCCATATACCTGCTGACCATACTAACTGCATGTGAGATATCAGGTCTGATACACACCATGGCATACATAAGACAACCAACTGCATTAGCGTAAGGTACTCGAGACATATACTGAACATTTTCTTCTGTACTAGGACAAAGTTGTGAGGATAACTAAAAATGAGCTCCCAATGGTGTACTAACTGTTGAACATACTAAACCTCTCCAATATTTTTTCAACATAACTTTTATGAGTTACCCACAAATTTCCTGCCTTTCTGTCTCTATGAATCTCCATACCAAGAATCTTCTTGGCAGAACCAAGGTCCTTCATATCAAACTCTCTGCTCAATAATTTCATCAAGTGTAGAATACGAGACTTACTCTTCACAGCAATCAACATATCATCCACATATAATGTAAGCAACAACAGTGAACCATCATTAAGGACTCGATAATACACACAACAATCATACTCACAGCGAGAGTAACCATGAGTTATCATGAATGTGTCAAATCGCTTATACCACTGCCCGAGGAGATTGCTTCAAACCATATAAGGACTTTTTCAGCTTGCACACATAGTCCTTCTTCCCAGGCTCAATAAATCCCTCGGGTTGCTGCATGTAGATCCTCTCCTCCAAATCACCATGGAGGAAAGTTGTCTTCACATCAAGCTGCTCCAACTCCATATTCTGCGCTGCTACAATGGACATTATCAATCTGATAGAAGTATGCTTCACCACTGGCGAAAAGATCTCATTATAATCAATTCCCTCTTTTTGAGAATACCCTTGTGCAACCAGTCTTGCCTTGTACTTCTGATCTTCCTTTTTCCTGTAAATCCACTTGCATCCAATAGCCTTCACACCCTTTGGAAGTTTAACTAATTCCCAAGTCTGATTCTTCCATAGAGATTCCATCTCTTCATCCATTGCTGTCAACCATAAGTTACCATCCTCTGCCTTGACAGCCTCGTTGTAACTGGTAGGATCTCCACTTTCCACGATTAGTGCAAATGAGACCAAGTCTTCAAAACCATACCTTTGAGTTGGTTTCTTGGTACGTGGCTCTCTATCTCTGACTAGATTCCAAGAATCACTAGGATACTCCTCTGGATCTTCTAAAGACTGCTCATCTGTAGATCCATCATCTGTAGATCCATCTATAGACTCATCAGCTGATTTTGTCCTCTGCTCATGCAACTCTATCTCCACTGAGTGACCCTGCCTCTCACTAGAAGTTGCATCCCTATCAAACATATGTGCTTCATTGAATACCACATCTCTACTTATCACCCTTTTTCTTGGCCATTGGATCCCATAACCTATATCCTTTTACTCCTTCCTCATACCCAATAAATATACATTCTTTTGACTTAGGATCAAGTTTGGATCGTTCTTCATTCTGAAAGTGAACATACGCAGGACAACCAAAAATTTTCATTGCAGAAAAAGTTAACTTATTTACCAGACCATACCTATTCGGGAACTCGATGATTAATGGCAGATGATGGAGAACAGTTGATCAAATAACAAGCTGTGTTAACAGCTTAGCCCAGAAACTCTTAGGCGAATCTGCATTCAACCTCATGCATTTAGCTAGCTCCAGTAAGGTTCTGTTCATTCTTTCGGCAACTCCATTCTGGTCTAGAGTCCTCTTCACTAAAAAGTGTCTGATGATACCATTATCCTTGCAGAACTGCAAAAACTCCTCATCCTTGTATTCCATGCCATTATCTGATCTGAAGTACTTAAGCTTCTTTCCCGTCTAATTTTCAACTCTAGCCTTCCACTGCTTAAACACGTTAAAAACTTTAGACTTATGCTTCATAAAGTACACCCATACCTTTCTTGAGAAATCATCTATAAATGTAACAAAGTAACGAGCTCCCCCATTTGAGATATGCTTTATTGGTCCCCAAACATCCAAATGCACATAGTCCAAAATCTCTTTAATAGTATGAAAAGCAGCTTTGAAACTAACTTGTTTCTGCTTCCCAAACACACAAAATTTACAGAAGTCTAGCTTGCATGATTTCACTCCCTACAGCAACTTGTGCTTGTGAAGTTCCAACATACCTCCCTCACCCAAGTGTCCAAACCATTTATGCCATAACTCAAAGTTATCATTGCTAGAACCTCCATGAGTTGATACTGAAGCTCCACCTATAACGATATTCCCCATCAGTTTATACAAATTTCCAGTTTTCTGACCTTTCATTATTACCATGGCACATTTGCTAACTTTCATGACTCCGCCTTTTATAGATATACTGCAATCTATAGAATCGAGTGTGCCCAAGGAAATCAAATTCTTCTTTAAGTTAGGTATGTACCTTACATCACCTAGGGTTCTCACAATCCCATCAAACATTTTAATTTTAATGGTACCTATCCCCATGACTTCACAAACAACGTCATTACCCATTAACACAGTACCACTGTTACATGGAGTAAGACAATCAAACCATTCTTTATGTGGGCACATATAAAACGAACATGCAGAGTCAAGAAACTATTCCGTAGAAAAATTGTTGTCTCTAACTGATAAGAGATTACCGTATTGCTGCTCAACCGAGGAAACCAAGTAGAGATTACCATCGCTACTTTTGTTATCTTCTTCAGCAACATTAGCATTGTTCACATATTTCTTTCCATTCTTCTTCTCCTTCCTTTCTGGACACTTCCTTGCAATGTGACCAATCTTTTACAATACCAGCATTCAGTACTAGACTTGTCCTTCTTTTCACGAGACTTAGACCTGCCATTTCCATGTCCTGAATTTCTGCTTCTAGACTGACCTCTGCCTCTTCAATGACCATTCTTATTTTCAGACCTTATCACCAGACCTTTGCCTTGACTGCTTGAACTAGTCCCATTAACTCTGCTTGAGTCCATAAGAGCCGACATAACATCATCAACAAGCAATGTCTCCTTCCCAATAAGCAACGTAGTCTTCAAGGTCTCATAAGATTTTGGAAGCGAAGATAACAACAAAATTGCCTGATCTTCCTCCTCGAGTTTAACATCTATACTAGACAATTGGGACACCAACCGATTAAATTCTGTTATATGGTCACCCAGATCTGAACCTTCATCCATCCGTAACTGGTACAGATCTTTCTTCATATATAACCGATCCGACAAAGATTTTGACATATATCTTCTCCAATTTCTGCCAAAGAGCTATTGGAGAAGCCTCTGTCAAAACCTGGTACTTAACCTTCGGGGCTAGATTCAACCGTATCGTAGTTACAGCCTCAGCCTGTAATTCCTCCCAATCATCCTTATCCATCGACTAAGGCTTATTCCCCAATAAAGGCTTGAGTAATCCTTGCTGCATAAGGATATCCTTCAATGTGCTCTGCCATATGCTAAAATTCGTCTTCCCATCGAATTGTTCACAGGCATACTTCATGGTTGTGTTGTTCGACATATTTATCCTCTCAAATCGATTTTAATTTTGCCCAAAAATAAACCTGGAAGCTCTTGATACCACTTGTTACAAAATCACTCTAAATATATATGTATTGAACACGATAACCAAACAAGAAAACACAAGAAATATAAGAGAACTCAAATCCACTTTGCACAAGTCGGATTTACAACACTCCTTCACATGTATCTCAAAACTGTTTTCCTACTCAAAGAAGGACTCTTCTCTATTGCCCTTAAACACAATACAAGACACATTACTTATACTTGGAGAAAGCAGTGATCTTCTCTCTTTCCAAGCAATGTGGGACAAGATGTCTTATATACTAAGGGCCAAGTTGCAACCTTCTTTGAGTAACCAATGTAGGACATAAATATAAGACATATATCAATAGGGTCCAATTTTGAGCAAAAGAGGATCGAAGCTGATTTGTACTTTTAATATTGTGTTGGAGTATTTTAATAAAAATATCCATCAAGAATTGTTATGGGTGTTGACAAAATTTATTTCCCTCATAAACTAACATTAAGAGAACTAATTAGCCTATGGAGCGCTATTATTTTCTCATAAACTAACATTAGCCGTTAGAAATTATGGGTATAGTAGCCATATGTTAAGATCAAACATAAAAGGCCTAATTCTGCCTCTCTTTGCCTTCTTCAAACATAGACTCTCATGTTTTTTTCTTTTCTTTAAGCCTTTTGTTTTACCTACAGCAATGGCTCCAAGTTTGATCAAAAGTAGTTCTAATGCTACTAAGGTCGTGAATGGGCATAAGTACCTTAAGATTGAGTTGGGTGAATGAAACTTCACGACCAATGACCATGTTTTGCTAGCCCACATTCCATCTAACATCGAGTCCTACCCATCACCTTATTTTGCTACTGATGAGCCTGTAAGCTGCTTTGTTGGCTTTGAATCAATAAGGCCAAAAGCCACCATGTTGTGTCGGTTGCAAAGCTGAAAAACACAAGGTTCATCAGCATTTTCAGGTTCAACTGGCCACAGCGGCAATACAACAACCATGCCTTGAGAGATCTAGTCCAAAAGTGTGGACTCATCTCGCACCTTAAGCTCAACAAGGTTTCGGGTAGAGTTATTTCCTTCCAGAAACAACCAAGGAGGTGCTGAAGAAGCATTAGCTTAGTTTTGCCAAAGGCCAAAACTTGTCTCAGTTGACACCATCGCTTACGAACTTTCAATTTATTTTATATCCTAGTAATGCATTTTTTTGGACAAAGGTAGGTGTTATGTGGAGCTTCTGCTTCTCTCGTAGTGCAAGCTAAGAAAAGTTATAGCAAAATCGCTAGGCTTTTGTATCCTGTAGGCGGCTTGTTGTAACCTATTGCATCGGAACATTCCATAAGGACGCGAACCATCTTAAAGAGAGTGACCTAGTCCGCTTCTCAATCCAATGTCAACATAACTTAGTTCTAAAGTGTTCAAGATAGATTCCTTGAACCCTTATCGCACCACATTTGGTAAGAACAATGCTATATTGTTGAAGAGCATTGAGGTAAATGTTTTTTTTATGCTCACAACCAAAGGAGGCACGTGCTCACGTATTCTTCTTTGATTTCTTTCTTTTGTAAGCTTACTAATATATTGTTGAATATTGCTTCCAACAATTTTAAGATTGGTGCGGTTCTATAATGGTTATTTTACTTTTTTGTTGCGAGCAAGCTGTTCGTTGTAAGAAGACTTCAAATGAAACTTGTTACGGTGGCATGCGGAGGGCCACACTGTGCGGATTATGAGAAGCTCAAACAATTGCAATATCAAATACGGATATGAGCTATTGTGATATTTTCATATCACTCAAGGTATGTATATAACAATTAGGGTTAAATACACGTAGGTACCCTGAAACTACCACAAAGTCTCACTTGAGGGTCCCAAAGTTTAATTTTTACACATAAGGGCCTGTAATTCCAAATTTGTAACAAGTAAGTACATCCGTCCAAATTCCTAACGATCCATGTTTTTCCGTCAGGGGCAATTTTGGGTTTCCAAGCGACAACGCCGGCAAATGCCTTCTGCAAACCATGTTGGCAATTTTCCTTGTAGCTGCCCACTCACGGCCAACACCGTTGGCAACACCATTCGACTACCACGCCGACAACTGTCCCTGCCATCACTCCCCCATCACCACAGTCCACCATCGACCAACACCATCCGACGACCAACACCACGATCCACCCATGACCAACATCGCTCCCCCATCACCACGATCCACCATCGACCAAAACCGTCCAGAGACCCCGTCGGCAGTGGCCATGCCACCGCTATCCCCATTACCACGACCAACCGCCAGCCATAACCCCAGCAGCACACTTCTGGCAGCCAGCCACCACCAATCATGCCAACCCACCAATAGCCACCGCCGGCAAACTAAATCGGTCCAGATCCCGGCAAACCCACGACCACCAACCGCCACAGACCCTTACCGGCAAACCCACGACCACCTAAAACCTTACTTGCAAACCCGCGACCACGACCATGACCATCAAAACCTTACTTGCAATCCGGTTCTTTATTGTTTCACCGCCGACGAGACCCTCCGGCAACGACCACCCAACTGCTCAGCACCCTCCGGCAAAGACCACCCACTGTTCGCCGCCGGTTCGAATCCTATGCCAATTTAGTCCGTTCTTTGCGTCTCTCTGTCTCACAATGAAACCAATTTTAGAAATCCAAAATTGCCGCTGACGAAAAAGCATGGATCGTTAGGAATTTAGACGGATGTACTTACTTGTTACAAATTTGGAGTTACAGGCCCTTATGTGTAAAAATCAAACTTTGGGACTCTCAAGTGAGACTTTGTGGTAGTTTCAGGGTACCTACATGTATTTAACCCTAACAATTAGTATGAATGAATAGTGTTGAAATATGGGTGCTACCAAATCTATGGTCAAAGTCGTTAGGGCATAATGACAATTTTATAACAGTTAGTCTTAAGCTACAACTTTCATATATGAGTAGCAGTTTGCAAATGATTTGTTATTTTCTTTAAGGCTTGGCTGTTTGGTAGCTGACCTTCGTTTAGCGTAAGTGGATTTAAAAATAATTGGACTGCCTCGTAGGTATAAAGTCTTTAAGGCCTTGGCTGTTTGGCCTTTGCTTTGTAAATATGGTGCTATGGGTATATACGACTATACTATGTGAGGGGTTCTGTGTCAATAGTATTTCATGAGTTACTTTTTTAAAAATTGCATTTGCCTTATTTAAAAGAAACTGGAATGCCCCTCTAATATTTTTTTCCTGTTAGTGGATAATTAAGCTTTTGATTAATGTCACCTCGGTTGAATTTCTTTCCAAAAATCGAGGATTATAATAGTTTTGAGGTCTTATAGAAATGATGTTTCGTGTAAGATTTAAAAAGTTATTAACTGGTGTTGTGAGAAGATAAATTGACATGAGTTTTCGACAGATCAAAAGGACCTATAATAATCCTTTCATTAACATAATGATAAACTCGAAGCACTATGGAACTTCACTCTTGGAAGTAAAGTTTTGAACTTGGTTCAAAGTTCATGTATTTTGATTAGATTGAGCCTTTTGAAGTTTTGAGAGTCTCTGTTTTATATCTCTTCAACTCAAATGAGTTTGAAAGAAACTAGAATTTGCATATGGATTTAAGGGAAATTGATGGGAATTCTAAATTACTAAAATTTGTATTCCCAAGTTTCAAATCATAAGTTATTAAAGATGTTGTTGCGTTATAGCTCTGTTATGATGTCGAGGAAGTAAGTTGTAAGCCGGATGGTTATAAATAGAGATGTATAAATTCTATATGTTAGAACTGGAATATAAGTAGATGTGGTTATGTTTGGCAGAAATATGTCAAAGATAAAACAATGTTGTTTCACTCTTAAAGAGGAAAAACAAAAATTTGTGAGATTTGTGGAATCAAGAGACATAAGAATCTTTGATCAGTGACATGTTATTGGCCTCAAAAGGTATAGTAGGTCCTAGTAGTCGACTATTAGTCACATCTTTGTGGTTTCTTATAGCAAGACCAGACTATTAGCATGACCGTTGAAAAACTATTGCCTTTTGGGTAAAAGTAAGGGAATTGATTGGCCCTTATCTTTTCATGATGAATTTTTTACTGCCTCGAGATATGTCCCAAATTGAAAATGTAATAGTGCTAAACGGGATGCTATTAAACGTTTTTGGCTCAATAAATTGTTGGCCTTCGAGCATGATGGAATCGAGGTAAGGCATGTGTTGCATTGGGAATGGAACAGGTTGGTTATTGCATATGTTGGTTAATGCATGTATGCCACCCGTTAATCAGACCTTCGTTCTGAATTATGTGAAATTTATGAAACTCTAGCTAGAGGTAAAGGTCTGATGTACATCGAGGAGGGGGAGGGGGATGTGGACTTAAGCCTAAAATTATATAAGTCACGTATAAGGATATAACCTCTTAGGGATTGAAAATCCCAAGAACTAGGTAAGGGAACCAACGAATTATAGAGTGACTGAGTTTTAAATATGTCTATTCTTGTCTTATGACATAATGTTTGTCCCTATGGTGTAAGTACATGTTTCTCGTAACGATATCGAAAGGAGATTTTTTATAATCTCTTAATGAGTTCTATAACTCATACTGGTAGGGTGTATCAGTTATGATAGCATTCTTGATAGACTCACCAAAATGAGTTTGGAAGTGGGACCGCCTCCTATGAGAATTGGGTTAATTCTCTGGAGCACTCACGAAAGCTGGAACAAAGCACAAGGCCATAATGTGCTGGCTTGAGAAGCTTGGTTTAGAACACATGAAATGTCATGTGTGTGACGCGATTCTACTTGCCCTCAAGGAGTCACTGTTTCAAGGCTGAGCCACTTTGACTCTAGTACGAGAATTGCCGAAAAGCTAATTGAAGCTTTCAAGGCAGAGCCACCTTCATGATGCATGATATTCCCTCTTTGCCCAATTTTGCATTACTAATACTATTATTTTTATTAAAATAAGTGAGGGATTGTTGGAGTATTTTAATAAAAATATTCATTAAGAATTATTGTGGATGTTACAAAAAATTTATTTCCCTTGTAAACTAACATTAAGAGAACTAATTAGCCTATGGAGCATTATTATTTTCTCATAAACAAACATTAGCTGTTAGAAATTGTGGGTGGCTAAGATCAAACATAAAAGGCTTAATTTTGCCTCTATTTGCCTTTTCAGATATAGACTCTCATGTGTTTTCTTTTCTTTAAGCCTTTCTTTTTCCGCAGTAATGGCTCCAAATTTGGTCAAAAGTAGTTCTGATGCCACTAAGGTTGTGAATGGGCATAAGTAGCCTATGATCGAGTTGGATGAATGAAACTTCAAGACCAACATCCATGTTTTTCTGGCCACATTCCTTCTAACATCCAGTCCTACCCATCACCCTATTTTGCTATTGGCTTTGAATCATGAAGACCAGCAGGCTGCTTTGTTGGCTTTGAATCATGAAGCCAAAAGCTACCATGTTGTGCCGGTTTTTTAGCTAGAAAACACGAGGTTCATGAGCATTTTCAGGTTTAAGCTGGCCACAGCGGCAATACAGCAACCGTGTCTTGAGAAATCTGATCCAAAAGCGTGGACCCTTCTCGCACCTTAAGCTTGGCAAGGTTTCGGATAATGTCATTTCCTTCCAGAAGCAACTAAGGAGGTGCTGAAAAAGCATTAGTTTAGTTTTGCCTAAGGCCAAAACTTGTCTCGGTTGACACCACCGCTTATGAACGTTCAATTTATTTTATAACCTAGTAATACATTTTTTTTGGGCAAAGAATGGTGATGTGTGAAGCTTCTGCTTCTCTAGTAGTGCAAGCTAAGAAAAATTATAGCAAAATCGCTGGGCTGTTGTATCCTGGAAGCGGCGTGCTGTAACATATTGCATCGGAACATTCCGTAAGGTCGTGAACCGTCTTAAAGAGCAATCTAATCCGCACCTCAACCTAGTGTCAACATAACTTGATTCTAAAGTGTTCAAGACTGATCCTTGAAACCTTATGGTACCGCATTTCGTAAGAACAATGCTATATTGTTGAAGAACATTCAGGTAAGTGTATTTTTCATGCTCACAACCAAAGGAGGTACGTGCTCGCATATTCTTCTTTGATTTCTTTTATTTTGTAAGCTTGCTAACATATTGCAATTATGTTGAATATTGCTTCCAACATCTTGTTTGCTTCATCCTCATTATATCCAATTTTTTTCACATGATTTGAGATACAGGGTAAGTGAAAAACCAGATAGGTTGGCCTCATTTAATGGGAAGGCTGTTCATCAATTCTTGATTCCTCACTGTCAAATGTAGGAAGACAATGCTTGACGTCCTCATCCGTGCGTGAAATATTCTCTTCTTTCTATATGAATCTGGCTTTATGAATATGTATATATCTTCTGCAGGCCAGCTACCTGTTTGGATTTTGCAAGGTATAGTGTGTGACAAAGAATTCAAAAGGTTAGCTGCAACACGAGCATAAATCTCAATTTGATATGCTAACTGTTGGATCTAATACAAAAGTAAGGCTTTGAGCGTGACTAATCACTGTCCTTAAGGAAATATGCCCCCACTATAATTGCTGCTGGGTTAATGACAGATTCCTCAAGGATTACAAAGCCAAAATGAAATTCTGATCAGCAATTCAGATTTTCTCCAAGAACACGTTTTTTGAATAATTTGATCTCATAAAATTGAAGGATATACAGATATTAAATAATATCTGAATGGACACAACTCATGAAATCAAGAGACACAACTGTTTGGGGCCAACTGCAATTAACTGTCAACTGCAATTAACTGCTAAGTAAAACGAAATTAATTAAAATGTATTAATTAATTTCAACCAAGACCCAAGTGCCCCAAGTGCCCATATTTTGACCATTAAATATTGTTATATTTCAAACCAAGGTCAAGGTCAAACTAAGGAAATTTTCACATTTCCCTGCAACTCTTCCCACCATCCAAAGTTAATTGATTGGGTGGGTGGAGCCTCATAATAAAGGCTTTGTATCCTTCTTCCTTTTCCAATGTGGGACAACACACCCACACTCAAGCTTGACACTAACTATTACAACAATCCCCCACTTAGTTAGTGACAATAAATCAGAGACATGAACAGATTTATGCATATAGAAGGTATCTTTCGACTTAAACCTCCTATTAGTATAAATATTTCAAAATCTTGTCAAAATTAATGGTTAGATATAATCTATTAAACCATAATTCCTGTACTGACAAGACGGGAAATATCATACACACAAATCTTACTACTTCTTTAACATGTTCACCGTGAGCTTTAGCACCATGTTATGACCTTGTGCTACCTCCTGATTTCATAAACACTTACAAAGTTTTATGTTCCAAACTTTGATAGGAGCGGCACCACTCCTTGTGTTTACATAGGTGAAGTCTAAATAAAGTCTCAAACTAGACTTTCTTGTTCTTATTTTGAACCCAATACTTCATTAAGAGTATTAAATACTCAGCCTCTTTTCCTTAAGCACTATCTCGACCCTAGTACTTGTTGACTGTCACAAACTATAACTTGTTATTACCTTTTAAACCTTTAAAATTTCATTGTAATAATAAAGGTAAGGTTCCCGTTACTGGTGACAAGCTTGAACAATTTTAGAGCCATTGCACTCGCAGTGCCTTTTATCATATCCCTCGAGAGACCTTTAGTTAGTGGGTCAGCAAGATTATTTTTCGATCGTATGTAGACAACTGTGATTATACCATCAGCAATTAGTTGTCTAACATACTCATGTCTCAAAGCAATATGTCTAGACTTGCCATTATATATCTTGTTAAATGCTCTAGACATAGTAGCTTCACTATCACAGTGCAAAGAGATTGCTGGCATCGGTTGTGGCCACAACTCTATATCTAGCAATAAATTTCTTAGCCATTCCGCCTCTTTGCCTGCTGCTGCCAAAGCTACAAACTCAGATTCCATTGTGGAGTGATACACGTCTGTTTCTTAGAAGCCCATGAGATAGCTCCTCCACCTAAAGTGAAAATCCAACCAGACGTTGACTTATTATCATTTACACTAGTTATCCAACTAGCATCACTGTAACCTTCTAGCACCGCAGGAAACTTGTTATAAAACAAAGTAAAGAACTTAGTTCTTTTAAGATAACCGAGAACTCTTCCAATAGCTCTCCAATGGTCGGTGCTAGGATTTTGTGTATATCTCGAAAGCTTGCAAACTGCAAAAGCAATATCAGGCCTAGTGCAATGCATAGCATACATCAAACTACCAATTGCACTAGCGTAGTCTAATTGGCTTACCAATCTTCCCAAATTCTCCACCAACTTGTTAGATACATCGAACGGAGTATGAAATTCTTTAATCCCCAAATGATCAAATTTGGAAAGAAATGTCAGTAATAGATTTTTTATTAGGAATTAATCTTCCTATTGAAATGTCAGTAATAGATTTTGGTAGAGAAATGTCAGTAATAGATTTTTTCTAAGCTACTCTCCTTTTATAACATTTTAATAGATTTGACCTAAAAAGATTAGTTGAAAAAGAAAGAGAGCATAAATAAAAATGAAAAAGCTAAAAATAAAATAGTTTATTGGCATGCCCAAGTGGAAGAGTGAAAATCTATTAAAAATGTCCAAGGGGAGAAGTGAATATTTAATGCATACGTTATTAGAGTTGTCAAATGGGCCGGGTGGCCCGCGGGCTGGCCCGGCCCCTTTGATGAACAGTGCTGGCCCGGCCTTTTAGGACCTAGGGCTTGGGCCTGGGCCAGGCCTACATTTTCCAGAAAAAGCCCGGGCCAGGCCTGGGTCAGGCCCGGGTTTGGCCCGGTTCAGCCCCCTTCTTTACTTTTGAAATTCCACTTTTCCCCCCTAAACAGTACTGAAGATTTAAGTAATGCGAAGAATAATAACACATCTTAAAGTCTTTGATTTTTTTTCTTTATAAATATAGTGGTCATGGGATCGAGTAAATTTCCAACATCTTTATGTATTGAAATTGCTGACCCCAATGCATCGTGTACCCCACATTTGCTGTATTTTGTCAATTTATGTTACAATTTGAGTGGGCTGGAACTTGGAATCTGCTTTATTTCAGCACAGATATTGTTCTGTGCCCAACCATGGGCTTCAGATAATCGAACCTAATTTCAGTTCTAGTGTTCGGATTGCCCAAAATTTGGTTTAAAAGAGAGATTGCATAAAGAAGATTAAAAGGTATTTCCTTTTAAGTGTAAGTTTTACCAAGAAGAGTAGCTTTGTCCTCGACTTTTAAGCTCCATCAACGGATGTGTATTGCATAGCCTCACACAATGAACCTGAAGTCAGTGGCAAAGGGGAGGGGTAGCACTGTCGCGTGCCCACCCCCATCTTTTGGGATGAAGTTTTTCTTGACAATTTGACTTTTATCTTTATGATGATGATGATATTTGTTACTTCATGTCCCTTTGAGAATTTATCATTATTGAGAACCTTTTTGAAGCCAAACTTGTTGATTTAGTATATTGAATTAGTCTTACCATATACCGTAAAACATATTCTTACACATCAATCTTTTTAACTCTTGTCGCTATAGATTTGTAGTAAAGCATTGATTGCTGTTAGGGACGCTTTAATAAAGCGTCCCTAACAGCAAATTACCATAATTAAAAAAAACCCTTACCTTGAATAACAAGAAAATGCCAAAAAAAATTAAAAAAAAAAAGAAAATTGGGCCCGGGCCCGGCCCAAGCCAGGCCTAAATGTTGGGCCTAGGGCCTAGGCTTGGACCGGCCCCAGATATCCTCAGAACCAGGCCCGGCCCGGTTGGCAGCCCCCTTGGCCCGGCCCCGGCCCGATTTGTTGGAGGCCCGATGGGCTTGGGCTAAACGGCCCAAGCCCGGCCCATTTGACATCTCTATACGTTATGCATTACTTATCTTGGCATATGTGATGAGTGTGCCAAAAAAAGTTAGTACTATGATATTTTTATAGTTTAATCTTTCGTTTAGATTATTTTAACCACATTTTTTTAAAAGTTTTAAAACTGAGAAAAGTAAACATGTCCTTATACATAGATATCTACTATTTAAATTTTTTTATTTTGTGTCACTTTCTAAAAAAATTCTTAGAATGCTAATTGTGAAAATTTCGGATAGGTAGTTATGTAATATCAAAAGAGATGTTACATTGAAATGAATCTTTCCTTTGTAAATATCACTAGTTACCGTGACACACACGATACGTGAGTAAAAATAAAATTAGCAATATCATATTTTTATAATATCAAACTTGGTGGTTAGAATTTTTGTTAACTACATAATTCAATTTAAATTTAAAAAATATCAAACATGCCCATAAAAAATGGTTATTTACTATTTAAAGTTTTTATTTCATGTCACTTTTTAAAAAAAAAATTAGAATGCCAAATGTTAGAATTTTAGATAATAGTTATGTAAGACCAAAAAAATGTTACTTCAAAAGAGGTGCAAAAATGAAGTTGGCACTATGATATTTTCATAATATTGAGCTTGACCTTTAGCTTATTTTTGATTATATCTTTTTAAAAATTTTAAATTGTGAAAATTAAATATGTCCTTATACTTAGTTATTTACCATTCAAAATTTTTATTTTGTATCACCTTTTAAAATTTTTCTAGAATGCCAAGTCCCATGATTTCATATAGGTAGGTATGTAATACCAAAGTTCAGGAGGTTTACACCAAAAGAAGTATTTTTTAAGTAGTTTGTATGTATAGGTATATTAGAATCCGTCCGTTAAAGTCATTAATTTTCCTAAAAGAATGTTTATTTCTTTCGTTTAACCTTTTAAATAACTTTTATAGGCATGAACGAGTAAAATCGTAATGTCATTCGATTATTAATAAGTTATTATTTTTAATTTTCTTGTGCACTTTATCCAAGCCAGCACTGCTATATTATATTGTCATACTCCCTAAGATTTAGTGACCATGTTGGGACTTTCTTCTAAGATTTAGTGACCAAAAGCTAATTAATAGCAACTCTTTGTGGCAGGAGAAGTTTTATGACGTTGTGAAAATACAAAGGCAGATTTGAAATCACTTACAGTTTTAGTTTTTTGTTTAAAAAAATAAAAATAAAAACCAGTTTACTTTATATTTTTTTTCAAAAACAAATCGGTGTTTGATCACCCAGTTTTTATTTTAAGTTTTTCTTTGGTGGTGGTTGCGATAATGGTGGTGGGGCGTGGCGGTGGCCAGCGGCGGCAGGCGGTGGGGTGGTGGTGGTTGTCTCGAAACAAAATCCAAAACTCCAAATGAGAGTTTTAAAAAACAATCCTATTTTAAAAACTGATTTTCAAAACTGAAGGAAAAAAACAAAAACTGTGTGTCAAACGCGTTTTTTTCTCTCCGGTTTATAAAAATGGGGAAAAAACTAAAAACCAATTGCTTTTCAAACAGACCCAAAGCATTTTCCATTCCTCTTTCTCATATTAAGCCTACATAAGAAATTTAAAAATGTTAATAAGATTATTAAATGTTCGATTCCCAAAATTAAGGCACTCTAAGTAATTATTTTGACTACTAGATTATGGCAATCCTAAACCTATTTGAAATAGATTATATAAAGAAGATTTTGAAATCATAAACACTTTTTATGATTATTTCACTCATAATCATAATCACTTCACTCAAATCAATATCGTCCTGGCAACATGACAGTGTTTCAATGAAGGATGATAAAGGTCTTTGTAATTCATAAGGAGATTTTGATAATTTATTTGTTCAAACCTTGATTATTAAAAAATGAGTAATCCATAACGATCATTTCCTTGAGTTTTGAAAGCTGATTGTAACAATCAGATTCTGTTCAGATTTAATCAGGTTTTATCAACTCATAATCAATCTTAAATAAACATATTAGAATTGAAATCAGTCATGAACATTAAGAGGAGATTTATTGTGGCCCTCAAATATAAATACTTCCTGTTATACTAATCTTAACGTAACTTGTCAAAAGAATATTGTAGAAGGCATTTTTCAAGATGAATTTCCTTGTCCTCTTCCTTGTAACTGCACTCTGTAAGCTCTCTCTCTCTCTCTCTCTCTCTCTCTCTCTCTCTCTCTCTCTCTCTCTCTCATCACATGGTTTCTTGTTGTGTTAGATGAAACTGAAATGGGTTTGGAAGAATGAATCTTTCATTCTCCAAATGCTAACCTAACCCGGTTCTGCAGGTATTTGCCCAGGAGTACCGGTGGCCAATGGAATGAAATGCCATAATGATAAGGATTGTATCGGATATTGTCCCTACAGGCCCATCTGTTTTTTGCATTACTGCTCATGCTTTCCTCCTAAAGAGATCGCCGATAAACTCCATGCTAGCAGCAATCACGGCAAGACAAACCTAACCTTTTGTGTCTTTTGTGCCAGTTTCAATAAATGATCATGTCGTATATTACTAGTATGGTTCTTTATGGGACACGACCAAGCTATCTAATGACCAAATTCATATATGATCAGCATTAGTGGTCTTTCAATGCCATGGGAGATACATTTTTGGTCCTTATAGGAGAAATTTAGTCATTATTGGTAACCATACGATACATGTAATATGTGACCTAAGCATTCTTGAACTGCACGTGGCTCAGCAATTGTTATTGCTATGATAGGTTTGCCATTCAGAAAAGCGAGAGAAGCCGAAACAACGGAAGGAAAGAGGCAAGAGCAAGGCGAAAAGATATACAGAAGTACCCCCTAAAGCATACATATGAGTATATGAATTGAATCAATGAGTACAAGTACACTCCTCAAGTTTATGCGACATAGTATGAAATGGGTTGGTTAATTTTTGGAATAAATCAATAGTATTCTAAGGAAATTGTCGTGTTCTTTTCTCCCTTATCGCAATGTTCTCATAACAATTAGAAAGAAATGAAGTGATCTATGTATGCCATCTTTCTGTCATGCACTTATTAGTTTAAGCAATCTAGCTATATAATGATGTATGGCAATTTTTTCTTTTTTAACATATAAGAAATAAAATTTCTGATAGATTTAAATGGAGGAAGCATATGCAAGGATCCAAACCATGGACAAGTTCGACATTTTTCACTAGTTCATGTGCAACTTTGTTTCCTGCATGCCTATTAACTCAAACTTATGCTAACAAAATCTAAATAGCCTTTGGTAACATAGATTTATATTGATCTGGGCAATTTTAGATATCTTTGAAATCGAAAAAGAAAGTACTTTCTTTTTTATAGATTTAGGTAGCGTTTGGTAACACTTCCAATTTTGATTTTCTGTTTCCAAAAAAACAAAACTAAAACCAGTTTTATTTATTTTTACAAAAATAAATGGGTATTTGACTACCCAGTTTTTATTTTTTCTTTTGGGTGTTTGATTACCCTATTTTTATTTTGAGTTTTTTCTTTGGTGGTGATTTACGGTGGCGGTGGTGGGGCGTGGCGTTGGCCGGCAGTGGCGGTAGGCGGTGGCGGTGCGGTGGCGCCGGCGGGGGGGGGGGGGGGGGTGATAGTGGTCTCAAAATAAAAATTAAAACTGAAAACCGAAAACTCATTTTTGGAGTTTTAAAAAATAGCCCTGTTTTAAAAATTGAAGAGGAAAAAAAACGAAAAGTGTGTACCAAATGCTTTTATTTTCTCAGTTTATAAAATTGGAGAAAAAATTGGAAAAATAACAGAGACTTAGTTGGGGGAAACATCTTTGAGTATCCAAACTACATACCCCTAAACAGTGGCGGAGCCAGAAATTATACATGGGGAAAAAAAAATCCTAGGCCTAGCTATCGTGACAGTGTATTAAACCAACAAATAGAGAACTCAAACGAGCTTAGGGCGAATGGGCATGAGTGAATAACTCACAATTTTATGAGTAACACTTAACAAGACAGTTTTTTTAAACTATAACGATTACAGAGACAGATTAGAGTTGCATCATCAAAATATAGCATGAAAGTCGTTTATTTGAGTGTTGTTCTTCTAATGCGTCTTTTATAGTGATTCTTTAATTTAAGTGTAATTTGTTAAAGTATCGTATTTTTTTAGGCGTTTTAACAAACGTCACATTTTAGGAGCTTTTTTTTTCAATAAAACGCTCGTTCACAAAATAAATGAACCGAATATGAGCACAATTTTAAGGCTTGTTTATTAAATGAGTCGAACGTGAACATGATATTTTGTTCACGAAAGCGTTCGTGAACTTGTTTATTTATTCATGTTAGTTGATGTATATAGATATACATTTATGATATGTATATACACATTCTTAAATGTAAACGTAAGACATAATAAAATATTGCAAAGCGTGGCTAAACCTAACTCCCCGTACATGGATCTATGCCCAAACAAGACAAAATAAGTCTTATAATCAGGACCATTCAAGTTAAGAACTCTAATCAAAGGCTGAAATTTATTGCAACCTGTAAATCCATATCACAAAGCTCACTGTCGCAAACCTAGATTGCAACCTTCGAAACAAACCCTCGCCTCTCTTCTTCTTCTTCTTCTCTCTCTCTCCGCCTCCTCATCTAGACATCACCATCTACAACCAGCCCCCTCATCTGGATATTACCATATCTTCAACCATTTGTGAAGGAGGCAGCAGGTGGGCACGTGCCCCCCCCCCCCCCCCCCCCCCCCCTGCTGCCTCCGCTACTGCTCCTAGACATATGTGATATTTTATGCTCGTTTATGCACTCTGGATGACTAGTTCACTTAACTTCATGTCTAAATGCACCCGGAATCAATCTTCTGGCAACAACAATCAAGTTTCCAATTAAAGAGTTGACCCACACTCCACTCTTTTGGCATGCACCTGCTACTTAAAGCAACATAGGTATGTAATGTTACGTCGCGGTTTTATTTCTTTCATTGAAGAATAAACAATTTTTTGTGATAGATTTAAATGGGAAAAAGAACTTTGAGGATCCAAGCCGATTGAGTACTCATCGTCGAATCTGGCATTTTCAGCTTGTTCATGCACAGGCGGCTTCTTCCCGGCATGTTTAGTTAACCTAATACATCATGTGCAGCAAAACTATGAATGTATATCTTATGGCATCAGCAATTATGTCTCCAATCGAAGAATTGTTTGGCTCATCGCTGAATAGAGCTGTGATCACCGAGTAAAGCTATTTGCACCAACACATATTTTTTCACTAAGGACTATACTTTAATTAAATGCCGGTTAATGATATTTACTTTTTATTATTATTTCTGAAGGAGATAATGAAGAATTCAAATTAGAAGAAAAGGAACATATCTAAAGATGTGTTCATATTGATAAGAGATAAGTATTGTTAATTACTTACTAGAGGGTAGGTACTTTCTAAGTGGTAGGAGTTATTTTTTAAATGGATAATTTGTCTTGTAATGGTAATTATACTCTACAATTTGGTCTGTACTATAAATGCTGGTCAAAGAAGGAACAAATTAGAGGATATCATCATCAAATCAGACGATCATGAGTTGACTTTTCAAGTCTTTTCTTTCTTTCCTTCATGTTTAGAAGCTCTTCCTATCTATCAACAAGGATTCTAGTTTCTAGAGTTAGAAATACAGTACTTTGTAAACATTTTCAGCATTAATCAAAAGTCTTTTCATTGTCTTTATGGGCGCATTCCTTTTAAGTATTTATGTTTCATTAAAATTTTTCGTTTTTTGTAAAGTCTCCAGGCCCAAGGGACAAAAAGGATCCCACACTTTTAGTTGATTGTGCGGCAAGAGTCACTACAAGAAACATGGGATTTAGCGACCGCATTTTGCGACCGCAAAGACATGCGGTCGCTAAACTAATATTTAGCGACCGCTTTAGCGACTGTTCTATTTTGCGGTCGCTAAATATTCATGGTCAACGAAAACTTGGATTTAGCGACTGAAATTGGCGACTGTCACTACCGTCGCTAAATTAGCGACTGATTTGGCGACCGAGTATGCGGTCGCTAAATATTTTGACTAAAATCCCTAAATCGCATCTCTCTCTTTCTCAGCCCGTCTCTCTCTCTCTCTCTAGCTCAGCCCTTGTCGCCGCACGTCGGCTCACCGGCGCCACCTAGTGACCATCGCCCCACCGAGACCCGGTCGTCGATCGCAGGCCCAGCTCGTCTCTCTCTTTCTCAAGTCCGTCTCTCTCTCTCTCTCTCAGCCCTTGCCGCCGCACGTCGGCTCACCAACGCCACCTAGTGACCATCGCCCCACCGAGACCCGGTCGTCGATCGCAGGCCCAACTCGTCTCTCTCTTTCTCAAGTCCGTCTCTCTCTCTCTCTCTCTCTCTCTCTCTCAGCCCTTGCCGCCGCACGTCGGCTCACCGACGCCACCCAGTGACCACCGGCCCACTGAGACCCCGCCGTCGATCACAGGCCCAGCTCCGCCTCTTCACTTTTAACCCTATTTCAGAGCCCTAAAAGCTGCATTTCCTCACTCTACACATCTACCCTTCAGCGGCTTGGTATGCAGAATCTCTTTCATTACTCGTCTGTAAGAACAAGTTCATATTGATTAGTTAATTTCTACTACCAATTTGGTGCTTGGATGCTTCATGCTTTCTATTTCTGCAACCCCATTTAGGCTTATGTTGTTGTGATGATGTTTAAATGCATTGAAATTGAACTCATCCAACTGAGATAGGAATGCATGTTGGATTAGCTGTCTTAGGATTTTAAAAAGCATACTTGTTCGTTTGATAGTTTTTAAAAGCATACTTGTTCATTTGAGAATTGAGATTGTTGAAGCAGGATGAGACCCAATTGGATTGAAATATCGGATACGTGCATTTTGAACAGCTTTTTTTTCCTTTTGAGCATTGATTATTTGATTTTTAATTTTAGGTTGTTAATTATGCATTGAGCATTTGAGATCGTTGATGGAGGATGGGACCCAATTGGATTGAGGCGATCAGATATGTGATTTAGTTGAATGATGGGTTGAAATTAGCACCTACACAGTACCGACACTTTATATGAGTCTAGGTATGGTGTCCGACACCTCACCAGCACCTTTGGACACGTGTCCGATACCTCTCTGCAATGTCCCGGTCGATGTCGGTGTCGGATACAGTGTACGTGTCAGTGCTACCAAGATTAGCACTAATCAGCACAGATTATGCTAATCAGCCCTAATTAGCAGTAATCAGCTCCAATTAACACTAATAGCCCTAATTAGGACTAATTTGCACTGATTACCCCTAAATAACACCAATGGACACTAAATAACTCTAATTAGCACTAATCAGCCCTACTTAACACTAATCAACAGTGTCCGTGTCCGTGCTACCTAGATTAGCACTAATCATCACTACTCAGCTCTAATATGCCCTAATTAGGCTTTGTTGATGATGAAGCACCGACACTTCACATGAGTCTAGGTATGGTGTTTGACAACTACCGACATCCCGACACCTCACCAGCACCTTCGGACACGTGTCCGACACCTCTCTACGATGTCCCGGTCGATGTCGGTGTCGGACACAGTGTCCGTGTCTGTGCTACCTAGATTAGCACTAATCAACACTACTTAGCTCTAATATGCCCTACTTAGCCCTAATCATCCCTACTTAACCCTGATTAACACTCACTTGTAAGTGACTACTCAATATATATTTTTCAAATTGAAGGTTAATTTTGAATTCGACTTGTATAGGTTTACCAGGCAATGAGAGATATATATCATGTCAGTGGATAGAAGTTGGATGCGAAGGAGGATTGCTCCAAGTGGGATTGGGGTATCAGAAGAGTTTAGACATGGAGTGAACGGGTTTATTCTATTTGCTTTGAATCAACGGGAGTTTGTGGATGACGGCACGATTAAATGTTCGTGCAATGATTGTCAACTGTTAAGTTGGAAATCCCCCGACGATGTAAGTTTTGATCTGTTCCGTAGAGGTTTTATGAGTAACTATACGAATTGGACTCAGCACGGGGAACCAATTCTGAGGGTGCCCACTGAGGTCACCGCTGAGTTCAGACAGTACAGTCCTAGAGATCCAGGATTTTCCCAGTATCAACATATGGTAATGGAAGCTGGGCATAGTGGGATTAATTGGGATAACTATTTTAACGATGGTAACCCTAATGTGGAAGAAGAGCCAAACCCGAGCGCACAGAAATTTTATAAATTGTTACAAGACTCTGAGGAGCCAATATGGAATGGAAGTACAAAGCACACCAAGTTATCTGCTGTGACAAGGATGCTACACTTAAAGTCTGAGCATGGTCTAAGTGATAGGGGTTTTGATGCTTTTCTGAAGCTTAATAAAGAAATGTTGCCAGAGGATGAGAAGTTGCCTGACACGTACTATAGTGCTAAGAAAATGATGATGAAACTTGGTTTGGGGTACCAGAAGATAGATGCTTGCAATAATGATTGTGTCTTATTTTGGAAGGAGAACAATGACTTGAGCGAGTGTCCGGTTTGTGGCCACGTAAGACATAAACAAACCAGTGGGAATAAAAGAAAGATAGCATGGAAGATATTATGGTACTTCCCACTGACACCAAGGCTTCAAAGGTTGTACTACTCTTCTAAAACGGTAGAGCACATGAGATGGCATAGCCACGTCCGCAGCAAAGTTCTCGATTTATTAAGACACCCTGCCAATGGAGAGGCATGGAAGGAATTTGATTATCGACACCCATCTTTTGCTGAAGAAGTTCAAAATGTGCGACTTGGGCTCGCTACCGATGGGTTTAATCCTTTTGGGCACTCTAGCAGACCCTACTCTACGTGGCCTGTGATCATTGTCCCGTATAACCTTCCTCCGGACATGTGTATGAAGAAACAATTCATGTTTTTATCATTACTCATTCCTGGACCTACGAGCCCGGGTAGAAATATAGACGTGTACTTGCAGCCGTTGATCAATGAATTAAAAAATCTGTGGGAAGTTGGAGCCCCAGCATTTGATGCATCTCTTAAACAGAACTTCAACTTGAGGGCAGCAGTCATGTGGACTATCAATGACTTCCCTGCATACGGTATGTTGTGTGGGTGGAGTACACACGGTAGGTTGGCATGTCCTTATGGTATGGAAATGAGTAAGGCTTTCACCTTAAAGCACGGGGGGAAGGCTTCCTTTTGGGGGTGTCACAGACAATTCTTACCACCTAATCACCCATTTCGAAGGCAAAAAGATAAGTTTGATAAAACTGTGGAGCGTCGCCTTAAAACACGTGACAGATTGTCTGGCGAGGAAGTGTATATGTGCGTAAAGGACCTTGACATGGATGCGGTACCATTTGGAAAGTGTGGTGCTAGTCTAAAACTTCTTGGCTTTGGAAAAAAAACACAACTGGAAGAAAATGTGCATCTTTTGGGAGCTACCTTATTGGCCGACCCTCCTTCTGCGCAACAATCTCGATGTTATGCACATTGAGAAAAATGTTTTCGAAAATGTGTTTAATACAGTCATGAATGTCAAGGGCAAATCAAAGGATCACTTAAAAGCACGCAGAGATATGTAGGTGATGGGTATACGGCGTGAATTGCATCCACGAATGGTTAATGGTAAGCTGGTTTTGCCCAAAGCAGTATATACATTGGATAAAAAGCAGATACAACAGGTGTGCGAGTGGGTGAAACTGTTGAAGCTGCCAGATGGCTATGCATCTAATATATCACGCTGTTGCAACCTTGCAGATTGTCGGTTTTATGGTCTAAAGAGTCACGATTGTCATGTATTCATGGAAAGATTTATACCAATTGTCTTTCGTGACCTCTTGCCGAAACCAGTAAATGAAGCATTGACTGAACTTAGTCATTTCTTAAGGGATTTGTGCTCAAAGGTGCTCCGAGAGAGTGATGTTAAGATTCTTGAGAAAAACATTGTTGAGACAGTGTGCAAGTTAGAGAAAATCTTTCCCCCGTCCTTCTTTGACTAGATGGAGCATTTGACCATTCACTTAGCATATGAGGCTAGAGTGGGCGGACTTATGCAGTATCGATGGATGTATCCATTTGAGAGGTGATGTCGCCCATCCATCTTTAAATTGTATTTCATTCTTGCACACATGCGTTGATTACTGAAATCAATCCTTATTTCTTACATAGGTATATGTTTGACCTTAAGAAAAAGGTGCGAAACAAAGCCCGGGTTGAAGGTTCAATTGCAGAGGCTTACATCCTTGAGGAGCTTACCAACTTCTGTTCCCTTTACTTTGAGACTGATGTTGATACAAAGATGAATCGACTTGGTCGCAATGACAATAATGTCGACACAGAATTCGATGAGCGTCTTTCCATATTCAAGCATCTTGGTCGTGCACTTGGAGCAAGTAGCAGTCAATATCTATCCGAGGAGGAGTATATTGCCGCAACATTGTACGCTCTCATGAATTGCACTGAAGTTGCACCATTCATAGTGTAAGTAGTTGCGTACATACCTTCATTCTCATAGTATTTACTAACGACAATGCCATATAACATGCAGTGAATACGATGAGGAAGTGTTATTAGCAAACCCTGTGATATCAGATGGACAACTTGAAAAAATGCGAAACAACGCGTTCCCTGAGTGGTTCCGACAGCGCGTAAGTTTTAAAACCTACAGTTCATTTCTAATATATACCGCATGTGATAAGCTAATACTCTGTGCAAATTGTTTGTTGTTGTAGACCGTCTATGATGGAGTTGATGTCCGTCTCAAGTTGCTTGCTGCTGGCCCAAGTAGACTAGTATCGTGTCATAAAGGCTACATTGTCAACGGGTTTAGGTTTAACACGATGGAAGTTGACCTTACTAAACAAACCCAAAACAGTGGAGTTTTGATCAAAGGTGACTGTTATAATGATAGCGAACGTGATTTTTATGGGCAGTTGGAGGAGGTTGTTGAACTAGACTATTATGGCAACGGTAATCGATTGGTAATGTTCAGGTGCAAATGGTTTGACATTACAGCTGGTATTCGAGTTAGTCGACATGGGATTGTAGACGTTAATATGAGGTCAAGGCTCGGATCCTACGAACCATTTGTATTTGCAGCTCAGGTAACGCAGGTCTTCTATGCAAAGGGTGTGCCAAGGAAGGATCCAAATTGGCATACTGTTATCAAGACCAAAAGAGGCTTTGTTGATGATGATGTGTTCGTTGAGATGTACCAAGAGGATGATGCTCCCACAGTGATACCGCTTCAAGAGAATAACGATGTTGTTGATGAGCCTCTTTGCGATTTAGGCCATGCTGAAGAAGAGGTCGATGCCGAAGCCCTCCGTGATGATGATGGTGATGACGATGACGATGACGACGATACTGAGGAAGACATTGACGACGAAGAAGAAGACGATGAAGATGAAGGGGACGACGATGATGACAAGGAGGAAGACGTTCCGTTGTCTATTAATGATAGTGATTGATTGTTTGGAGTAAAAAAATTCTTGTCAATGTACTTTTAGACATGCCTGTTTATTATTTAAATTGAATTAGTTATTAATTGATGGCGGTTGACTATTTAATTTGGGTTGTCTTTTATAGTCGGCAGTGCCACATTGTTAGCATACTTAGTTCTGCACTTAAGTTGTTTATTATTCGGGCAAACTACATTGTAGATATGCCGAGATCCAGTGCACCCCGAGGTCGTGGAGGTGGCCGTCGCGGAGCTGCTTCGGCACAGTCAGCCCCCCTCCCTAGGATTGGTGATGCGACTACTACTGAGCAGCCATCATCGTCATCAGTTGCTTCAGAACATGGTGAGACGATATTAGTTTTGTGTCGGATTGAAAGCAATTACTTGCAATATATAAAAATATAATAATTTCCTTTTTCATCATCTGCAGCGTCTAGTTCATCTGTATCACAAGGTATTACCCGCGGAATACCTCTTCCAGCCACCCCGGAGCAGAGGGTTACTGCTCAGGTCCGAAACAATTAGTATGTTTTTAATTTGCAAAGCTCAATTCTATTGTAATATGCACTTAAATTGGGATTGATGTATCTTTGTGATTTCTTGTAATTAGTTTTGTTGAGGATTGTGTTAGGACCAAGATCGGTCCTATTATCAAGGCTCACCTCCCACAGCCTTATGCGACGTGGGGGTCGTGGACGGAATCAGACAAAGAGCTTGTTTGGGGGAAGTTTTTGGTAAGGAGCGTAGTATTTTTTTATGTGCTTTACTTTTGCGGTTTTAGAAGTACATTATCGCAGAATTTTTCTTGCTAACTGTGTTTTTCAATTGTGTTGAATTATGTTCAGGACTATTTCAAATTTGAGTCGGACGGAGAGCGAGAACTCGGGAGGCAGGCGTGGGAGTGGCATTGTGCCGAGAACTACAAGAAATGGATGCTGAATGCGAGGAGGTGGGCGCTAGCTCGGGCGGGTACGACAGATATATCTATGACCAGAGACCACAATCCCGAGTACTTCTCCAAAACCATGTGGGGGCACCTGGTGTCGCATTGGAGTACTCCAGACTGGGCGAAGCTGAGTGAGCGAGGCACGGAGATGACTCAAAGTGAGAAGAAGATGAAGCACAGTGCTGGTTCCCGTCCATTTGCCGTGCACGAGCTGAGGTTGACAGAGGAGGACCCTGACAGGAGGCCACCTACGAGGCTCCGCCATTTTGAGCGCACACACCAGAATAGTGATGGGAAGTGGGTGTCTGAGAGCGCCGAGCAGTTTGCGGTGAGCACGTAACTAAGCAATACTTTTGTATTCCTATCGCATTTTTTGCGATTGTGGCCAATAGAATTTCTTTAACATTTTTGTTGTTTTCTTATACAGAGTTTATTTAGAGAGAGAGTTCAGGCCAACTCCCAGCCAGACGGTGGACGATATCTCGTTGTGGTCAAACGCGACTGGGGGTCCTAGGAAGGACCGTATACTCGGCCACCCTCGTCAGTCCGTTCGAGCGTTGTTAGCAGACAGACCAGCATCGTCAGGCGAGACGAGTTGTACCGGTCCTCGGGCAGACGTGACGGATATGGCTGCGACGTTGGCAGCGTGCTTCAATACAATGTTTGATGCGTGCATGCGGATGATGCTCGGTGACAGTTATGTAATTATAAAGGACCCCAAACTACATGTAATACAAATTTTCTCAATATCTTGCTGTATTTTGTGCTCTATATGTGATCTTGATTAGATATATGATGTTGAATCATTTGTATGGCTTTGTGCAGGGCAATACCGATGATCTTAGTGCCGGTGACCCCCGGGGCGATGAAGATGTTGTTGGATCAAACGTGCCTTCATCATCGAGGAATGAAGAAGATGATGACGGGGCTGGTTGTTCTACCGACGAGTGATTTAGATAGGGGTTTGGTTAGGTTCATCTGCCATGAATGTTATTTTCTTGTTTTGAATTGATCATCGGTACTTAACTGTATGAATTCTATTATTTTAATGCATATGTTAACGTTTATCTATACTTTGATGAATGTGAGCAGCTGTTTGAATGAATGCGGGACAGGGGGGTAAAACGGTTTTGAATGAATGCGTTGAAAGCTTTCAACGCATTCATTCAAAAGCGTTTCAACAGAAGTTAAATCGGTTTTTGGATCGATTGGATTGGATTGGATGCGAATTGATATTAGTTTTGCGACAGGTTTTGGACAGGTTATCTGACCTGAATTTTTTTTTTTTTGCAAATCCAGGTTTTGCGACCGCAATATATGGTCGCTAAATTAAACAACGCGGTCGCTAAAGTTTTTATTATTTTTAAAAAAAATAATAATAAACAATTAAAAAAATTAAATTATTTAGCGACCGCCGGTCGCGGTCGCTAATTCGGTCGCTAAATATAAATATAATTTAATAAAAAATAATTAAAAAACATAATTGTTAAATTAATAAATATTTAGCAACCGCTAAGAGCGGTCGATAAATATAGTCAACGCGGTCGCTAAAGTTAGCGACCGAACTTAAAATGCGGTTGCTAAAATTTAGCGACCTGGGCTATAGCGACCGAGTTAGCAACCGCCCTTGCGCGGTCGCTAAAACCCTTTAGCGACCGCGTAAGGGTCTTCAGCGACCGTGCCTGGCGGTCGCTAAAGACCCTTTTTCTTGTAGTGAGTATGAATCTATTGTGAGTTTGTCCAGAGCGCAAATATTGACACGCCCGGTGAGATTCTTGTAACTAAAAAGGGAAATGTCACGCCCCCAAACCGGGAAGCCGCGACTTCAAAGTAAACCTCAAGATATTCTATTACCATACAAATGATAACGGTAAAAACATAGCACTAAAAGCCTTCAATCATAAAGTATTACCATATCTAACAAAAGTCTATTACAACGCATTCAAAAAAAAATGCCCTTACAAAAGATTTCTAATCGCAGCGGACAAATAGATATATAAAACCATTCCATCAAATTACGCAAACTGGGTAAAGTTCCCAAAGGAAATAAACTAAAAAGTTTATAAAACCAAAAAGCAAAATCTCATAACTCCAAGCTGCCATGAAAATCAAGAGTCACTTCTTTCACCTGTAGCAAAGGCAAGGTAAAGAGATAAAGAGGTGAGTATCAAAGATTTAGCAATTAACCCAAAACACATCTCAATAATATGTAGGGTATGCTACAAACATGTGATGACTATGATGGTCATAAGACCCAAATATCGAACCAAACATACAATTATCAAACGCGTGCTCCGGAGCATACTAGGAGGCTTCGGCTCTTTAGTATAACAAACATGTGTCCAAAGGACCCTCTCAATTTGAGAGTTGTTCAACATAGTCAATGTCAATCTTAATTTGACGGTCACAAACGTACAAATTCAAAGTTGAGCATCATTAAGGCACAAATGAGAAGGGATAAACAATGCTCTCAAAGAAGGCAAAAGTGGAGCAATCAATTACAAACGAGCATAGAGGAATCAAAAGTGACGAAAGTATAAGCCTTTGGATTTTCGAAAATACCTTCCCACAGCAAAAATTGTATAAACCCTTACCTCAAACAAGTTTTTGAACAAAAGAAAAACTTAAAGCACCACTCTAGTGCCAATGAGATTTCCAAGCCTCATATTCTCTCTCTTTCTGCCGCAAAGGAGCAAGAAATCGAGAACAAGAGGGCTAAAAGAAAATAAAAAACTATTTATATGATGGTAAAATTACATTGTTCATTTGAAGTAAACCATAAGTTTTAGTCGACTAAAAGGTTTAAATTCGACTAAAAACTTCAAATTCGACTAAAAAGTACATTTCAGTCGACTAAAAGAGTTTTAATTCGACTAAAAGGTTTTTATTCGACAAAAAACTTCAAATTCGACTACAAAGGTATTATTCAATTGACTAAAAGAGTTTTAATTCGGCTAAAAAGTTTTAATTCGACTAAAAGGTTTAATTCGACTAAAAAGGTATTATTCAGTGGACTAAAAGAGTTTTAATTCAACTAAAAAGTTTTAATTCGACTAAAAGGTTTAAATTCGACTAAAAAGTACATTTCAGTTGACTAAAAGTACTTTTCATCGACTAAGAGTATTGTTCATCAATTTTTTTTTTTAACTTAACTTAACACAAGAAAAGAAGATTTTGGGGTATTACATGAAACAATGCCAAGTACACACAGTCATGCTGTAAGATTGAATGGGGCCAATAATGGCGAAGAGACCCATACTGCAAACATTCTTCGTAATTTGGGATAAACAAGAAATACTCAAGCCGCTAATGGCATGAATGAGAATGTCAATATGAACACTAATTTTCAGAACTCAGGAAGCATCAATGGAGAAAGTACTAACAATGGTGCATGTCTTAATGCTAAGATGCTAGCTACCGATCACAATGGCGAAACTATGAGCTAGTTGGTGAACCAGGTTAGTTCATTGACACAAGCATTTACGGCTATGATGTCTCAATTCACAACTATTATACAAAGCCAGAATATGGTTTTAAATAGAATGGTTAGTAGTGAAGATCAATCTAGTTCCAAAATAGCAGACGAGATGAGAAGGTTAGCAGAGGAAAAAAAATGCCTCTGAAGGGAAAATAGTTAAAGACTTATCGCGGAAATCCTAGTGCAGATGTCCTCTATCGCTAAGATAGTGGATGTAAAACTACAGAAAGGGAAAGCTCCTGTCAGTTACCAAACTGACATGATGGAGATAGACATTTCTCCAATAAGGATTGCAAATGCTGTGGACCTAACAGTTTAAGTTCGAACCACCCACATGAGTCAGGTTCGTACATTACTGTGCATGCTGATGAGGGAGATCCAGGGCCAAGCAAAAAGGGTGTGGTCACTAATGGATCTAAAGGTCCTGTAACTTGGCCTAATAATTTTTGAGTTACTAAGAATAGGGCTGGCTAGGTTGGTGGTGGCTAGTAGACCTAGCAAAAAAGGTCCCGTACTCACGGGTCTACCCGTACGCGTAAAAAAAATCTAGGTACGAGTACAAAAATCATGGACCTATTGAAAATTTTCCAGTATCCGGACCGATTTGTAAATTTCATTTAGGTCCAGGCTGGGTTTGGGTTACCCGAGAGACCCTTATTTATTCATTATATAAGCATTAAGGTTTCTCTTTCTCTTTAGACTCACTATTATCTTATTGTTGCTGCTCCCTTCACTCTCTGAATTCTCTTGCACACAACTCATCACTCTTTCTCTCCCTCCCCCTCTCTCTCTCTCTTCCCCCCAAAGTCAAATCCACGGACGACCGCTCTGCACATCATGTCAACTCAATGACGCCATCGTCGCTCTATTACTCGTCAATCATCATCGTTCAATTGCTCAATCCGTCACTGTTGTCTGGAGACACAACTTCGTCGTAATTCCGCCATCAGTCATTGTCAATCCGTCGCCGTCGTCATTCAAGCACAAGCTGACTAATGACCATGGATTCAATCTTTGAACCAAAAGTTAGGTCCTGCTAATAAAAATCGGATTGAGCATGAAGGCTGATCTCTTAACAAATCGACCTTGATCTACAAAGTCATCTATCAAAGCAGTTTGATCTATTTGTATTTTTTTGTTAATTTGTTTACTAATGTTCTGTATGAATTATATTACTTTAGACTTAGGAACTATTTAAGGTGATTTTCTAGTTTTTAACGATATATGTGCTTATTTGTTGGGATTTGTGATTTGAGAACAGAGATTTAAGATGATTGTCAAGTTTTGTAGTTTTGTATTGAGTTGTAAAAATTAGGAAGTGATAATCGTCTAACCAAAAAGAAGGAAAAAAATATTCCAAAGAAAAAAAGCAAGTGAATAATTAGTATATGTTTTAAAAAAGTTTTTTTTTTTATCTTTTTTAAAAAATAAATAGTTTACCCACTGGTAATACTCAAACCGGCTGGGTAGGGTACTGGTTCAAGAAATGGCTACCCATAAAAATTTGGGTAATTTTTACCCCATCGTTTTACCTGCCCGGATATTACCCGTACCCGGTGGGTTTACCGGTTTCCTAGGTCTAGTGGCCAGGGAATCGAGAGCACTTACAACCCTCCCCACAAGAGAAATCAAGAGGGGGATCTCTCGATTTGAAAATCCCATTTTTGAAAAAGTGGGCGGTTTCATTCGACTAATTAGTCTTGGTGATAGAGAAAAGGTAGGACGACGATTTGGAGTCCAACCATATTATGAGTTTCATCAAGTTGGTGCGGGTCAAGAGTATAGGCCTATTGATAGGCTGCTTAACAGAAAAACGTACGCTGATGAAATTGACCAGATGGAAGTACCTAGGGGAGTAAAAATCCCAGAGTTTAGTCTTTTTCATGGAGAAGGGAACTATTCGACTATCGAGCATGTTGTAAGGTTCACTTTCTAATGTGAGGACCTTGGCCAACATGAGTGGATAAAGCTAAAATGGTTCTAGTATTCAATGACTGGAGTAGCTTTTTCATGGTTTTCCAACCTTCTGCCAAACTCAATGCTTTCTTTGAGAGACATGGAAGATTTATTCCACGCACAATTTTTCAAGATGGACCCAGAAATTCCCTTGGCCGATTTGGCTAGACTAAAATAGTTTTTAGGAGAGAATGCTAAGCAAATTCTAGAATGGTTCAAGGCATCTTAGAATAAATGTCAATTCCAAATGTCAGAATCTGAATTGGCAAACTTAGCTCTTAATGGCATAGATCTTAAGATCAGAAAAACATTTGAGGGCATGGAGTTTAGGAATGTTTTTGAACTCTCCTCTAGAGTCTCGATATGCAATATTATTGAGGGAAAAACAAGTTAAGAAGAACTCGTTGATGGGGAACTACTTCAAGGATCCTATCGATTTGGAGATAGATGCTGGAAAAATTATTGGAAAGAAGCCAGTCACTTGTGAACCTTTGATTAAAGTTAAGAACCCTGTCAACCTACCTTCAAAGCAAGCAACAAGATGAATTCATTACACGCGTTATTGAAATACTCATTCAATATTACACAGGTGGATCAGATCTTCGACCATCTCCTAAAGATTAAATTCATTCAGCTTCAAAGTCTTCTTAGGGATTCTAAGGATAAGAAGGCTAAACTCTGTAAGTGGCAACCATTAGTCATAATACTAATAATTCTGTTGCTTTTCAGAATACGGTGCAGGATCAATTTAAGGTAGGGCTGCTAAAGTTTGTTGACAAGGACAAGGAAGTGATGGAAGTTGACAGTGATCCTTTTCCAACGATGGCTCTAGAAGTTAATATGGTATCAGTTGATTATAGTCTGATTGAGTGCTCAAGCAGCGACAATAGTTTAGAACAAGACAACTTTATATACAGGAAGCCGTTCGAGATAAACATCGGTAGCAAGAAAGCAAAGGAAAATATGGTATGGGCCGACGAAGGAGAGGATAATATAGACAATCTAGTTCCAGCAAGGGCAACTTATTGCTGAAACTTGAACATCTGTCTCTAAAATTGGACCAAGTGGGGTTTGACAAACTGTGGTTCCTTAAGTGAATGGTCGAAAAGAATGTGGCGAAAAGAAAAAATGATAGAAAACTTGGCCCATAAAAGGATAAAAATATTTCTAACCATGAAATGGTTTTTATACCAAAAGAAGATAGAAAAGGTGTTACTAGAGGGCATATCAATTGCTCACAAGACCATAAAGTGGTTTCTACACCCGGAGAATAAATAAATGGTGTTATTGGGCATATTGATGTTCCAAAAATGGCCAAAGAGCAATTAGTTCTGTATGATGCCAAATCATTGGAAGTTCTAAGCCAATAGTCTATTTGATCTTCGTGTGAAAAATGGTTAAAGCAAGACGATGACATGGCTAATAAATGCTTTAAAAAGCCATTTGTGATAGAAGATTACTCCAAGTTTTATCGCTACCAAGGTACAAATGGGTTTAGAAATTTTTTTAATTCATTATATTTAGGCATGCAATACCCAATTTGAATTAGCGATTCACACCAATATTTTATTTTGGTTGTATGGCATATAAATCACTATGTTTATATATTGTTTGCATGAGAAATTTCATTGGACCAAACAATGATACTCCATATATTCATATTATTTAATCTGAGTGCAGAGCGGCCTACTAGATAAAGCTTCTCTAACGGGCAAAAAATCACTCAATTGGTTGCTTATAATTATTTGCAACGCCATCAATAGTGAAAATTATTGTCATTTGGAAAGGGTGCAAGACTATTGATGGTAAAAATGGTTTCACTTTGAAGACTATCGATAGTGACTGGTGTATCGATAATGAATGTTATCTTGATATTAGCGTGTGCATAATCAAAATGGTACAGTTTAAGCCAATAGATGACTTATCAATAGCGAAAAATGCAAGGCTATCTATAGTGAAAGTTTAGCTATAGATGGTAAAAAAAATGCTTCCACTTTGAGGAGTGCGATGCTATCGATAGTGAAAATTTTTAATACATTTCAATATTATCTTAATGTAGTTAAAGCCAATTGCTGGCTGATCGATAGCAAAAAAACTTTAACTGTGAAGAGTGCAATACTATCGATAGCGGAAAAAATTAATACACTTATAATAACATCGCGGTGCAGTTAAAGGCCAACTGATGACTGGGTAATCGGTAGAAAAAATGCTTTCACTATAAAGAGTGCAAAATCTATTGATAGTGAAAAATATCTTATCTTTAAAAGATACGACTCTTCGTAAATCGCAAGTATTTATGTAAGTTAAGTGGGTGATTATGGTTTATTGGTTTTGAGAAGGGTGGAGATGTTTAGGAAAGGGTGTTGAAGTTAGCAAATTGGGTGTTGTATTTATGGGTGAAATTCGCAGCAAGGACGCTTTTGTTTGAGATAGAGGTGAAGAAGTCTAGAATCTTTTGTAGAGTGGTGTCGAGGGAGCAACGGAAGAGAATATTTGGATTAGAAGCAAGAAGAGAAGAAAAGTAAAATATGGCAAAGGACCCAAAATCTAGGTTGTCTGAGTTATCAAGAGGAATAGTTGTAGGATAAAAAGTAAAAGGTTAGCAGGAGAGGAGGTAGAGGGAGAACATGTAGAAGTGGCAGAGAGAAGGGCACAAGGACGAGACATGTGGGAGTCATCTCGGATAACAGACAACATTAGTCCCTTGTTTTGTAAAACCATAAATACGTCCAAATTCTTTGGATGAAAATGAGATAAAGACTCCATTCACATAAGACCAGAGATAGGCCGAGGTGAAGGGGCCATAAAACGAATTTTCCTAAAATATATTCAGGTTTGAATAGTAAACTTCGGGCAATACCAAATTTTGAGGACGAAATTTTAAATGTGGAGAGACTGTAACACCCCAATTTTTTTGAAGCGTTAGACAATCAATCGATCAATTACGTAATCGATCAATTCATTAAATAACTCAAATGTATATCAGAGCTTTTACAATAACTCAAACTCTCAATTTAATTAATTTTAAATGGTAAGACGAAATTTAAATCCTTGAGAAAATAAGTTAAACAATATTTTTCCTCCCAGGGGCTTAACTTAATGAAATAATAAAATTCCAGCCGCCTTCTTGTTCAGGCTCTAATCACCCCAATTATCCTACTGAAAATTAATACCTATAGAAGGGAACAGATAAGAGTAAACTTTTGAGAGCTTAGTAAGGTCGCTCAAAGTTCAGTTGAGGGATACAAACGATTTATAGATTTAATAGGATTGCGATATAAGGAAAATTTGATTCAATACTTTAACCAGATATCAATAAAAACATTTTCAAATACGATGCAAACAGTTCCAGATAATATTGAACATGAGTAATTGCAAAGTCACACAAGTAGTGCATGGTAATCACTTAGCAAAGGTGCAAAGGAGATACTCACTAACACTGCTAACCACATTTGCTCATGTACACTAGTTAGACCATTAAAGTACTAGCGTTTCTTGCAATAACAGACCATCATTATATCACCCTCAATACACACCATCCTTGTAATGCCTCAATACACTGACTCATATTAATATACAAAGTACGATAATTGCTAATTTAATGAATAAATCGATACTCGATGAGTAACAAATTAAGAGCATCGATAAGAATTTTAACGAACGCTTAAGGCTCATAATAGGTTTTAAAGGCAATAATGTACACTTGCATCAACGTAATAGAGACCAAATAAAAATGATAACAAATTAGAATAAGACAAAATCAATTATGAGGAATTCGTTTGGATAAAAATCTCTACTTTAATCCAAGCTATAAACCTCTATTCAACCTTGTTCCAAAATTCTCGAGTTAACCTGATTTGACAATTTAATTATTAGAATAAATTCTAATCTTATAACACTATAAATCCTATGTTAATTTCTCACCCGACTGTAACATTCTAGAATACCTGAAACGTTATTCAGTCAATTGATCGAGTTAAAGAAGCATCAAGTAATAAAAAGAAGAAAAAATGAGTAGAAAAAACAAGCACAACCTATAAGATTTTATGAGATTTACTCATATGATTACGTCCTCAGGGCATCATCAATTGGAATAAGGAAATTAAAATTAGCACTTTTAAAATTCCTACTTTCTCTTTGTCGAGATTTAACTGTTTATCGTCAAATATAGTCATTTTCTCTTACATACACTAACCGGAGAACACCTTTTTAGATACCTTTCTTAAGAATGAGATATTAAATATTTTGAAACAATAATTTTTTTTTAATTTGCAAAATAAAGTTTACGGAGAAACAAATTAATGTTTTTTTTAAAGTGATTATCAAATTTGAATTTGTACCAAAACTTTCAATCATTTTCTTTCAAATCACACTACTTTAGTATTAAAAGATGCAATACTAGTACCTAATAATCCTTTAAAATTAATAACAATAAAAAAGACTACAATTAGCCAATATTCATATAATAGTGTCAATAAACTATTACTCCCTCTGCCCCTAAAATATTGATGACTTTTACTTTGCACGCATATTAAGAATTTTGGTTATGTACTGTGTGTTTTTCTCATTTTATCCTTTAAAGAGAGGAGAGAAGAAAATGTGCTATGAAAGAGAAAATCGGTTGATAGAGTGTTAAATGTAGAGAGAAATAGAATAAAAAAGTATAAAGTAGTGAGTCGAGAGAGAAAATGAGTTGGTAGAGAGTTAAATGTGGAAAGAGAAATAGAATAAAAAAAATAAAAAGGGTAAATATGTAAACATACATATATAATCTTTCTTAATTTAGAAGTGATCAATTTTTATGGGATGACAAAAAAAAGAGATATGATTAACTATTAAGGGACGGAGGGAGTATGTTTTTACGATTTCTAATATACTTCCTTTTTTTTTTGATAAATAGTTTTAAAGAAAAATTTAGAAGTGCCTACGACCTTGACGCGTAGAAAGACATTCGGACTTTCGCATAGAAAGACATTCGGACTTTATTTTACCCGGGGGGGGGGTTATATATACACCGGAACGTAATAATTCCAATCTCTATGCAAAATTGCGATACAATTTCTAGGGTTTAGCCAACCGAATTCCACACCCCAATTTGTTCCACTAGCCTTCCCAATCCACCACCACCACAGCAGCCATGGCTCGTAACGAAGAGAAGGCCCAGTCGATGCTGAACAGGTTCATCACCGCTAAGAACGAGGAGAAGAAGAAGCCGAGGGAGCGCCGCCCGTACCTTGCCTCAGAATGCCGGGACCTGGCCGAGGCAGACCGGTGGCGGCAGCAGATCATGGGCGAAATCGGTCGGAAGGTCACCGAGATCCAGAATGAGGGCCTCGGCGAGCACCGCCTCCGCGACCTCAACGACGAGATCAACAAGGCTCTCCGCGAGAAGCTTCACTGGGAGCGCCGCATTGTCGAGCTCGGCGGCCCCAATTACACCAGACATTCGGCCAAAATGACCGATTTGGACGGTAACATCGTGGACGTCCCGAACCCTAGCGGCCGCGGCCCGGGGTATCGATACTTCGGAGCGGCAAAGAAGCTGCCCGGGGTAAAGGAGTTATTTGAGAAGCCGCCCGAGTTGAGGAAGAGGAGGACTCGGTATGATATCTACAGGAGGATCGACGCCAGTTATTATGGGTATAGGGACGACGAGGACGGAGTGCTGGGGAAGGTGGAGGGGCCGGCGGAGGAGCGGATGAGAGCAGAGGTGGTGGCGGCGTGGGCGGAGATGGAGGAGGTGAAGAGGGAGGCCAAGCGGCGGGTGAGAAGCGGGGAGGTGGCAGAGGTGGGGGGCGAGGCAAGGCGAATCCTGTACGAAGAGGAGGAGGACGTGGTGGAGGAGGAGAGGAGGGAGAGGGAGCGTGAGGAGGAGAAGGAGCGGGAGTTTGTGGTGCACGTGCCGCTGCCGGACGAGAGGGAGATCGAGCGGATGGTAGTGGAGAAGAAGAAGATGGAGCTTCTGAGCCGGTACACGAGCGAGAATTTGGTTGAGGAGCAGAGCGAAGCCAAGGCCATGCTCAATATTCAGCGGTAGATGGTAAGCAGCGGCTTTGTGCTAGGTGAGCGTTCTCGCCAACGATGCTCGTATCCAAAGAAAGCAAAAAGTTTAGTGGCTTCCTTTTTAATGTTCAACACTTATTTTTGGTTTTGTTTCTTGCCTTGGAAATTAGCATTCTCAAAGGGAACTTTTATGGGAAGTTGGATTTGATGATCTTTGAGATTTCAAACTACCATTATCAATTGAATGTCTGTGACTGGATTGAATGATATCTCTTGAGTACTTTGTTGAAAATACAGAGTAGCATAGTTTCTTCGATCAAACAAGTGAATGCATTGAAGAGATATTGCCATTGTCAATTTCCCACCAATTTCTATTGCTCGGAATTTAATGTAGAGGTTTACAAGCATTTTTATTTAGTCCAGAGAATTGCTTTGCTAAAGAAAATTTTCCCTAGTTACTAGAGTTGCACAGTTACTATTCAGGAAGACACACAAGGAATGGTTACAAGATCAGGGAGGTGCTTAGGCATTGAGGTGCATTCCTACTTTCCGAAACCCTGTGAAGGTTCACAACACTACACCATATCATCAGATTAAGCTGATGAACTGAACTGAACTCAGAGACATAAATTACCACCAAAACAAACTTGGTCTGTCCATTTAAAGTTCTACTCTTTTTATTCCGGCTCTATTTGTGAACACAGACTAAAGCTCTATGCAACTGACATCATCTCTTTCATGGAATGCCCACCCTCTCTACGACCCGCATGTATTAAGAACCACCACCATCTAAACAACAGTGTCTTCAACGGCAAAGAAGACAGAGACAGAAATTTGCACCAATTTCACTCAACAAGCCACTACATCTACCAAACCCCACCATATACAACTCTCTTGCATGCTGGCCAACCTGTGGATTTTGCGGCGATGCCACAAGAGCGTCACTGACTACCAACACCCACCTAGGCTCAACAATAAAGCACCTTAACAGCGTTTCCGCTTGCTTCCGGTCATAGTCTCATGGGAAATAACACTTGCCAACCCACACACCTGATATGAATCTCCAATAGTCAGAAGGGAACACTCCTAGATGGGACGGAGAAGAAGGATGGAAATGAGGAAATTTTTCTTTCTACAACTAGAAGAGAGAAGGATCATGGGGTACACAAACAAACTACCAAGCTTCAAAGGAGAGACGAAATCGAGGCTAAGGAGAAAATTGAGAAATTAACTGTGGTACTACCTAAGCCATCTCAAACCCAAGATCACTGCACAAAAAACTCGGACACAATACACAAGTACAAACTCCATCCTTGAGCAACACCCAAACCAACCAATAAACGGTGCAAACCCTAGACCCATAAGAAGAAGCCAAATCGATGACGGCCATACATAATTTCATCACAACCATAACTGCCAGCTGGCAAAAGAACGAGCACCATTCATACCCAACTACCACATCCTCCACAATTGGGAAGAGAGCCCAGTTGTATCGATAGCGGTAGATCAGAAAAATTGCAAGCATAGCTGAGCATTAAGGGGTTAGAAACCAGTAGAGAGGGCGAAAGAGAGAAAGAGGCCTGAGTGGAAGTGGCCAGACGACCACCTCGACTCCCTGCATGGCACGAGCAATTGGGAGAGGCATCCTATAAAGGAAAGAAAAAAAAAAAAACAGGAGGGGAGACCTCCTTCTGAAGAGAGAAGCCCCCTGCCAAACGGTGACACTCAGGTTTGGTTAGCTTTCTAGAGAGGGAAGGAAGAGCCCCCTACAGTTGGTTAGAGGTTTACAGTTAGGTTAGCTCGTGTAAATTTCAGATGATGCCATTATGCTCATACATGGTATTGCCACAAACATTTGTTATGTTGTCAGCTGTTTCATTATAATAACTGGGAATTTGGTAATAAGATTCATATATTGTTGAAAGAAGCTGGCTTAACCACTGATTTCCATCCTTTAAAAGGCGGCCCAGTGCAAAGCTAAGTGGTACTGCGCCGCGGGGAGGGGGGGGGGGGGGGGGGGGGGGCAGAAAGCCAATAAACACAAAAACATAAGTCTGTTTATTTACGTGTCTAAATTTTGCAGCTTCTCTAGCCTGAGCTGAGAGGGGTAGCATCATTCAGGAGTGTTAGCCTTAGTTTGTCAGATCTCAGAGAGAGTCTGGCAAAAAGTTTGTTGAAAAACCGACCTAAGAAGAATAGAAATTTGATTAGCAAGAATGGGAGCAAAAGTTTAATAACTCCTGTGCATACCCAAGGGCCTCTCAACATAACTTTGGAATCAGAGTTCATTAAACATGTGCGTAAAGCTGCAAATTGATAAGTAAAGCTCTAACTTCGTCTGCATGTTCCTGTATATCTTAGAGACGGTACTAAAATATGCCCATCTATATCCTGGATCACACAAAAATAGAATCCAAAATGCTCAACCTTGCATCTTTATGCTTGTCTACAGTATGGTGCAAGACATTTACAATTTCCTTCCCTTTTTATTCATCTTGGCAGGACCTGGATTTGTATCAGTCTGTGAGGTTGGTTTGGTGTGCTGGTGCTCTTGGGATGTAATGTCACTGTTCATGGAGGTGGATGTTTCGGAATTGCCATGCTTCTGCGAAGGTGAAGTGTCAAGTTTGGAGTGTGCCAGTGGTATTGCAGTTGTACCGGTTTGAAGTTGCACCAGATGCTAGTAATGAATTATTCAGTGGTGACGAAGATGGGCTGGAGTTCTGGGGTTGTGATGCTGTTCCTTGGAGGTGACAAAAACCAGTCTTAGAAGAAAATTGATTTTTCATTACCAAGAATGTGAAAAAGTCCAATAACCCTTGTCATTTCCAAGGATTTCTCAATTTAACCTTGAAATCAGAATTCAGTAAGACGTGCGTGGAAATGCAAACCTACAAGTAAGTTAGCTTTCTTGCATGTTCACAGGTTCCATAAATCTTAGCTACTCTAGGAACCCATCAATATACCTGATCATGCCAAAAAGGAGAATGCAGAAGGCTCAGTATGGCCCCGGTGAGGTTGGTTTGGCATGCTATTGCACTTGGGAGGTGATATTGCTGGTCAGATAGGTGGATTTTGGGTCGTAGTGTGCCACTTGATCGTGATGTATCCATATTGCCTATGATAAGTAGAAGAAAATAGCAGACTGGAGTTGCCTTCAGAATATCCACGACATTTAGAGGTAATAATGTGGAGTTGAATGGAGATGTCTTTGTGCAGGATAAGAATCTAATCCCACTTTTCTGATCTTCACTCTCATATCTAGGCTTTTTAGGCTAAGTGGAGGGTTTTCTACGAGAGTAGTTCTGGAATCAGATCGGGTTTTCGGACTATAACGTTTTAATCATAGCAATACCAGGAAACTAATCTGCTGTGTCTCTGTTGATACTTGTTTCTTTGCATTGTACTTTGCAGAATCATGGTCTATATTGCCGCGCACAAATATCGAGTTGTTTGCTCTGGATGGAAAATCTTCCCTCTAAATGAGATGTGGCTGCTCTCCGGTCTCTTATTAGTTGGTCAACAAATGAAAAATCAGGTTTTTTTTTTGTACTCACAGATTCTGTAGCACCTGTGAAGAGAGTCTCATATCTGCTTATTGTTCTTCGTATTTTATGCTCTCTGCAATGGACTCGATTGGCTGCTGGGGATGAGTTTAGTCATTAGACTACATGTACCATTTTTTAAGGATATATGTTTATCTGAGGTTTGACGCATTTCAGGAGAAAGTCAAGCCTGAGCTGATTCAATTGGAAAATTGTTGAAGGAAAAGTCTTTTTCTAGACCTCATTTATCGCTATAACATTCATTAGCGACATAGCATTAACCATTTAGTTAATAAGGTGGTGGAAAGTATACGAGGGTGTGGAAATATGAGGGACAAACATATTATTATTCAACAATCGGTGTTATTTTTGTCGTTCCATTAATTCTCGTCATCCCGTCCAAATGCACGGTTGATGGATTTTCCACTAGGTTACTTTCATAATTCATTCCGTTTTACACAGTTCTTTCCATGTTTTGCTAATGCGGGTACATCACCCATGTCCTCGTATCGCCAAAATCCCGCAGACGTAGTACGAGTGTCATTGCAATTAAAACGTTCCCTTTTAGGCAAAAACTTGGAGTTTTTTTTTCTTCTAATTAATACATGTTTAAAACTTAATTATCAATTTACGCTTTTTTGAAACTTATTTACCTGCATACCATACTTTTGGAATTGGAATTCGCTGTTTGAAACCACGATTTCAAGGTAGAAATCGTTGTTTCTACCTTGAAACAACGATTTCTACTTTATAATCGTGGTTTCAAACAGTGATTTCTATTTTAAACTAGAAATCAAGTAGGGAACAACGATTTCTACTTTAAAGTCGTTGTTTGAAACATCGATTTTCAAAAGTGTGGTATGCGGGTAAATAAGTTTAAAAAATGAGTATATTGGTAATTAAGTTTTAAACATGTTTTAATTAGGAAAAAACTCCAAAAACTTGTGCGTGCATTCCATCTACTAGTTGGATTGTACAAGAAAGAAGATACTTTACGAACTTTCTTGTCTCTCTCTGAACAAAACTCTCTCTCCCTCTCTAAACAGTGGACAAACTCCATGATCTCGGCGGCATTAGCCGTGGGGGGGGGGGGGGGGGGGACGGGGTCCTTACGATCTCCTCTCTCTTCATCTCCGTTTTATTTCTCAATCTCCATGTTCTTGCTGTGTTGTTTGTTTGTATGGTGAGAAGTGCTATGACGGTGACCGGAGGTAGATTGAAGATGATGGCGGTGCAGTAGCCGGAGGCGATGCATAGATTCTGCCGGATCTAGTCAGATCTATGTAGATTTTGGTATCAATAAACTAGATTTGGTAGATTTACTCATTTTAGACGGTCGAAGGTCGATTTGTACCAACACTTGAATGGAGGGGGCTTTGGAATGGTAGAGATATCAACACCGACGGTGGCCAAAATTTCACCGTTGATGGCCGGAATCACTGCGGGGTTGTCTGTAATGTTCTTTTTTTCTTTATTGATGAATTAGGTTTGATTTTATTGGGTTTGGGTGAACTTTTGGAAAGACGGGGTGAGGGGGCCTCGGGTTGGGATTTTTTATGTCTGTGTGTGTTGTGGTGGGTTGTGTTGGGGGGGGGGGGGGGGAGGCGGGGCCTTGGGGAAAAGGGGTGGGTTACGGGTTCACTAGGTTTTAGCTTTAGGTTTGTATTGGGGTTTTGGGGGTTATATTTTGGATTAGCCTGTAGTATGTGGTCGATCCTTCGATGCCGGTCTAGACGGTAACGTTTCGTTTGGGATTTGAAATGCTGGTAGAAAAGGGTGAACCATACGATGTTGATGGATTTTTCGCCTCTTGTATTTGTGTTGTAGTTCCATAGATGATCGATTACATCTTTATTTGACACGGTTTTGATTGTCCTTCGCTGTAATATGTGTTGTATCTTTATGTGTTTTGTTGTATTTGGTGTTTAATTGTAACTGTATGCTTCGGCAAATTACAAAAAGTTAGGCTGAAGTGTCGGATATTTTCTGCTTCAGTCTAATTGTTATTTGTATCGGGTAAAAAGGTTAGTTGTTAATGTGTAGTGTTATTGATAGCAATTAATGCTATGGCTGTAAAATAGATGATCAGGCCGAGATGGCTTGTAAAACCTTTTACATATAATATATTTTTCTTCTTAACCAAAAAAAAAATCGAGAAGATGCTAAGATCTACCGATTGTCGTTTCTCATTTGTGATCAAACGCTGGAGGCCATCGCTGAAGGTGTTTCACTAACATAAAGGAACATTTAAAAATGTTACAAGTGATTTCTCCATAAGGTTGGCCAAATGGGAATGGTCTTTTACGGAAGTTTGACTCCGCAAAACTGCACCTTCATCGTGGAGGTCCTTACCCATGACAATTTAATCTTATGATCTCTCTAAGATGAAGATATTGCCTTTATCATCCCTCCCTATTCTATATGAAGCATCAACATATCTGTGATGACCGAATCAAGGAACAATTAGCGGTTAACTGCACAACTGAGTAGTGAAAAAAGAAAAATTCTCTAAATGCACACAACGGAAAGGATACGTGATCTCGAGCCAGCCCTCTGGGTTGAATATTCCAAGTAGAAGATCATAGTTTTTGCGGAAAAGATTCATCAACTGTTGGTTACCAGGAAAATGGACAACAGGCTTTAGTTGGAAGGTAAACGAGTGTTAGCCCTAATTCTTTGATAGGGGGGTTCTTGGATGTTGCATACCTGTTCGGGAGTGATTGTTGAGGAGTTGTAACTGATGTCAACTCTCTGTAAAATTGAAGCATATGAGAGATGGAAGAGAAAGCTGGTTAATATGTTGCAATGAAAATCTTGACTAAATGGAGTAACAGAGGTGGAGTCTTTAACTGATTTGGAAGCAATCTTGAAGGAGGCCTCAATTGTCAGCTGTCCGTTGAACAGGTTCAGTCCTCTGGCATTGAACTTGATCACATTAACTGCTTTACCCTCCATATTTCATCACAAATTGTTGAAATCAGCCACAAGTATCAACAGTAAAGTTTACTCTTAGCACCTTCCGTAGTACTACATGAGCTAGGTAATCCGAATCATAATTGTGTTTCGTGCATTAAGTTCAGTAAAAAAGTACATTCTAAAAATGCCACTGAACACTTCTTCCTTCTATGGCTGCAGGAGTTATCAAACTATTTACTCACTCGTCATTCTAATTTACTTCTCTGACCGTCTACATTAGCGAGCAGAAGGTCTATGTTAGAGAGCAGAAATGGTAATGCTGCGATACGTAAAATTTGTGTGTACCGTTGAAGTTATCAGTCAATGAGGAGTTGAGAATAATATACCTCAGCAACATCAATAATCTGGAGAGAATCTCCCAATGTGATGAAATCTCGCAGCCCTAGCTTTGTCCGCTTTGATCCGAGGATCGTAATTGTACTGTAAACAAGCTTCCAGCATCCACCCACCTTTATTAGAGATTATTTACATGGGAAAAACTGTTTAGAACCCAACAATTGTCATTGCACTCAATACTACACCAATTTCATAAAATCAAACCATAACTTTCCGCACCTTTTCTAGATGTGAAGTTGGGTCCGGAAGTGGATTTTGAGATTCTAGCAGCTTGACCAAATCCTCAATCTCAGACTTTTTAGCAGATGGGACTCCAAAAATGCCTCTATTGATGCCTTTAAGACATGTTCAAATGTAACCATCCATTTTCAGTCTTTAAAAAAGAGAACGTGGCAAAGATGCTGATAGAAATCATAAACGGGGAATGAGCTCAAGTTGGCAAGTTTACCCTGCAGTGCCTCGTATAGGTCGGCTTTAATTTGTTCAACTCTTGACTCTTCTCTGGCTATATCTGGATTGTCTTCAATTAAACCACAGCTTTCTTCTGCAACTTTGACGGTGGAGACTGGTCTATACCCAGAAGGATAATGTCCAAACCTATGGTGAGTGGCTGAGAGTGCTCTGGGGGTTTTCATCATCTTGCTCATATTGGGTGATGGAGGAGCCAGGTGGGGAGCTGGGATTGGAGGCTGGACTAGCTTGGTGGCCATTTTTGCTAATCTCAGCTAGAAAAGGGTTTGGTCTTGTTCTGTTGTGGTTGTTACTTGTTAGGAAGAAGATGAACCATTGAGTCTCAGAATCATGGAAGCCTGCACTGTGGGATGCTTTTTGTCACACTCGTCTCGTGGCTAGGCAGCTTTAATAGCGAATCCAGAGGAAAATAGGTTGTTGACAAAGAAAGATACAAGCCTTACAGCGTATGGTACAAACTTCAGAGGGGCCCGATTTTTTATTGGGATATAAATATAAGAGTGTGTGTGTCTATATATACGGGACATGACATTTCTTCATCCACTTCCTAATTAACTACCTTTCTGTGCAGAATATAGAGTCTTAGCCAGTATCATTTTATTATAATGAATCAGTACTGCTTCAATCTCCCATTCAGCCATTGAATTTTTTTTACTTTTTCAGGGGAAAATAAGCTTTTGACGCCTATATTATGCTCCCTCTACCCCCCAACCCCAACCAAATGGAAATAAGGAATTATACGTTACATTCTTAATTTCTATTTCTTGTTTTTATTTGAGATGTTGCATTGGAAATGAAAATTTTATCCTATTCATTTGCACTTTTTTTCTATAAATTACTTTTTGTTACCTTTTTCACCTAATCTTGTTCATTTACGGTTTTCATATACATTTTGAAAACGGATATGCGTTTATTTTTAGGTTTTTTCACAAATTTTATTTTGCAAATACCCTTACCTTTAAATGGTGTGCCTAACCCATTATGATCGCACCCAAGGGCCTACCTGGAGTTCCGTTTTGCTCGACACGTCACATATTCAACGGCTAATTTTTAGCACTTTTAATTGGTCAAAATACGCACGCTCAAGTCACGTGCAATTTTCGTTGACTTTTCGCGGCAATTCATGACTAAATTTATTTTTGTCGCCAACGTAGCGACGTTAGCGCCACCAACACTTAGAACAATGTACAAATGTAGACTTGGCGCGACTCCCACCCTAAGGGGGTCGGGCACCTCCTTTAGCAGGGGGATCGACCACCTCCCTTAAGGGGGGTCGGTCACCTCTCTTAAGGAAGGGGAGGGGGGGGGGGGGGTCGGCCACTCTCTTTAAAGGGAGGGATCAGCCACCCTTTTTAAGGGGGGTCGGCCACCCCTACCTTGGGGACTTGCGGCCATCTTTCCTTTACGCATTCGAGCCATTGTCTGCGATGCTCACTCACGATCGTACGATGCCCGTTGTCTCCCGTACGCCATCGCCACAATGACTCACTCAGGGCCACGTGCCGACGCCTGCATCCGCGCACTGTCCACAAGACACTGTGCTGCGCCCATGCGTCTCGCCGTTGATACAATGGTGCCCCCAGGCTCTTTGTCACAATGTTGTGCCCCCGGCACCATATTTCACCGCGCCCATACGCCACTTCGATGACGTGCCCCCGAAACCAGGTATTGTCTCGCGACGGTCGTCGCCGCGCCCATGCGTCACTTCCATCACGTGTCTCCCTGGCACCAGGTATTGTCTCGCGACAGACGTCCTCGTGCCCATGCGCCACATCCATTGCCTCGTGCCGTTGACAAGTGCCCATGCGCCACAATCATATTAGATGCCCTCGAGCACCACTCTCATTCACCACACCATGCCCCCCAGCCAAGGATGTGGAACATTCTTCGACCCACTCTCCAGAGTGTGCAGTATTCCAAGAGGCTCCGCTCGTAGTGCTCTGGCACGAGGACCCTTCGCAGCGGGATGGGCTCGCTACCACAGAAGCCATCGACGTCTTCATTATGGGGGGCTCCTTTCGTAGTGCTCAGGCACGAGGACCCTTCGCAGTGGGATAGGCTCGCTACAACAGAAGCTATCCCTGCCTAGGGTGACTTGCATGATACTAGGCACGTATGAGCTGCGACCACGTCTAGGCACGTATGAGCTGCGATCACGTCCACTCACGTTATCGGTGATCATCGCGCCCCCAAGACGATGACCCCCGGGTCACTCCGGGATGGGAGCAGGTCTTTGGAGGGTATCGTGCCTAGTCTACCTGGTAGTTGGTCACATGGACCTTCCCTCAATGCTATCGGGTTCTCTCTGCGTCTCTTGACGCACCCCTGTGGGATTCAGTAAGGGCTTGGACCGGTGGCTGGGGCAACAGGCTTACTCTGATCATGCCATCGTGTGTGGTCAGTCTTCTCAGACATGTAAAGTGACGCTGTGTAGGGCAAGTAGAACAAAATTTGGGAACCGGTAGTCCAACAGAGAACTGGTATTTTTGGACCCCCTGGTGATGTGTCACTCTCAGGGGATGACATGTGTCAGCTGATGACACCATGATGACACATGCACACTTTTTCCAATAAATAGGGGACCTTAGATTTCATTTTCAACAGAATTTCCTCATTTGACAATTTCACTTTCTCACTCTAAAATCGAAATCCTCTAGAATTCTAGAAAGGTGACACATTTAGACCCCTGACGTTAGACCCTGACTTGGACCCTAGCTTGGATTGTCGATTGCTGGCCCCTTTTTGTCTCTGCCTTGTCTCCACAGCACTACACTATCCCTCACGGCTTGTCTGGGGAGCCTTGCTCTCTACCTTTACTCCACCCTCAATGTCTCTCACTTTGTACATCTGGAAGCTAACTCGGACTGCATCCTTTGTGGCACTCCACATAGGTACAAACCTACTTTCCTTGGCTCATTTTGGCAACTCTGCTTGGGAGGTGAGCATAGTATTGCAGGACGCCTATCTTCCACACTTAGACACCATGACAACTAGCCAAGGCCCCAACCTCACTGTGCAAGAAGAAGACCACCTGGGTGATCAGGAAGAGACCAACACCACGCAACTCCAAGACCAGCCATCGATTACTGCACCCGATGTGCAAGTGGTCGTCAGTGCAGCCATCCAGCAACTTGCTCCAACTATAACCAATCTGCATGACTCTCAGACCACTATACTGGTTGCCATCATGAAAATTTAAAAATCCATACAGGCGTTGGCCTCGTAGCAAGCCGTTCCACTGATCCAGCCTTCAGGACCCTGGGTTAGCTCTTGACGTTGCCTATTCCCCAGTGTCACAACCACCGCCGCCCTGAGCATCCAGACCTTTGGCAGTAGAACTCGCGACATCTTCACCACCTGTTTTCGATGTACTTCTTTCTGCAGTGCCCTATCGTAAACCACACACAGATCTCAGACCAGTGTTGCAGTAGGTCCTCCCTGCCATTGCACCATCTCGCCCTGTGCCAACCCAAAGCTCATCCGAAACCCATGACTCTTATTGAGATGGAGCCAAACCCTTATCCAATTGACCAACACCAAACCACTGGCCAAGTGGAGGACATGTCTTGCCCACCCACCCACGCCCCCGCACAGCTGCCGCCATCAGCCCCTGTCATGTACCAACCCTCACTACTCCCCCTCATCAGATTGCCCTATCTGGGGCTCGGGGGCTCGCGGTGCCCCTGCCAGCCACCACCCCTTGGCTGGCCACGAAGAACCATCCCACCACTATGTCACCAAGTCAGACTTGGAAGCACTCATCCACCGCCTGTCGAAGAACTCTGAACCTGACTCCTCAGCCCGGCTGACAAGCCTTGCACCATACGTCAATGACATAGCCATCACACCATACCCACTCAAGTACAAGCAACCGACCTCTGTGCTCTTTAACAGACATGAGGGCAACGCCCGTGAGCACTTGACCAAATTTGCAGACTAGTTGGAGCAATATGGTCTGGTGACAGTTTGAAGTTGAGGGAGTTTCATAAGTCCCTCACAGGCTTGGCTTATACTGGGTACCACGAGATCCCTACGAGGATTGTCCATTCATGGAGCGACATGGTCTAGTTATTCTTGGACAAGTTCCACTACGAGGCTGAAAGTGTCACTATAAAGGATATCGCAGGCATACGTTAGAACCACGGGGAGGACTTGAACAAATATGTGCACCATTTCCATCTCAAGTGCCTCGAATGTACGGAGTTTAGTAGGGATGAGACGTTGGTTCTAATATGCATCAAGAACATGAGTGATGTATGAGAACCTACAATTGAGGTCGTGGGGTCACCTCAAAGAGACAGCCCACAGCACTTACGAGTCGGTCGATCCTATCAAGCCATGGAAGCCTCGACCATAAAATTCACTTCTTGCCACGGCTGACACATCGGAAACTCGAAGCAACAACAACAACAACAACAACTACAGCGACTACAAGCGTCCATCACGAGAGAGGCACCGACGCAGCGACAAGAGAAGGCAGCGAGAGTACCCATATGACCTAAATACAATGAAGGAGCTTTTGATCGATTGGGCACCCTTACCCACCGCATGGTTGCAACAATAGGGAGCATCAAGTTCTCATGGCTATCACTGACCATGTTAAGCCTGTCATCACCAAAGCCTCGATGGAGGCCAGCCCCGTAATCCCGCCTCCTGCACCTTTTGCTAGTCAGCCAACGTCCTCTTTCGGGCATATGACGAAGATCAAAGGTTTTTTTTTGATGAAATTGGGGTTTTACCCTCCGCCAGGGCCTAGCTCTCTAACTGCCTGATCGAGGTCACCACCAGCCTCAACCTCCAAATGCTTTGCTACATAGGCAAAGCTTCATCACATTCCTTCCACTGCCTTGGTCTTCTCGGACGAAGACTCACCGCCTGTCGAACATCATAACCGGCCATTATTTTTAGAATGTACTATTAATGACATGGGCTTCTGTCATGCCTTGGTAGATAGCAGTACCTCGGTCAACATCATACCCCTTATCACTTTATAAAGGGCCGACATCCCCGTGAGAAAAATCATACGTGACCTGATCAAGATCATCGGCTTCCGTCAAGGTGCCCAGTCGACTCTCGGCCATATCACTGTCGACCTTGTGATCAGGACTGTACATCATGACACTACATTTCATGTAATAGACAATGAGCCTATATTTAATCTCTTGCTTGGTTGACCATGGATTCATCTCAACAAAGTTGTTCCCTCAATGTACTATTAGTATGTGAAACTGATGGCCGGTCTGGCGGGATGGGAGGTAGCGATCACAATCCCAGCCACCAAGGCTCCCTTTGAATGTGCCAAATCATACTTCACCGAGGCTTCCTTCTTTACCGAGCTTGCTGAGGATGGTAAGAATGCCACTCACATCCACTCGAGCAGGCTGCCAAACTGGGACGAGCTGTGTGGAAACAAACCCCCAAAGTCTAAAGTCAAGAATAGTAGTAAGAACAAGGCGTCGACCTCAATGATACCGTTTGCAGCGAAGACTAACTCCCCGCATTCATCCCTAAAGTCTAAGAAGCAAAAAGTTAAACCAACCTTCCAACGCATCATCAAGAGCGCAAGGTGATCTATCAGTTATGATGGTGCGTGGGGGTTTCAGGTGGTCCGTCATCTGACCCTTCCGAACCTGACCCACCTATGAAGACCGAATGATGTTGTGTGGCTGAGCTCTGCCCGCCTGACCCTAAGTTCACCCCCAGTGCTGCTCCACCATGTTACAAAGATGACCCCAGACCACAGGCTGAAGAACTTGAAAAAATTAACCTGGTTGACCAGGGGGAGGAACCCCGACTCACTTACATTGGCACTAAACTCGCCCCGAGTAGAAGAGAGGAACTGGTTTCCCTCCTTCACGAATATCACAATGTGTTAGCATGGAGTTATGATGAAATGCCCGGGTTGGAACCTGCACTTATAACCCACCACCTCAACATTGCTACCGGGTCCATCCCTGTTCGACAGCATCTGCGGACCTTCCGCCCCGAACTCGAGTTGAAGATCAAATTAGAGATAGAACGCCTTTTGCAGGCGGGCTTCATTGAGCCTATTACTCACCCCATTTGGCTGGCTAATGTCGTCCTGTACAAAAGAAGAATAGCTAAGTTCGCGTTTGTATTGACTTTCTAGACTCGAACAAAGTGTGGCCTAGGATGAGTTTCCATTGCCCAACATTGAAATGCTTATGGAGGCCGTTGCCGGACACAAAACCTTGTCCTTCATGGATGGTTTCGCCGGCTATAACCAAATATGAATGAATCCTGCTGATTGTGCCAAGACAGCCTTCTGCACTTCCATGGGCAACTTCTGCTGGAAAGTCATGCCTTTTGGCCTCAAGAATGCCGGTGCTACATATAAACGGGCGATGACAGCCATCTTTGATGACATGATACACCATATAGTGGAAGACTATGTCGATGATCTCATTATCAAGTCCAAAAAGGAAAATGATCACCTCACTGACCTTCGAGTAGTCTTTGATTGTTGTTGCCAGTACAACATCCGGTTGAACCCGCTAAAATGTGCCTTTGGCATCTCTTCCTCAAATTCCTCAGCTTCTTAGTCAATCAACAGGGCATCGACGTTGACCCATCCAAGGCCGCCTCCATCCAAGAAATGCCACCTCTAACAAACACCAAACAATTGAAGAGCTTTCTCGGCAAGGTTTCTTACCTTCGCCGATTCATTCCTTCCATGGCCAAGCTCATCACATCATTCCAGCACTTGACACTCAAGAGTGTGCCGTGGAGTTGGGGTGCACCCCAAAAGTAAGCTTTATAATAGATTAAGTCAGTACTCATGTCGCCACAGAAGATGGTAGTACCACAGCGTGGTATCCCCCTATTTCTTTACTTGACCTTCATGCTCAGTCCATCGGGGCTTTGCTTGCCCAAGAGGTGGATGAGGCAGAGCGTCCTGTTTATTACCTTAGCGGGATGATCAGCGGACCCAAAGTCAATCATTACGAGCTCGAGAAACACTGCCTAGCCTTGATTTATGCCTCACAAAAATTTAGACATTACTTTTTGGCACACCAGATCATACTTGTCACCAAGGCCGATTCGCTTCACTATATGCTCACCTGCCCTGCCCTGTTTGGCTGACTTACCCACTGGTTGCTGCTTCTGGCTCCGAGTTTGACCTTTCAATCAAGAACCCTACAGCTCTACGGAGTTAAGCACTTGTAGATCTCTTGGCCTTTTCCCATGCCAACACTACGAACTGACCTCGGTTTAATTGCCTGGGAGGAGACCGCCCTGATCACCGATGTAAATGAATTATAGACGCTCAAGTTTGATGGTTCGGCCACCAGCAAAGCTCCCAACGGAGCACCCCTCCTGCAAGGGGGTGCCGACATAGTCCTTTAGAGCCCAGATGATGTTACCACCTTCCTCTCCTTCAAGCTTACATTCCTAGTATCCAACAACGAAGCTAAGTATGAGGCTCTTGTCATTGGCCTTATGCTAGCCATCAATATGGGGGCTAAGTCATTATGTGTGAAGGGAGACTCAAACCTAATTATGAAGCATGCTGATGGAGAGTTTGCGGACAAGGAGCCAGCCTTGGCACCTTATCGTGCCTTGGTGCAACAGTTGGAAGGAAGACTCGGCCATGTCCAGTGTGAACATCACAATAGGTGCCGCAACAGAGATGCGGACATCTTGGCCACGATCACGTCAAAGATAGAGATTGATGGTGAACAGCGAATACTAACCATCATTAAGCGAACCAAACCTTGTATAACTTTATACTTAATCCCGATAGACACTACCACAGATGATTGGAGGCAGCTGATCGTCGACTAATTCAAGGCACTATCTCTTGCTCATGCCTCTACCCTCACGGACTTTTAATGTTGGGAGATGCCTTGTACAGACGATGTCCTGGAGGCACTTTAACCAGGTGTTTGGCACCTGAAGAAGCATGAGATAAACTCAAGCTCAGTCATCAGAAGTGTTGCAGCCTCGACAGTGCCCTTCTATATCGTCACCTTCAGCGCATGGGCCTCTTTTGGCCATCCATGGCCAAGGATGCTCTGGATATACAGCAGGATTGTCCAGAATGCATATATGCCCCAGATAATGTAGAAGCTCTTGTAATCGATGTCGAGGGTGACTTACGTTAGCCTTTTATCCAATACTTATCATACAGGGTTCTACTACCTGACCTCCACTCCGCCAAGTCAATCAAATGGAAATCGGCTAAATACTTTGTACAGAAGGCAAGTTATTTCATAAAGGTTTTTTGGGATGCACCCTACGATGCTTGCAGGGTGCCCAGGCCATACAAGTGATCAACGAGGTGCATAACCGGGATTGCGGTGAGCATCATGGTTCTCAAAAGTTGTACGCAGAATTACTAAGGGTGGGGTACTATTGGCAGACTATGGAATTCAACTCCATCTCCCATGTCCAACATTGTGAACCACATCGACAGGATGCATACGCCGACGTTCGACCTTCGCATGATCTTGGTCCCCTAGCCATTTCACTCTTGGGCTCTCAACTTCATTAGCCCCATACACCCGCCATCTAGATGGCATACATGGATTATGGTCACAACTAAACGCTTTACAAAGTGGGTCGAAGCCATACCTCTATGGAGGGAAACGGGGGGAGTAATTTCTAAGTTCTTGCGCGACCATATCATCTATCACTTTGGCATCCCCTGGTGTATTATCCTACAACGACACGCCGTTCATCAACAGGGAGGTTTGAGCTCTCATGGAAGGGTGCAACATCAACCATGCAACATCAACTCCCTATTATCCACAAGGCAATGGTCAAGCTGAAGCCTCCAATAAGACTCTGCTCCGTGTGCTATCACGGATGGTTCACAACGCAAGTGGGTTATGGTCCTAAAAACTTAGTTTAGCACTTTAGCCCTATAGAATTTCTAAATAAATAGCGACGAAGGCAACGCCTTTCTCCCTCGTCTACGGGGATGAGTGCGTGGTACCAGCCAAGATCGCGGTGCCCTTGGCCCGACTCTCCTTAAGCAGCGGTCTAGGGAAGAAGCAACCAGAATGGTAGCTCTTGAGGGCCTTGTTGAAAGAAGAGCTAATGCTTTGTGCCGAATGAAGAATTATCACGAACAACTCACAAAAGCCTATGGGAAGACAGTTAAGCCACGGTCCTTCGCTGAGGCTGACCTTGTCCTCCAAGCGGCCAAGCATGTACCAGCCAAATTGGGAAGGCCCTTTCCAAGTCCTTATAGTCAGAGTCTTCTATCTCTTGCTCAATCCCTATGACGGCCAAGTCATGGCCCCTATCAATGGTCGCTACATGAAGAAGTATTATGCATAGTCAATTGCGAACGCTTTCCCCCAGCCCTACCCGCCCACAACATAGTTCACTTGAACACATAGCATTTTTGTATATGCATACCTGTTTATAGACTTGTAACCTTTGTTGATTATTACAAGTTCTTACTCTACTCATGTAATGGCATTTTGGCTCACGTGCTATCAATGTAAAGTCATTATGTTGCCTCAACTTCTGTTTGCCATACACTTTTTTTTTATTTTAACCTATGCTCACTAAGTAACTTGCTATGGGAGGGGAAAGGGGAACATCAACGGGAGCCAACATATGCCAGATATTCAACCATGGCAAAAGCAAAACAAATACAACATGCAATAACAAGGACCAATATGCAAGAACATGATAGTAATAGCCATATCATCAATATACATATACATCAAAAGTTTGCCGACCATTATCTGGCGCCACAAATACAACAAAGTTACTACCAGCTACAGAAGCCTGCAAACAATGCCGCAATAAGATGAGAGAAGAATTCTTGAAGTGTTTGTCACTGAGCTTGTAAATCGGACCATCCCGAATCAAGCTTGGCCTATAGCCTCAGCCGTTCTGAATCTCGAACCTCCACCTTGGCATGCCACCTCTATAGGTCCTCTACCTGCCTCTATAGGTCGGCCAGCTGCCTGTCGATCCGGGCCAACTCTCCAGTAATCTCTGACCGCTTTTCCTCTAACCCTGTCTGCCACCTCTCCAGCAATGTCTTCTGCATGTGCACCACGGCTAACCTCTCCCCTGCATCGCGGCTCTCACTCCTTGATCTCAAGAAGTCCGCCAACCAATCCAACCGCACGCCCAAGGACGTAAACGGCCTAAACTCTGCAAGTGACCTTGATATAAACTTTGAAGTCCAGCCTACCGGAGGCACACTAGCAAACTGCAACAACCACTCCACAAACTCGGCATACACCCACCTCTATAGCACCGGGTTCCCTACAGTAACACCCTCAAATGTCTGTAAAAACCCTATGCTTAATAGCTCTAGTTGGCTCACCATCTCGACAGAAAGCTAGAGACCCTCCCAAGATGTCACATCTACCTGCCCACTCGAAGTTCCCTTACTAGCATCTTTGGCTACCGCACCAATGCCACCCGCTGAAGAAATCTCTGCCAATCCCGTAGCCGTCTACACACCAACAATCATTGAGTGCATCACTAGAAGAGTCGCACTAGCATTAACTACCGACCCTAACGATGTGTCCTGAGGATGCTCCGTAGCTGGCTGCATCAGAGTCTCCTGCTCAGGCACCAGGGCTGTATCCACAGGCTCGATCCCTGCCGGCTCCCCACGATCACCTACAATGACCTCTATCTCCATGTCCATCCATCAGTCACCACTAGCGTCGAACATCGGCATATCGCCCACAGTCCGCCATATAACGCCTCTACCGTCTCCTCCGCAACATACTTTGTGGCCTCGGTCTCCTCCACCACATATTCTGCTGTCCCAGTATCTTCCGTAACATCCTCCATGGCCTCGGTCACTGTCATCCTAGCATCTATTGCCTCGCCCTCGGCAGCCATTGCCTCCTCTGCCTTGGCCTCTAAGCTCGGCTCACTGCACTCCTTGCTGGCTTCCTTATCGAGCTCCTGTCACAGTAACCATTTATTAATACATATTTACGATCATAAGGCACATGCAACTAATATAAAAAGAAAATAGGCTAACCTAGGAGTATGGCTCATCTGACACGTCGCGTGGCCTCTTCGACCCTGATACGCGTGGGGATGACGTGCCCGCACTGGCCTGGCCTGTCATCTTCATCATCCTAACTCATAACTACGATAGGGGACCCTTATCGGCCCCCGGCACCCTCGACACATGCACAGCCGGATCCTATCCACGGTCACTCCCTGGGCATCGTCATCAGGCCCCCCGGCACCTTCCTCCATATCCCTCTCCGAGCTCGCAACGGAGCTCCCTATCACTAGTGCTGGCATCCCCGATGTCTAGTGACTGAGGTTGATATCAAGTTCAATGCTATGTCACAAGCAAACACATCAACGCACCGACGTCTGCCCGACAGTTGTGCCAATCACTCTGCCCTGCTATCTCGCAGTTGCTCCCACCACTATGTGTACCATATAGTCACCGCTTTAGCTACCTGTGTACCAGGCCGCCTCTACTATGTCGTCGGTGCTAGCCACTGGCGAATTCTATCATATCGTGTATACCCGAACACGGTCACCATACTCCAAGGACTATCATACCCACACGGGGGCTCTAAGTCATAGCCGAAGGCTCGCAAAAGACGGTCCAGGTTGTACCTCGCAACATAGTATCGACACTCAGCAGGCTTCCCGCCATCATCTGTCAAAACAGGGAGCCAGCCTAGAAAATAAGCAACCAATAGTGTTAGCTGTCCCGGTCCAAAGTCCCCTCTCCTGGTCAGCCCCGTCGTAATCTCTTGTATGTGTAACCATGGTGGCACCCAATATGACGGATGCATGTCCATATACGGCCGTGACAAGCACGCATCCCCCCTATCCAAGACCTGCGCTAAAGGACACTTCGGCCTCCTAATGCCCACCCATGCAAATGCGGACCCACTGCACCACAAAGAAACTTGTCGTGACCTGCCTGGCCATGTCACCGTACCTATTGTAGGTGACGAATGATTGAGAGGGTATCCTGTTGGCCAATAGTCTGGATAACACTCGTAAAGATACCGCTGCAGGAACATCCAGTCCACGTACGTTGCCACCTGATACCGCCCATGTGACTGCTTCACATCATTCACAAACTGATCCAGACGTGAATACAACGTGCCCAGTTACACGGGAGCCAAACCAACGCGTCGACCCTGTACCATTTGAATAGCAAGTGGGAACACCCTAGAGCCGATCCCGTCCTCCAGCGTCCCCTCAAATACATACCTACATATATAGACATATAGATTATATTAGGAATCTATCCTATAGTGCAGTGCATGGCAAAGTGAAGCGTTATCAATTATAAACTTTTTCTACGTACAAGTTTGATATTATACATGACACGAGTGACATAATGCATAAACAAGCATAAAGCAGAGCGATCGTACGGACTTACCTGGACAAGAACATGGCTAGAAACGCCACCATCTCGTACCTCTCCTTGCCGTGGTACGGTGCCATCAAAAAGTCTGTGGCATTGCCTAGCTTCTGTCCCATCTTTGCCTGCGCTGTACCAAAGAAATGTCTGATCCACCCATTGTACGTCCCCTTCTGGTGCCTCTTCATCTCAGCCAGGATGTCTAATAGTTGCGTCTGCAGTAGCCGCTCCTCCCCACTTAGCTGGTTCACTCGCGCATCCTCCTCTAAGTGCATGGCCAGCCCTGTCAGCATCATCACATCAAGTTGCATCGGCCCGATCTCTCCGAAATCTGTCACCAATGTATGCAATTGCGTGCTCCACATCGATAATAGTAGGGTCATACCCGACGTATCCCTATAAAGCTCTAGTCCTCTCACTGTAATGTCTAGGGCTGGTAGCAATCCCAGGAACCACAACAACCCCGTCCGCTCCGGAGACTCCACCATGTACTCACACCAGAAGTCCCACCCTATCGGCATCGCACGATGGCTCTTGAACACCATAGGCGACTAGGGTATGTCCTCCCTCTCGACCAACAAGGCCAGTATGTATCTCGGTGACATAATAGGTGCCTCCTCCCAACTCGGAGTACGAACATAAAGGGACAGTACCGACGGCTCTTCTCCTATCGACGGCCCGATCCATGGTATAGTAAAGGCTCCATCGGCCACGCGGATGGCCAACACCCTCCACAGCTCCCGATCTAGCGTACAAGGCACCACTCTCTTTACCCCCAACAGAGTGTTCATTTTGTCTGACTCCGGATCAAACGTTCTCACCCCACCATCATCGAATGTCAATGACACCACTGTCCCCCGGTCAGAGCTGGTGCAGCCTCACTACCCGAGGCGCCAGCCCGGGCTTGGTCACTGTCCCCCGTGACGGTCGCGACGCTCTAACTGTAGTACCTTACAGCCTCGCCCACTGCTTCCGCCTCACTTTCTTCACCACCTGCGTCGACTCGGTGTGCTCAGCCGTAAGCTCAGCCGACAGCCAACGGGGCCTACTCGACTGACCCCTCCACACTGGCCAACCCTCCATGGACTTTGGCCTCCCTTTTTTCTCCTTCCCCTTCCCCCTACTACCCAACACTGCCAACCCCCCCATGCAGGCTGACGCCCCCAAGTCGGCTTACCCCCTACCTCTTCTCTTCTTCCTTTTCATCTCCCCCACCTTTCTTCCCCTTTCCCCCACTCCCTTCCCTACCGACACCCTAGCCGGCCGAGCCACCCCGCGCTCGCCGACCCCCTTCCCCTTTCCCCTCACTCCTTTTCCCTCTCCTTCCTCCTTTCCCCACTCCCTCCTCCGTAGACAACTAAGCCGGCCGAGCCACCCATCGCTTGCCGATCCCTTCCCCTTTCCGCTCTCTCTTTTTCCCTATCCTTTTCCCTCCCTCCTTCCTTTCCTTTTGCCATGCTCGCCGCGCCCCCTCCTCGCCGACCCTTCGCAGCGTCCAACCCCATCCTTCTTCTCTTGCCATTTCTTCTCTCTCTCTCTCTCCTCTCTAAGTTTTGAATGAGTCAAGTGAGGCCAAAACTCCCACCTACCCTCTTTACATATGTGGCCCAAAATTCAATCTTGGCCAGTCATTCAAATTTGAAACAAAAAAGTTTTTTCCTCAAATATCCCAACAACTATTTTTCAAATGCATCCCCCACTTTGCGCTAACTTTTTTTTATGCTCTCTTTATTGGAAACGCCGTCACAAAAATTTGACATTAATACTATTGGTACCACAACATTTTATTCATTCTCATTTTGCAGTACAACTTCTATTCTAGCGCTACTGTTCTTTTTTGGCGCTTCGCTACCGCAAATGCATCTCATGGCATCAACTTTTTATGCTACATGTCTTCTTTTGTGCAACATATTTTTGTGCGTGCGGCGCCTGCTCGGATTGCCCCCTGTGCACACCACACGCAGGGGGCTTATATTCTCAACCCATTCTAGTTGCACTCAAGGGCCTACCTGGGGTCCCATTTTGCGCGACACGTCACATATTCAACAGTCAATTTTCAACGCTTTCAACTAGTCAAAATACTCATGCTCAAGTCACGTGTAATTTTCATTGACTTTTCGCAACAATTCAGGACTAAATTTATTTTTTTTGCCAACGTAGCGACGTTAGCACCACTGACACTTGGAAACATATGCAAAAGTAGAATTGGCACGACTCCCACCCTAAGGGGGTCGGCCACTTGCCTTAGCAAGAGGGTTGGCCACCTCCCTTAAGGGGGTGGCCACCTGCCTTAGCAGGGGGGTCGGCCACCTACCATAAGGGGGTTGGCTACTCTCTTTATGGGGGGTCAGCCACCCTGTTTAAAGGGAGGGTTCGGCCACCTTCTTTAAGGGGGGTTGGCCACCCTTACCTTTCGGAACTCGTGGCCATCTTTTCTTTACGCATTCGAGCACACTGTCCACGATGCTCACTCGTGACCATATGACTCCTGTACACCATCGCCGCAATGACTCATTCACAGTTGTGGGCCGTCCACAGGACACTCCCCCTCCCCCATGCGCCGCGCATCTGATATAGTCGTGCCCCCGGCACCATACTTCACCGCACCCATGCGCCACTTCCATGACTTGCCCCCCGCACCAGGTATTGTCTCGTGACGGTTGTCACCGTGCCCATGCGTCACTTCTATCATATGTGCCCCTGGTATTAGGTATTGTCTCGCGACAGACGTCGCTGTGCCCATGCGCCACATTCATTATCTCGTGTCGTTGGCACCTCGCCCGTGCGCCATAGTTATGTTATATGCCCCCCGGGCACCACTCTCATTCACCATACCATGTGTCCCCGCCATTGATGTGGAACATGTTTTTACCCACTCTCCGTAGTGTGCAGCATTCTGAAGGGCTGAACTCGCAGTGCTCCGGCACGAGGACCCTTCGCAGTGGGATGGACTCACTACCACAGAAGCCATTGCCTTCTTCATTCTGGAAGGCTCCGTTAGTACTGCTCCGGCACGAGGACCCTTGCAGAAGGATAGGCTCACTACCACAAAACTATCGCTGCCTAGGGTGACTTGCATGATATTAGGCACGTCTGAGCTGCGACCACGTCCACTCACGTTACCGGTGATCATCGGCGCCCCAAGACGATGACCCCCAGGTCACTCCATAACGGGAGCAGGTCTTTGGAGGGCATTGTGCCTAGTCCACATGGAAATTGGTCATAGGGACCTTCCTTCATCGCTGTCAGGTTCTCTCTGGGTCTCTTGGCCCACCCCTGTGGGATTCAATGAGGGCTTGGACCGGTAGCTGGGGCAACAGGGTTACTCTGATCATGTCGTCGTGTGTGGTCAATCTTCTTAGACAGGTAGAGTGACGCTGTGTGGGGCAGGCAGTGCAAATTCAGAAACCAACAGTCCAACGGAGAACCGATATTTTTGGAACCCCTGGTGATGTGTCATTCCCAGGGGATGACACGTGTCAACTGATGACACCATGATGACACATGCATACCTTTCTTATAAATGGGGGACCTTCGATTTTATTTTCAACAGAATTCCCTCATTTGACAATTTCACTTTCTAACTCTAAAATCCAAATCCTCTAGAATTCTAGAAAGAGAAACACATTTGGACCCCTGACGCTGGACCCTAACTTGGACCCTAGCTTGGATTGTTGACTGCTGGCCCCTGTTCATCTCTGTCTTGTCTTCCCAGTACTTACAGTCTGTCTGGGGAGCCTTGCTCTCTGCCCTTACTCCACCCTCACTGTCTTTCACTTTGTACATCTGGAACCTGACTAAGACTGTATCCTTTGTGGCATCTCCATGTAGGTACGAACCCACTTTTTTGGCATCATATGGTAATTTATCATACTGCCCTTAAAAATCATAAAACGTTTTCATAGCTGGACTAACAGGGCTGCTTGTTAGTCCATGTCCCTCATCCAAATTAATCTAGTTCGTCTATTTTTTGCAAGAAAAAATTTGGACCCCTGGTTTATCACAACATCCAGCAAAGCTAGCATCACCGCCTCACCAGAACTAAGAGCATAATCGCCTCATGAAATCCAACACTGTTGCTTCCACCAAACCAGTTACCACAACCGCCATATTGTCGTATTGCTTCTAGCTAAATGGGGGTGTAGGGATTGGAGATTAAAGGTGATGCAATGATGATTTAGGTGGCTTGTTGTAGACGATTGGTGACACATGGTGGTGGTGTGATGGTTAAGGCAGTTTTGCGATGGATTTGTGGTGGTTGTGTGGGTTTCAATTGGGTGTAGGAGACGAAATTAGTGGTGGTCATGGTAGTTGTTATCTTAAGGCATGGTTCTTCGTTGTGACACGGTTATAGGGGCATGGTTTTTTGTGGTAACACGACAATGGGATTGGGTTCTTCGTGGTGTCACAGCTGCAGGGCGTGGGTCAATGTGGCGGTGATCGTTGATGTCTGCAGTGGTGGTACAAAGAGGGAGAAAGAGAGACAGACCAAGAGAGAGAAAGGGATGATGTGTTGGTGTCAGGGAGTTTGGCAGAAAAAGATAGCTTTATCCTGAAAAAATGAACCATAGTCGAAAAGTTGTGAAAACACCCCTTAATGTATTTTCACTTTTCTAAATTGTTTGGATGAAATTTATCCAAAACAAAAATAAATTATTAGAAAACGACAAAAAAGAATCTTTTTGCTATAATCACAAAATTAAAACCAAAAAGTATAAACAAACAACCCCATAGTTTCCATAATGAAAACTAAGTGGGGATCTTGTTTTTTAAGGAAATACCTTATTTTGTGAAAATTTTCAAGGGTACCCAAGCCTCGAACAATTCCAACTAAAGCTAATCATGTGGACCGGCAAAATTGGATGCCAATCTCAGTCGTTCGAGTTACATTGTTACTTGTTACCTCCATAGCCATGGTTGTCGCACACCGGTTCATTATCTAATTAATGGCCTTATCTTTTTTGATTCATCAATTAGTTATCAACGTTGTCACCATCCTTTACTGACAAATGTTGAAAGTTGATTCGTCCTACCACTATCATCTTTATCATTGTACATGATATGTTATGCAACTCCGCTTGATTTTATCAGACTCCTTGACGACTTTTGTTTCATTGAATTTTTCAAACACTTTTTCCCCAAACCAATCCTTTTATTCCATTTGATGAGCTGTGATAGACGAGTTCAAGTTAAATTTTCTCTTGCATTCACCATCATTATGCCCTAGAAACCCACAAAAATAGCAACAATTTCGTAATCTTTCATTCCAAAATGTAACAAAAATTTGCCCACCTGCTGGATTTTGACAAAAGAACCCCTTTCCAAAGGCTTTGTGACATCTACTTCCTCTTTGATACTAAGGAACTTATCACAGACTAGACCATTTGAATCAATATCCACCTCCAAAATATTTCCTATTTTATTTCCAATGATCTTTCTGGTACTGTGTTCGATCATGTTCAAAGGTAGGTTAAGGGTTATGTATCCTTATCATACTTAGAGAGAAGTAAAAGTTGTTTCTTGAAAGACCGTGGGTAACTCGCGGCCTTGCATCTATCAAACCAATGTTCGAAATTGATGAGTAACATATTTTTCTTAACAATCTTAAAGGTGATCTTTCTGTTAGTCTCCAAACTTTAAGAACTGTATTTCTGAACACTTCGAGATTGATGGCCTTTAGGATTCAAGGACGGCTAACCAGGCTTAGAGATCCCTTCAGAGCAACCTTATCAGAAATTGATGATTCAATAACAACCTTATCACCCTCTTCTCGTGTCAATGAAAAGATTTCAACGTACTAGGTATTTTCTCTTCAAAACCCATCTCCACCAACGTAAGAAAGACCCAAAAAAAGATATTGGCACTAGATAACAGAGGAATCCTTCCCAGCAAACACATGCAAGGTCGGGGGAACAGGAGGACAAACAAGGTATAGTAGATACCAAGTTAAAATGACAAGAGAGAGAAGCTAAAATAGGAGAATTATAGAAAAGACTCAAAAGGGGTTTGCATAAGAAAAGGACTAGAAGAAAAGGAAGGGGCAAAAGTTTATAGACGAGAAGACCGGAAAGTCGGCCACTTTGTTGAAAACTTCTGATTTGTTTGATTTGTTTTTCTATTTTTTTTTAAATTTGGAGTCCTATATCTGTACAACTTAGGGCTCCCTCCTTACATATTCAGGACTCATCCTTTAGGGAATGCATACGACTATCATTTTGTCACAGACCCCAATGGCTTTTGAAGACAACCCAACTATTTTCAAACTCCAATTCTGATCCTTTGCTAATTCCTTCAATAAGTTAGAGCTTATTCATCCCAATGGTCACTTTTGTCGGAAGTCGGTCATGAATTTATGCATGGGTTATTGTTCATGAAGATATTCTCCGAGCCACTTGTAATTTTGGGATCTCCAGGATTATGTCTTCTGATTCAACCTGGATGAGCTTTGCCCTACGTATGCAAAATTCTCGGCTTTGGTAGATGTTCCAGTCAATCTGGGCATTACGATTCTAGTGATTCATGATGGGTATGTCCTATCCTTTACGAGGTTGTTGGAGGTTAGTGCAGAGCGGGCTAGGTCAATTATTTGAGGTGAGCATATTCTGCTTTTCTCTTACAATTGAATATTTTTCTGCTACATTTGATAACCAGAGTATGTAATATGCAAGTGGTCGGATGTTGGCTCTGGGGCTAGGTTCAGTGGCCAAATATCTTACCATTGTGGGCTCAGGAGTTGCTAAAATAAGATTGGTTGAGTTGATACCCCAGGTATACTTGCGAGAGAGAACCCTAATTCCGGTGTAGCTGAAACCATAAACGTCATTACCAAGCTGCATAGGGATCCAAGTGCTACATTTAAGGGTAGCCTCGTGCTTCTCTATGTTGTTTATGGATCACATGCAGTTAATGGTTAAACCCGTTGAGGCAAGGTATTGCCCTAGTTCTTTCTACTATAGGCCTTTACTCTTTGAGGGCCGTTTTGGCATAGATGCTTGGACCCGCTTTTCTGTGTTTAGGAACTAAGGATATCCATTGGTATTGTAACTAGTGGAAGGCCCATGGACCTACTCTGAGGACCTTTGGGTATCAGTATGTCTGCCATTTGGGACTACATGCTTCATCATTCTACTTTGCTTGTCGGATCCTGAGGCAGTTCGGTGTTGTCCCAAATTCTTATAGGGATTTTTCTGTGGTGAGAGGCCTTAGCCCTTCACTGATCAAGGTTGTTTCTCAGGGTTGGGGCTCTCCCCCTATACCCATAGTTCCAAGGGTCCCGATGTCACTCCGCGACCCTCGTCGCCCGGAAGTCACTCTACGACCCTTGTCGCCCCTGATGTCACTCCGTCTGGCCCATGCGCCGCGCCGCTAATACAATCGTGCTGCGACGCTCTCTGTGCACAATATTGTGCCCCCGGGTACGATACACATTCTGTCGCGCCCATGTGTCGCTCTGCCGATATAGCCATGTCCCCGGGCTCTCTTTCACAATGTCATGCCCCGAGAACCATACACACTCCGCCGCGCCCATGCACCGCGCCACTGATACAGTCGCACCCTCTGGCTCCTTGTCACACTATAGTGCCCTCGGCACCATATACACTACGTTGCACCCATGCCCCACGCTGTTGATACAGACGTGCCCCCAGGCTCTTTTTCACAATGTCGTGCCCCCGGGCACCATACACACTTCACCGCGCCAGTGCGCCATCTCCATGACATGTGCCCCGGCACCAGCTATTATCCCGCGACAGTTGTTGTCGTGCCCATGCGCCACAATCATGTTACATGCCCTCGGGCACCACTTTCATTCACCACACCATGAGCCCCTGCCATGGACGTGGAACATGCTTTGACCCACTCTCCGGAGTATGCAGCATCCCACGGGGATATGCGACTCTTCCTAGACACTATCTCTGCCAAGGAGTTTTTCAACTCCCCTTCTGCCAGGTAAACGGCTTCTCCGGGATGCTACCTTGACGTGCTCCTAGTGCTCCAACATAAGGACTCACCTGCGGGGATAGACAACTCCTCCGGGACACTATCTCTGCCACGGAGCTTTTCAACTCCTCTTCTGCTAGGTAGATGGTTCCTCTGGGATGCTACCTCAGCCCGTCAGGTAGACGGCTCCTTCGGGATACTACATCGACGCTCCGAGTGCTCCAGTACAAGCACTCACCCGTGGGATAGGCTCGCTCTCTAAGACACTATCTCCACGAGGGAGCTTTTCAGCTCCCCTTTCACCAAGTAGACGGCTCCTCTGGGATGCTACCTCGACCATCGAGTAGACGGCTCCTCCAGGATGCTACCTTGATACGCTCTGAGTGCTCCGGCACAAGGACTCATCGGCAGGATTAGCGACTCCTCCGGGACACTATCTTTGCCAGGGTGCCTGCGTGACTGGCCTACGTGCTCCGGCACTGGGGGTTCGCGTAGGCATCCCTAGGGACTATGACCCTCGTGTAACTCTGAGACGGGAGTAGGTCTTTGGAAGGCATCACCCCTAGTCTACTGGCAGCTGGGCGTTGGGTCTTCCTTAGCGTTGTCAGGCTTGTGGGACTCTACAAGGGCTTGGATTGGTGGCTAGATCAAGGGGTTCTCTAGCCATACCGACGCTGTAGGAGCTAGTCTTTCCAGACAGACAGAGCGATGCTGTGTAGGGCAGGCCGGGTGAATATGCGATTCGACAGTCTGCCAAGCACCGACAACTGTGGACCCCTCGGTGACGTGTCACTCCCGGGGAGAGACACGTGTTGTGTGATGACATCATCATCTTAACTTTTATAAATATAGAGGTCTTGAGAATTCATTTGAATGGTTGGACATTCTCAGAACATTTTACTTTTTCACTCTAGAATCTTAGAGAGAGAAATATACAGGACCCTGACTCTGGACCTAACATCAGACTGTGACTGTCATCGTGTATTCATCTTGTGCCATCACCCTCGCAGCACTGCCACCCTCAAGCTCTGTCTGGGAAGCCCTTGGTCTCTGCCCTTGTTCCACCCTTCCTGTGTTCCATATCAGCATATCTGGCATCTGACTTAGACTGTATTTCTTGTGGCACCTCCACGTTGACTGCGAACCCACATTCCTTGGCATCACCTATAAGATCAAAATTTTGGAGAAAGCTAAAGAGGAAGCTCATTTTAAGTAGGTTTAGGGCACTATTTTTAGTAAATCTACCTAAGAGTAAGGTTCCGCATTCCGTTGCTCCTAAACAGTGGAAGAATTTTGAGTCACATGGATCCAGTAGTCTTGGATTAGTTCCTAGCCATTTGAAGACAAGTTTGATGCGAACTGGAATCCAATACGGTCTTTGCATTTTGATGAACCTCGGAAGAGTTGTTCCTTGCCAGTTAAGAAAAAACGCCAAAAGAGGTCACTCACTATCAAGGCTACCCTGGATCAGGAAAAGAGTATGGATGCTCATATCGAGGGCCAGTTTAACCGAAAGCATGAAAAGAGGGTGGAAATTGGAAAAGTGGGAAAAGGCTCAGCGACAAGCAGAGATTCCAGAGGGAAGGGTTTCGATATTAAAGAGGCTTAAGAAGCATTAGCAGAAATTTGGCATGGTTATATTTGTAGATGAAGATGATCATTCTTTCTCGAAAAAGAAGAGAGGAACGTGATGATAATTTACTCTTAGGCTGCTAATAGGACTTGGAATCTTTCTCTTTTCCCTAACTTTTTCCTAAGCCATCTTTTGTAGGGTTTTCGACCTAGCGGGCTTTTTTTTCTAGTATTAATTTCTTCATTGTTTTGCCCTAACTTTTTCCTAGGCCGCCCTTTTCAGGATTTTTATCCTAGCAGACTCTTAATTTTTCTCGAGAATATAGTTGAGTTGAATTCATAACCAATGGAATAAAGACTTTTTATTAAAATTTGACCACAATCGAGGCTTCATTACGGGCTACCTACGTACCTTTTACTGATGTGGTACTTTAAAATGTATGTGCTGAGTAGTGTTCTTAAACGAGGATCAAGACATTTTTAGTTCATTTACCATTTTTTGCTCATGGATAGCATTTCTTTATCCAGTCTAGGATGACTATTTATGGCAATTTGATTCAATCTAAATTGACTAACAAAGGTTCTCCTCTGGTCATGATTTGCCTAATCATCTAGGGACCTAATCAGTTGGGTATAAACTTTCCTCACGACTTTCAAATTTTTCTGATACAAAGCTCCTTTTTTTAAGCGACGTCCCTTCACTTGCTTATTAAATGCTTGGGCGATCCACTTCATGTAACCCTGAGTGTGGTATAGAGGTTTTAACCTTTTCTCGTCTATCAACCCTAACTCTTCAAAGCAGTGTCACACCAAATATTCCTCGGTTACTTGATTCTCCAACAGCACCATAAGAGAGGTTACTTCCAATTTCACTGGGAGGACCACTTCAGTATTATAAACTAACAAACACGAAGTAGCCCCGACTGATGTTCTCACTGATGTCCTATAGCCCTGAAGAGCGTATGGAAGCTTATCTAGCCAACTCTGACTGGAATCTGTCATTTTACTCAGATTATTCTTGATGTTTTTGTTGGTGGCTTCTACAGCCCCATTGGTTTGTGAACGATAAGGTGAAGAGCAATGTTGGATTATACCATATTCTTGGACTAAATCTATGACTTCTTCTTTGAATTGCAAACTGTTGTCGAAAATTAACTCTGAAGAACTTTATGTAGAAAAATAATGAAAGTTTGAATGAACTGAGCCACCTTTTTGGCACTGAGCATGGCGTATGAAGCGACCTCTACCCACTTCGTGAAGTAATATCTGGCGACTAGTATATAATCGTGTCCACTGAAAGCTTTAGGACTGATCTTTCCTATCATAGCTATTCTCCAAACTGAGAAAGGCCAAGGAGATGTCATGTTATAACTCCTGAGGAGGGAGGTGTTGCAAAGTGGCATACACTTAGCATTTATGGCACCTTCTCACATGTTCGATACAATTGCGCTCCAATGGTCTTCATGTTGAAGAACTTTCTTTGCTAACGTGCGGCCGTTCATGTATGGTCCACACTCACTGAGTGTATATTTTCCATAATCTAATGGCCTTCTCTTTCTATAACACATAACAAATGCTCTTTATTGTAATGCCTCTTATACTAGGTTTGGTCACACAGGAAAACTGTGATGCCCATTTACTCAAAGATACGCAGTCTTTCAAGGAAGCTCTGTCGGGGTATTTACAATCTCGAATATGATTCTGGATATATGTGTACCATGGTTTAGTTATATCAATTTTTTTTATGGATGCAATCATGAAGCAATAAGTTGGTCGATCTCCCTCAAAATTACAAACGACACTACTTCCTGCCCTTCTCATACTTTCACCATCGATATGAGTGTTTCCAAAGCATCATCAAAGTTGTTCTTGAGCCGGGGCAGGTAATGGAACTCTGCATCCTCGGATTGGCTTCTCTAATCCTCCACATCCCTTGTATCTGATATATGATCAAGGTGAACTGCCGAATAAGGTCATTTCTCAGACTCCTAAGCTCAGAGCCATCTCTAAACCGATGATGCATGTTTCGTATTCAGTGGTGTTGTTAGTACCGTTGAAAGTCAACTAAATGACTATGGGCAAATAAGTCTTGTCTAGTGAGATTAGCAATATTCTTACTTCGAATCCTTTACTGTTAGCTGCTCTGCCATAATATAACTACCACCTGGTCTCTAATTCCATGATGCAAACTTCCTCGTCCGGGAATTTTGCTCCCATCCACTAGTATCCGTTGTTGGACAATCTGCTAGCAGTTCAGCCACAACATTTTCTTTTATTGATTTTTAGGTGACATAGCTGATGTCAAACTCAAAAAGAAGCATGAGCCACTTTGCTGTGCGGTTGGATAAGACTAGTTTCTCAAATAGATATTTTATCGAATCCATCATGGCAAACAATGTAATAGTGTAAGCCAAAATATAATGTCGTAACCTCTTTGTTACTTAGATAATGATACGAATGTCTTCTCCGAAGCGGAGTTATTCATCTCTCCATGGGCCAACATCTTACTGACATAGTAAATGGCTCTCTCGACTAATAAATGCTCCAAATGTTGAGCCAACATTATTTTAGCTGCGATATTGGTTACAGTTAGGTATAACAGTAAGGGACTATCGCGTATTGGAGGCCTCAGAACTGGAAGGTTGCTAAGGTATTGTTTAATTTTATCAAAAGCTTCTTGGCACAGGGGATTCCATTCTTTGGCAAAATCTTTTTTCAACAATTTGAATACGGGCTCAAAAATCATGGTTAGATGGAATATAAACCAACTGATGTATTGGATATTGCCCAAGAATCCACGAATTTTCTTCTATCACCGACGTGGGGGCATCTCCACTATGGCCTTAATCTTAGTTGGGTCGACCTCTACTGTAACTTCTCAAATTTTTGGAGCATTAATATAAAATAAACAAAGTCAGAAAATCTCAAAATATCAAAAAGTCTCCCTTGTGGTCATACAGAGCATCTACTAATCAATCCTAAAGATACATTAATAAATGCCATAGCGGTCTAAAGCATTTACAAAATCCAAATTACTCCGACACGATGTTCCAAAATAAGATTTAAACAAATTCAACTTGTCTTAATTATTATATCAAAAAATGCTAATACTGACTCTGAGATAAAAACTGCTAGCTCTCAGTCACACAGCTAGCCCTGTAATCCACTCTCACCTATTGATCAATTGAAAGGAAAACAATAAGAGAGTGAGCCAAATGCCCAGTAAGTTTGCTCAACGGACCAACCAAAAAAGATACAAAATATCTGAGAAAATAGAATTGCGGCTATACAAAATTTTTAACCGAACATATATATGAAAGAATTTCGAATGTCAAAATATATTTTTGTACAGAGACATACTATAGAGCCATTCAGAATAAGGTCAAACATGCCATAACTGACACGTGAAACCAGATTCAAAAAATAAGATTTCGATCTCTAACTCATCCCACTGAGCTAGCCTATGTTTAAATCCACATGGTTAAGTCGAGAACAGAAAAATCACATACACTGTGACATGGCTCACAAAATTATTAATACATAGATCTAAAAATTTACCTGATACCAATAAATTGTCTAGAAAATGAGAACTGATGGGTGTCTTCTCTAAGTTACACAAAATGATACAGTGCAAAGATAAACAGATATTTACAATCAATTCACGTACGATATTTCAAATGATCTCAGAACTAGCTCAATATTGGACTGAAATCAAAGAGGATAAAATGATGGGCTTAACGAAGTTAAAATCATTGAAATATGAGTGCAACACAACTAACTGAAGAACTGGACACAAAAACATACACATAAACCAAAGTAACGGAGTCAAGGTACAAACAAATGGAAAAATATTAGCCTAGCCAAAGAAAAGCATGTCCGGCCTAAGGCATATTGATTTTCAAAGTGACATCATGTGGCAACCCATTAGGTAGGCTCACACGTATGAAGAAGTTAATTGGTATTCCATGAACAATGCAATCATGTCACCAGGTGTTTAGAGTTAAGGGCCATGAATTTGCGTCAACAAAAGAAAACGGCGCATGTATAAAACATTGACAGGTATCATCCACACAGCTATATGACCAAGTGCAAGGCCACAGATTGGTTTTCTTATGGCACATAAAACGAGGAAAAAATAGCATGAAGGTTGTAGACACGATAAATGAAACAATTTTAAACTGAAAATAGATCAGCAACCGCAAGATGGACGACTAACAGTGTACGACATAGGAATCCAGACATCAAGAAAACGTTAAGAACCTTACCACGAAAATCGAAACACCTGAATGGAAGAATTAAATCATTAAACAAATGATTGATCCAACACCGATTCAGATTTTCAAAAGTAATCATTTACTTTTGATCGCGTAATTTAACCTAAAGTCTTGATCCTTTCAAACAAATTGTAGCAAAATCCTAATGTAAAAATACCCAAATTTTCAATTGGAACTCTATCAATCACAATAATCTATATGGTTCTTATCTCAAACCTTAATTCCAAAATAAAAAATAAACTTACCTCAAAGTAATGATCAAAACCTCCAAAGGTCTCTTCCTAGGGACTCTCTGGAGGCTCTGAAGTTTCTTCTACTCTTAAGAATATACTGTGAGTCATCAAAATATACACTTATATTCCAAAAACAATTAAAATTTTAAAATACCCATTACGTCCTTGAACCCTCAAATTTTATTTTATTTTCTTTTTTTATGAGCATTTAAATATCGGGGTCTAACATCTATGCCTCGTTTGCTAACCATAAACCCTAGTAGCTTTTCAGCCGTAACTCCAAACACACATTTCTGGGGGTTAAGCCTCACATTGTGCTCCCTTAATCTCTCAAAGTACTTCCTCCAAACTGTACAGTGATCTTCACGCTTCTTAGACTTAATGATCATATTATCCACGTATACTTCTTCTTTCTTATGAATCATATCATAGAAAAGGGTAGTAGCGGCTCGCTGGTATCCTGACATTCTTCAATGCAAAGGGCATCATGATGTAACAAAATGTGCCCCATTATGTGGTAAAGGATGTTTTCTCTTGGTTTTCAAGAGTCATCTTTATCTGATTGTATCTTTTAAAGCAATCCAAGAAGAAAACCAACTCGTGTTGTGCAGTGTTATATATGCTTATGTTTATAATAGGCAAGGAAAAGTCATCTTTTGGGGAAGCTCTATTAAGGTCTTGATAGTCAAAATACATCTGAAACTGGGCCGATTGATTTAAGGATAGGTACAATGTTGTCCAACCAGGTAGGGTATTCAATAACCCCTGATGAATCCTATGTGGAGGAGTTTCATAACTTCTTCCTTGACCTTAAGAGACCATTCTGGTCTCAACTTGACAGATGACTTCAGGCAAGGCAGGTAAGTGGTGTTTAATAATCGATAGGTTAGTACCAGGCATGTCACTATATGACCAAGCAAATACGTCTATGAATTCTTTTAGGAGTGCAATAACCTCCTCTATTTCTCTCTAATCTAGGCTAGCCCCCATTTTAATTTCTTTCATATTTTTTGGATTGCCTATGTTGACTTTAATTGTTTTTTCTACCACTGGCTTGACTTGATTAGACTCTCGGTTTTATCTTCTTTCATCATTTTTTTCAAGTATTTTTTCTCTTCTTAGTCCATTAGTTGTGACTCGTCATTAACCGTGTTGGTTCATTCATATAACTTAAATCAGCATCCATAGGGTAATCGAACTCGACCATCACATCATCAGTTAAAAATTCAGGAAGAACATAGTAGGTAAGAAAGTTTAGATTATCTAAAGAGACATAAGCATCTAGGGCTTTTGGTTCGAGAATTGCCTCAGCATTAGGATGACCTTTAGTGATCTCACCTACAACCAGCAGTCCGTATTCGATCTTCCAATTTTATATGTCACCCTGTGCTAAAGTGCTCATGCTTGTTATGTTAATAATCTGGCATCCACCTTACAGATCAACATCAGGTTGTGCATATCGTTTAAGTATGTTGTTATTCTTTTCGGCTCCATGAAGTCCATCCAATCAGAGGTGTCTTCTTTGCTTGGCTCAGCCAGGCTTGGTAGTTCCTTATCCTTACCCCATTCAGAGTAGAATACAATCTCTCATCCGTTGATCAACTTTCTCATCTTTGTGTTATAGACCTGACTCTGGGAATCCATAGTAAGGTCCTCATAAGGACTTTAGTCATGGCGTTGAAGTTCATGAGTCGTCCATCCTCTCGGGCTTTCTTAGCCTGAGCCATCTTCTTTATAGCTTCCTTCCTCTTTTTCTTGGTAGGCTTGTATCTAAATGCAAAATGATCTTCCTTGTTCTCTATAATTGAGAAGATGGGATGTCCCTGGCAATTTTTGCTCAAACCTTTTCCAGAGAAATAATAGAGTTTTCTCATTGTGGGAAGTATTGTAGTGTTACTGTAGAGCGCAAATGTGTGAAAGTTTTTACCTAGACAAACTTCCTAGAACTCTAAACACTAAACTGGGTTATCAATCTTGAACCAGTAAGAAGTAGGTTTAACAAATCATGTGAAACCACAACACTGTCCTTATCATTCTTCATCAGTCCAATCTGGGGTAATTGTAAGTCTCCTATAATCGTCAAGACGACTTTATCCAGAACAAACATTTTCTGGTGTATCGTAAAAGCCATTGATCCAACTAAATCCATCAGTCTCCCTAAGAGAAGATTGAATGCGCCAGTATGTCAACACTTGAACCTCCACTTCAAAATTGGCTATTCTAATGGTCATAGAGAGTTTAAATGTGCTAATAAGCTATCTCCGAGTGTTAACATAGACTCAGAAAGCTTGGTTAGAAGGGGCAAATTATGAGGGATTTATGCCTAGGGCTTGGATGGTACGTAGGTGATAGACATTGAGAGCAGAACCGTTGTGTATGAGGATTAGAGAAACCCTCTTATCTAGTGCCCGCATGGTAATATGGAGTTGGTCATTGTGGCCTGGTCCTGAATTGGGCAAATCACATTCAGAAAAAGGTAAGGACATTCACATAATGAGTAGCCCCTAGTACTCGGGATAGGTTTTTAGGTTGTGTTTGTATTGTATTTAGGTTTTGTTGATAACTTGATCAAGCCTTATCTGTGAGACTCAAAAGCGGATATCAATCCCCACATGGAGATGTTAGCTTGAGTCTTCTTCAGTTGTCTCAATACCTCATCATTTGGGGGGTCTTAGGAGAACAGTGGGTCTAATGTGGCTAGTTGGGAAACGATTTCATAAACTCAACTTAATCTCGTCAAACATGACAGATTGGAGTTGAGCCTAAATACGAAGCCTGTATCTTCATCGTATCTTCTTCCATAGTGGCCTTCATCAATTCTTCCTACGAAATAACATCAAAAGACTTTGGTAGAGAATCAAACACGAAAATAGACTAAACACATTGGTTTACTGGAGTAATGAGTGTAACCTGATTTATCACTCTTAGAACATCATTAATAATGTTAACTCTGTGAGTTGGCAATGGTTTGTTTTTTACGCTGGGTCTGGAGGGATACGGAACTTTGCCTTTGTAAATAAGATCATGGATAGCATGTCAGAAAATCATACATCTCTTTGTGGAATGTCCCTTCCCTTGATGATAGGCACATAAAGCTTGAACATCATACTCTTCAAGGATCACCACTGGTGTGGAGGTAGTTAGCACCTTGGATATCATGCCCCTCCTCAATAATTGTTCAAACATCTTGGGCAACAGGGCATTTAAAGGGGTGAACTTTCTTGTTAACTCTGAGATCTCTTTCCATGATACTACCTGTTGTACTTGGACATTGTTGGCACTGGTGAGCTTCGATTAGAAATTGGAATTTCTGGGGCCTGCTCAGTAGACTCCAAGCTTTATCTTACAGGAAATGGTCCCTTTGTTGATGGAGTCCTTGATCTGTACTGGGGATCCAATTAATAACTTGAACAATGCGTGGTAGATGCCAAATATGTATTTGATCATACACTGGGAGCAGATTGTTTTTCAATATATTTACCTATTCTTCCTCTATTGAGCGACTTACAGTTTGATCAGCTTTGTTTCTCCATCTTATGATAAATGCAAATACCGATTACCTTGACTTTTCACATGGCTTGGAACCGTTAGTGGAAATGAAGGCTTTTCACATGGCTTGAGATTGCGCTTATGTTTTCTTCATGATGATCATAGGGTCAAAAGTATGTCTCGAAAGACAATCTCATTTCTTTGGAGCAATATTTGCCAAAAGGTAGCAGAAATGGTAGTGGTTGCTTTAGATGTTTGGCTATTTGGAGCATTTCCCCTGTTGATCCACAGTATGAGCCATTTAAAGAAAAAAAGGAAGGTTGTTAGAGTTTGATATCTATGTCAAGTCCAGACCATAGAGCATGGATTCACTGGCATTGAAAGAATAGGTCTTGTCTGATTTCAGCAGTTGTATTACAAAACACATAGTTATCATCTCTAGATATTCCCAATGTCTTCAAGCTATCTCCGGTGGGCAATTTTTGAATTAGTAATTGCCAGAGGAATAGTTGAAGTTTATGAGATAGACCAAGTGATCATAGATGATTCCATGTTTTTTATGGAATCGAGAAGCCTAGAATGTAGGTTCGATTTCTCGATTCCATTTTCATAGCTAACTGATAATAGAGAAGCTGATAACCAGATTTGGTGACATAGCGACCAGAAGTGGTGAGATCGTTGATAATTGTGTCAAGAAAGTCACATTAAGAAATGTAGTTACTCCAAATGTTGGTGCATATATTTTCTAGAGATATATTTCTCAGTATCATGAGGTTTCATTGTTGGTCTTGAAAAAAGTCAGCTACTATTGAGGCTATGAGCTCAGTTCTTTGGTAGTCTATAAGAATCAGAGGGGGTGTCGGTCTTGAAAAAAAGTCAGCTACTGTTGAGGCTGTGAGCTCAGTTCTTTGGTAGTCTCTAAGAACTAGAGGGGGTGTCTTTGAGCCCAAAATTTATCCAAATTAACATATTGCTCCCATTGCCAATTTGCCACCGCAATTTTAATAGCAAGATATCTCAACCAAGCAATATTCCCTGACATGCCCAAGATATGTTTCCTTTGGCCTTTGTGATAATTTGCCTTGGACAAAATCCCGTTTACGACTCGAGTAACCTAAAAATTGGTTTGTATGTGGGTGTCCCACGTGCGTTATTTAGAGAAGATCGCGACTTAGCTTTAAGTATATGTAAGTCATCTTGTATTGTTTATTAGGGTCAATAGAGAGGAGCTATTTTTTTGAGAGGGTTTGTTGAGAGAAACAATGGAAATCTATAATCGCCATTGACAGAACATAGTGAAATTGCCACTACCACCGTGGCGTAAGCTTTCTCAGAAGCATGCAACACATGTTTTGTGTGCTTTTATTTTCTGTTATTATTTTTGAATCTTTCTTTATTGCTTGGTACGAAATCTAGTATATTTTTTCTACAAGTGGTATCAAGAGCTGAGGTTTATGTTAGATTGAAAGCACCTTGTGATGGCAAGAAATACTTCGATGAAGTATGATTCAGAAAAGTTTGATGGATCAAATTATTTTAGTTTATGGAGGATAAGGATACATGTTGTTCTGAAGGGTTGTTAAAAGCATTAAAGGGGAATCAAAGGAGATAATCTTTGTTAATGAAAAGGAAGACATCTTGGAGAGAGCGCATAGTGCCCTGCTGTTGTGTTTAGCCGAGAACGTGTTACAAAAGGTTTCTCAGGAAACGATTGCGGCTAGATTGTGGCAGAAATTGTAGAGCTTGTACATGACAAAGTCTCTGACAAATTGTCTATATTTAAAGCAATGGTTGTATACTCTCCGGATGAAAGAAGGTACATCGATTACTGATAATCTTAATGAATATAATAAAGTAATATTAGAATTGTAAATATTGATATCAAGATAGAAGATGAGGATAAAGCTTTACTATTGATGTGCTCCTCAGTCGTATGAACATCTTGTTACTACCTTATTGTATGAGAAGGATAATATCTCCATGGTCCTTTCTCTCCAAAGATGGTAAACATTAGTAGAGAGCACTTCTGAAGAGGTTGAGGCAGTGATAAAATTCTCAGGATTTAAGGAAGAAGGTTACAAAAAATAGGGGAGAAGAATAAGGTGATAATCTGATGGCTTAAGGCCGAAGCACTGACCACGCTGGCTCTATAAATAAAGGAAGACCGAGATCTCAGTCAAAGTCTAGAAAATTAAAGTTCTACCATTGTCACAAAGAAGGGTATTATAGGAAGGATTTCCTAAGCGTAAAGGAAAGAAAAAGGACAATGTCAAGACAGCTGATGTTACTAGAGTAGTAGAAAAAAATTCTGATGGTAAGGATGTTCTCTCAGTTACTATTAGTTTCTCGGATCGAGGGTGGATTCTTGATATGGGTTACTCATATCATATGTTCCCTAATAGGGACTGGTTTGCCATTTATCGCTCATATGATGTTGGTGAAGTTCTTATGGGAAACGTTGTCGCCTATGAAGTGGTTGGGATAGCTAGATTAGGATACATAATGGTATTGTGAGAACTTTAATTGATGTCAGGCCGTTCCAGAGCTGAGAAAAATCTAATTCCTTTGGGTACACTTGACTCCAGTGGTTGTAGCTATTGGGCTACAGGTGGAATTATGAGAATAATGAAGGGTGCTCTTGTTGTGATGAAGGGTTTGAAACAAATTGTTGCAAGGTAGCACAGTAACAGGAGTAGCAACATCTGCTTCATCTTCTGATATAGATTCTGACACTACTAATCTATGGCTTATGCGTCTTCGACATATAGTGAGAGGGGTTTGGATTTGCTGAGCAAATAAGGTTTGTTATAGGAAAGCTAGATCTTTGTGAGCATTGTGTCTTCGGGAAGCAGTGCAGGGTAAAGTTCAATTGGGTTGTTCATACCACCAAAAGTACGGTGGATTATATCCATTCAGATCTTTTGGGGTCCTTCCACGGTTCCTTCTAAGGGTGATGGTAGATTTATGTTGAAATTTATTTATGACTTTTCAAGAAAGGTAAAGGTGTACATTCTGAAAAAGAAAAGTGATGTTCAGGAAAGCAGTTTAAGATGATGATGAAAAAATAGACCGACAAAGAAATTAAGTTCTTGAGGACTAACAGTGGGATGGAGTTCTGTTTCAGTTTACTAAATTCTGCAAGAATGAAGGCATAGTGAGGCATCGCACTCTAAGAAAAATGCCACAGCAAAATTGGGTTGCAGAATGGATGAATATGACTCTTCTTGATAGGGCTCGATGTATGCTTTCAAATGCTGGGTCATCTAAGGAATTTTGGATAGAAGCTATTAACATAGATGTGTATTAGTGAATAGGTCTTCACCGGCTGCAATTGATTGCAAGACTCCTGTAGAAAAAGGTCTAGTAAGCATGCTAATTTAAAATTTTGAGGATAGTTGGTTGTTCTACTTATGCTCATGTTAATGATGGTAAACTTGAGCCAAGAGCAAATAAGTGCATTTTCTTAGGCTATGCAAGTGGGGTAAAAAGGTACAAGTTATGATGTCCTGATTCTAAGTCATCCAGGTTCCTAATTAACATAAATGTGACTTTTGATGAGTCTTTGATGCTTTCGAAGAAGGACGAGTTTATTGATGCAGGGAAAGACCACGGTTTCAGGGAGAAAATGGAGCTGGAGGTTCGAGCTCCATTCTACTGAAGATAATGAAGAACCTTAGGAACGCAATATAACATTGCCAGAAACAGATCGAGAAAAGAAATTGGACCTCCTCAGAAGTATGGATATGCGGATATGATTGCTTATTCTCTTGGTATGGCAGAGGGTATTGAGGTTGAAGAGCCTATAAAATATAAAGAGGTTATAAAGAGCATGGAATCAGCACAGTGGATAGGTTCTATGAGTGAAGAGATGAAATCTCTCTACAAGAATCAAACGTGAGAATTGGTGAAACCACCTATAGGCCAGAAGATTGTTAGTTGCAAATGGGTCTAGAAAAAGAAGAAGGGAGTTCCTGGAATGGAAGATGCAGGTATAAAGCATGCTTGGTAGCTAAGGATTTTTTACTTAGAAATGAAGGTATTGATTACAATAAAATATTTTTTTCTATAGTAAAACATACTTCGATAAGAGTGTTGATTGCTATAATTGCTCTGTATGATTTAGAGTTAGAACAGCTAGATGTCAAAATAGCTTTTCTACACGGTGAGTTAGAAATTAGATATTCATGCGTCAGCCATAGGGGTTCGTGATCCAGGATAAGGAAGATCCTATTTGCTTGTTGAAAAAAATTCTTATATAGATTAAAGCAATCTTCAAGGCAATGGTATTAGAGATTAGACCACTTTCATGACAGAGAGAGTTTACACCAAGAGTGCTTATGACTGTTGTCTATATCACAAGAGGCTTGCGGTTCTCATAAATACTTGTTATATGTTGATGACATGTTGATTGCTGCAAAGACAATGTCAAATATCAACGGTTTGAAAGACCAGTTAAAAAGGTAATTTAAGATGAAAGACATGGTGCAGTAAATAGGGTATTGGGGGTGGTGATTTAGAGGGATCGGCCTATAGGAATTTTGTACTTGTCTTAAAAAAAGTATATTGAGCGAGTACTACAGCGCTTTGGTATGAAATATCTAAACCTGTGACTATTCCTTTGGAGGCACACTTCAAACTTTCAGCAAATTCCCCACAGACGCAGCAGAACGTGAAGCACATGGCATGTGTTCCATATGCTAGTGCAGTGGGCCATCTCATGTATGCTATGGTTTGTACGAGACCTAACATTTCTCATGCAATCAGTGTGGTTAGAGAGTATATGGGTAATCGTGAGAAAACTCATTGGCAGGAAGTGAAGTGGATACTTCGATACCTGAGAGGTACTACGGATACTGGTTTGGTCTACCATCAGGACAGTGATGTGAATGGTAGAGTTGTTAGATATTTGGACTCAAATTACGTTAGTGATTTGGATAGAAGGAGATCTTTGACAGGTTATGTCTTCATTTTTTTGAGCTCTGTGATCAGTTGAAGGCTACACTACAGGCTATTGTTGGCTTGTCTACTACATAAGCTGAGTACATAATGGCGACCCAATCAGTGAAGGAAGCAATTTGGTTGAAGGGTTTGGTTGGTGATTTGGGGTTGAAGTAGGAGTCTAGCACTATTTACTGGTGCCATATGTCTGACATAAAATCAGATGTTCCATGAGCAAACCAAACACATTGTTGTCAAGCTTCATTTTATTCGGGATGTTGTTTCAGAGGAAATTGTTATGGTAGAGAATATTTCCACACTCGAAAATTCAGCGGGCATGATGACAAAGCATATTCCAGAGATCAAGTTTAAGTATTGCTTTAATTTGATTGGTATCAGCAGTATTTGAGGTGCACCCCTAAGGTGCAGGTGTGGGAGTAGCAGACGGTATTTTCATGTTGTTTGTTTCTTGTTTTATCCAAGCCAAGGTGGAGATTTGTGATGATTTGTCTTGGATAAGAACATGTTTAAGATTCTAGTGACCCAAAAATTGGTTTATGTGTAGGTATCCCACATGGGTTACTTAGAGAAAGTCACGACTTAGCCCTAAGTAAATAAGTCATCTCGTCTCACATCAGTTATTTAGAGAGGGTCGCGACATAGCTCTAAGTATATAGAAGTCGTCTTGTATTGTTTTTTAGAGGGTTTGTTGAGAGAGATAGAAATATGTAATCTCTATTGACAAATATAGTGAAATCGCTGCTAACACCATGCAAAATCTAGTATTTTTTTTTCATAGCCTTGGCTTCAAAATTTTATTTGCTACGGCAATACTTATTTGGAAGATTTTGCTCAAAAGCGATTACTGATTGTGAATAAGGGACCAGTTGGTCTTAGCCAGTGAAGTAGAATTGAACAGGTCTATTATTTTGAAACTCAAAGACCCAGAAGAAGTCGGCCCGCCCAGTGTACCAGCGCCTAGAAAAAAATTGTTAAAAAGTGAATCGAGTTGTTTACTAACATTATTTGGAAACTTAAGACTTGCATATGATAGACTAGCAACGATGAGAGGACAACTCTGATAATGGTTCTACGACCAGCTTTGTTAAGAAATAGACTTTTCTATCATGCGAGTCTTTTTGGGACTCTGAAAAGCAGATTGACGTAAAATTATTTTATGTAAGTGACAATATCCAAGCTTGGGCCCAAGTACGTAATGCCCCCAACCTAGGGAGCCGTTACCAACAATACTCCGAGTCCTAATATAATATGCATTTCAAATAAATATTCAATTAAACCAAGGTATAAACAGAGCATCTAATCCAGTAGTGTCAAAATATCTTCAAAAGGTAGAGGCTCAAATACAACCTTGGCTCTTATAATCCATCTAATCACAAAAGGATAATCCATCCACAACATTTCTATAATAAAAGTCTAATGCCAAATCAAATTACCCATATTCGGGTAGAGTTCTAAGAAGGAATACATTATTTTGACATGCTAACAAAATATAAGCTGTAATTTTCCCTAACGTGCCAAGCTTCTACTCATGCCTACCACATGTGGTAAGGGACAAAGCAAACAAATAGGGGATGAGCTAAAATAGCCCAATAAGGAGAATCAAATGGTAAGCGAATAAATTAATTAGCCAAAACTTTGACGAATAAGCGATAGTCATTGACAATAATGCAATGAGACAAAACAAATATATGAAATGATCATTAGTGGCCATAGGTCCAAATCGAATACAAAACTCAAAGGTACAAAACGTATACCGGTAGCGTAATAGCCGTTATTGTGAGGACTATCCGAAAGTCACGTAAAGTGACTACAAAAGCCGCTAAGGTGGCTATAAAAGTCACTATGCGACTACAAAAGTCTTAAGGACTCCCTTTTTTAACAAAAGGTTGTTCATTCTAATGATCATTTGCAAATTTACAAATTCGAACTCAAATAGCAACAAAAGTGATTACGAAGCAATTGAACAAAACTCCAAAGTTGTACAACAACTAGCAAAGCGATACTACGTATCAACTCCTTATCACAACAAGAAGACAGAATCCCTTACCTTAATGAAACTCTTGATACAAAATCCTTAAAGTGCCGCCTTAAAACCTAAAACACCTCCCAAGCCTTCCCCTTTCTCTCCCTCTCAACCTTTAAGAAAGAGAAGTAAGAGAGCTAAAAAAAGAGTTGGAGGGAAAATAAGTTATTTATAGGAAGAAGTCCTAAGTTGGCAAATTACACTAACACTCCTCAAACTTTAGATACTTATTCAAAATGTTCCCAAAACTTTTCAATATTTACAAAAAAAGGGAACCTAACACTTTCATTCGAAGGAAAACTATTCCTTCGACCGAATCCTTTAGTGGCGAAATCGTCTTCTACAAACTTGACTTTCATCAGAAAAGGGTTTCTTTCTACCAAAAACTTTTCATTCGACCGAAAGGGGTTTCATTCAACTGAATCCTTCAGTCGCTTCTTTTCTCGATTCAAAATGCTTTTCATTCGAAGCAACATTTTTCATTCAAAACAAACATTTCTATTCAAATGAATCTTTCAGTGGCTCTAAGGTTTTTCTGCCTAAGGTTGAAACATGGAAAACATTATGTTTCCTTGACAAATTAGGGGGCAAAGCTAAACGATAAGCAAGTGCACCAATTTGCTCCAAGATTTCAAAAGGTCCAATATACCTTTCAGATAGCTTCCCTTTCTTCCCAAACCTCAAGACTCCTTTCCATGGGGATACTCACAAAAACACATGGTCACCAACGTCAAATTCGAGCTCACGATGCCTCATATCTGCATAACTCTTCTGTCGACTCTGTGCAGTCTTGAGTTTGCTCCTAATCACTTGGATCTTGTCTGCAATGATTTGAACAAGTTCTGGACCTATTAATTTCCTTTCTCCAACCTCACTCTAACAAATTGGTGACCAACACCTCCTCCCATAAAGAGCCTCAAATGGTGCCATCTGAATGCTAACATGATAACTATTATTGTAAGCAAATTCTATCAATGTTAAGTGATCATCTCAATTTCCTCAAAAATTCATGACATAAGCTCGCAGCATGTCCTCTAATGTCTGGATAGTTCGTTCAGATTGTCCGTCCACTTATGAATGGAAAGCTGTGCTAAGATTTAGTCATGCACCCATGGCCTTTTATAAACTACCCCAAAAGCATGAGGTGAATCTTGGGTCTCTATCTGACACAATAGATAAAGGCACCCCGTGTAACCTAAGTACTTCCCGAATGTACAAGTTAGGAAGTACCTCAATCAAACCTTTGTTCCTTATGGCAAAAAAGTGAGTTGCTTTGGTCAACCGGTCAACTATCACCCATATTGTATCGTGTCTCTTTGCAGTTGACGACAGTCCAACCATAAAATCCATCGTTATATGTTCTCACTTCCACTTCGGAATAATAAGTGGTTGCAACTTCCCAATGTGTCTCTAGTGTTCTGCTTTAATCCGCTGACAAACCATGCATCTAGCCACAAAGGCCGCTACCTCTCTTTTCATGTTATTCCACCAATAAACATCCCACAAATTCTGGTACATCTTGGTACTGCCCGGGTGAGCGGCAAAAGGTGAACTGTGAGCCTTTAAGAGAATCTCTTTCTTCAATTCTGGATCCGAGGGAACATACAGTCTAGAACCCATACGAAGAATACCCTCGTTATCCAATCTAAAATCTGTGTGACCACCTTCCTTAACTATGTCATTAATCTTGACCAATTCAGGGTCTGACGCTTGAGCCACCTTAACTTTCTCTATCAATGATGGTTGAACTTCCAAATGTGCTAAATACCCACCAAAATAAGAAAATTTTACCTCGACTTCTAACTTCTCCAATTCTTCCAACAATTGAGGTTGAATAGTAAGCATAGAAAGTCTTCCCGTACTCTTTCTACTTAGCGCATCCTCACAACATTAGCGTTGCCTAGAGGGTACAAAATGGTGAAATCATAGTCTTTCAACAATTCCAACCACCTTCTCTGTCTCATGTTCAACTCCTTTTGTGTGCATATGTATTTCAAGCTCTTATGGTTCGTATAGATCTCACACAGTTCACCGTACAAATAATGACGCCATATCCTTAGTACAAAAATCACAGCTGCCAGTTCTAAGTCATGGGTTGCCAAATTTAGCTCGTACTGCTTAACTTGTCTGGAGGCATAAGCAATTACCTTACCCCGTTGCATCAGCACACAACCGAGTCCTTGTAGTGATGCATCACTATAGATGACGAACCCTCTAGATTCAAATGGCAGTGTTAATACTGGTGCCAAAATCAAATGCGTCTTCAAATATTGAAAGCTCTTTTCACATTCATCTGTCCACAAAAATTTTGCATACTTTCTTGTCAACTAGGTCAAAGGAATAGAAATGCGAGAAAAACCTTCAACAAAGCTTCTATAATTACCTTCAACCCTAAGAAGTTTCTAATCTTTGTCACAGAGGTCAGTCTCTCCCAATTCACGATTGCTTCAATCTTAGTAAGATCCACAGATATCCCATCTTTAGTCACTACATGACTGAAGAAAGAAACTTGTTCTAACCAAAACTCACACTTATTGAACTTGGCATAAAGTTTGTGCTCCCTCAAAATTTGCAAAGCTATAGTCAATTGTCTTTCATGCTCCTCCTTGCTCTTGGAATAAACCAAAATATCATTTATAAAGACAATCACAAACTGATCCAGGTACTTTTTAAACACCCTATTCATAAGGTCCATAAATGTGGCCGGAGCATTCATCAAACCAAGATATCCTAGCATGATTGTAAGACAACCAATCCATACCCAAAATCACATCAAAGTCCTTCATATCTAGCAAAATTAAATCCACCATCAACATCTTATCATCAACAATGACGGAGCAAGAATTATACACTCTTGAGGAACCACAGAGTTCCTAATGGGAGTATCTGCACAGAGTTTGACTCCCAAGCTTCTAGGTCTAACAGTCAAATGCTCACAAAAAGATGCCAAAACAAATGAATGTGTGGCACCAAGATCTAGTAGCGTAAATGCCTTCTTATCACAGACTTTAAAGGTACCTGTTACAATATCATTTGACGCTCCCACCTTGTGAGTCGTCATGGCAAAGACTCGAGCATGCCCCTTCTGTGCTCTGGGTTATCATCTTCTTTCTTATTCCACTTCGGGTCACGAGGAGGCTTGGTGCAATTTCTAGCTATGTGTCCCACTGCTAAGCAATTATAACACCCTCTCGTCTCCTTATAACATGGCGAGTTCCCATGATATTTTCCACAAGTAGTGCAATTCCTATTGCCGCCTTGAGTCTGTTGCCTTTGTCCTGATCCAGCTAATGGTCTTCTCTTGACATCTGATGCTGGTTTCCTTCCACTTCCAAAGTTCTCTTTATTACGGTCTCTCTTATTCCTCTTGTCTTCCCAGATGAGCAGTTGTTCACCATGAATGCGCTTTAAACGTTGCGCCCCATCAACCATTTGTGCATAAGTAGGGTTATCCAGAATGGACATCTGTCGCCTTATCTCAAAGTGTAGTCCTTCTCAAAACTTGCGTGCACGATGACTCTCATCTTGAACAACATGCGAGGCAAATCTTGAAAGTCGTGCAAATCACTCCTCATACTCCTTGATCGTCTCATTTGGATGCTAAGCAATCCTCGTGAAATCACTTTCCATAGCCTCCTTCACATTTGGAGGGAAATACTATATGAAGAACCGGTCTTGAAATGCTTGCCATGTGAGATCTCATTTCTCTTCTACCATCATCATCCTTGAGGTCATCTTCCACCACTGGTCTGCCTCGCCTGTCACCTGAAAGATGGCTAACTTCACCTTTTGTTTGTCTGAGCACCCTATCACCTCAAATACCTTATCCAATTCATTAACCCATGTCTCTGCAGCCATAGGATCAGCAACCTTATTGAACTTATTTGGCTGCAAACTAGTGAATTGTTTCAAGATCACAGCGTTAGCCGCTACCTGCGTAGCGTTGGGTTCTTCATCCCCTCTTCCACCTTGGCCTGCTCGGCCTCCTTTGCCACCACGAATCCCACCGTGGTTACTCATCCTGATTAGCACCATAAAAATATTTAAGTCCAATGATTACACATTTAATCAAGTACTAATTGTAACAAGCGCAAAAGCATTATGCTAATATATCTCAAACTGGTTCTAAGAGTCTGCAGAATCTCAAACCTAAGCTTTGATACTAAATTGTAATGCCCCCGACCTTGGGAGTCATTAGCAACAATACTCCAAGTCCTAATATCATATGTATTTCAAATAAATACTCAATTACATGAAGGTATAAATAGAGCATCTAAATAAGTAGTGTGAAAATATCTCCAAAAGTTAGAGGCTCAAATACAACCTTGCCTCTTACAATCCATCTAATCACAAAAGGATAATCCATCCACAACATTTCTATTACAAAAGTCTAATGCCAAATCAAATTACCCACATTTGGGTCAAAAGGAATACATTATTTTGACATGCTAACAAAATAGAAGCTCTAATTTTCCCCAACATGCCAAGCTTCTACTCATGCCTACCACCTGTGGTAAGGGTCAAAGCAAACAAATAGGGGATGAGCCGAAATAGCCCAATAAGGAGAATCAAATAGTAAGCGAATACAATAATTCATATTACAAAACAAAGCCAAAACTTTGAGGAATAAGTGATAGCCAATGACAATAATGCAATGAGACAAAACAAATATACAAAATGATCATTAGTGGCCATAGGCTCAAATCGAACACAAAACCCGAGGGTACAAAATGCATATCGATAGCGTAATAGCCTTCATTGTGAGGACTATCTGAAAGTCACGTAAAGTGACTACAAAAGCCACTAAGGTGGCTCCAAAGTCACTATGTGACTACAAAAGTCTTAAAGACTCCCTTTTTTAATAAAAGGTTATTCATTCTAATGATCAGATGAAAATTTACAAATTCGAACTCAAATATCAACGAAAGTGATTACGAAGCAATTGAACAAAACTCCAAAGTTGTACAACAACTAGCAAAGCGATACTACGTATCAATTCCTTACCACAACAAGAACTATGGAATCCCTTACCTTAATGAAGCTCTTGGTACCAAATCATTAAAGTGCTGCCCTAAAGCCTAAAGAACCTCCCAAGCCTTCCCTTCTCAACCTTTAAGAAAGAGAAGTAAGAGAGCTAAAAAAAGAATTGGATGGAAAATAAGTTATTTATAGGAAGAAGTCCTAAGTTGGCAAATTATACTAACACTCCCCAAACTTCAGATAATTATTCAAAATGTACCCAAAACATTCCAATATTTACGAAAAAGGGAACCTAACACTTTCATTAGAAGGAAAACTATTCCTTCGACCGAATTCTTCAGGCACAAAATATTCGACCGAAAACTTTTCATTCGACCGAAAGGGGTTTCATTTGACTGAATCCTTTAGTCGCTTCTTTTCTCGATTCAAAATGCTTTTCATTCAAAGCAACGCTTTTCTTTCAAAGAAAAAGTTTCTATTCGAATGAATCTTTCAGTGGCTCTAAGGTTTTTCTGCCTAACGAAGATTGATTTGAATAAATCAGGCAGGATTCATTCAACCGAATCCTTCAGAGATAGTTATCGACCATTTTCATCTAATAACTTATCCCTTAATCTATTTCCAACAAATATGATCCTTATTAGTATAAAAAGGGGCTTTTACAAAGTAAGTACCAAAAGTTTTGCACTTGGGGATTCCAAGCGTGCTAAGCATATGATCCATCAATTGGGCAGGATTATTAAGGCTAAAAGTCATAGAGGATTTGGCCACATTAATCAGTTTTCCAGATTGCTCATGGTAGTTGCTTAGGAGAATTTGAAGAAGCTCTCATAACAATAGGCTAACTTTGAGGAAATGAATGGAATTATCAGGAAAAATTAAGTGATTGACAACCATAGAATACGGTCCTGTGTTAATTTCGCACAAACCACCTAGTTCTTGAGCTCTTGAGAGATTGTCCAATAGAACTTAGCAAAGTGAATGAAAAGATAGGGTAAAAGAGGATCACTTTGTCTAAGGCCACACTGTGGGAGAAACCTCTGTGTTTGCACTACAATTATGACCAGTGCATAAGAAACAATTCGGACACATTCCATAATCAAGATAATAAAGTGTTCCAGGAATCCAAAGCAAATAAGAACTGCATTGAGAAATCCCATCAGATACATTCATAAGTTTTGCTTATATCCATCTTTGAGAAACAATATGACTCTTTACCTGACTTCTTTATTCTGGTATTTGCCATCTCCTGAGCAATAAGAATATTGTCAGAAATTATGTTCACCGATATGAAAGTATTCTAGTAAGGCGAAATGAGGGACTTCATCATTGCCTGGAGATGATAATAGCTTTCTTCTAACATTAAATCATTTAGGCGGTAAAAAGGTTATGATAATAGTGTTTAAAGTTTAAATATTTTAGCAACAATTCACAGCCATGTTTTATAGCCTTAGAGGGATCCAGGTCCCATTTTTTCACTATTAAGTCACTTGGACAAGGGAGATTTCTGAAATAAGTTCAATAATACGCTAACCAGGTGTGTGTTTAAACAAATTATTGCATCCAAGCTCAAGCAAAGTGGTTTCCAATTTAGGAATTGACAAACCTAGAATGGGCAATTACTTGTGTCCCACTTTTAGTTAGGTGAACTGCCGTTGCAATTTCCACAATGCTATATTACAGAAATTTTCAAAGTACATCCAAAGCGGTGAAAAATAGAGTGCACTATGAGTTCCTATTTTTTTTCCCTTTTATCTAGTTTATGAATGTGCACATGTGCATAGCACAAGTATTTAGCTAGTTGTGAAAACAAAAGATTAAAGGGTTAATTAAACTTGGTTTTCTTGATATTCGGGTTTATTACACACAGTTAGAGTTGGCTATAACAATTACATTCTACACCTTGTAATTTTACCCACCCATCCCCCAATTAATGAGCGTCAAGAAAACTCAGGGCACAATACAATTTATTGCGGTCTACCAAAATTTTCTTTAAGAAGTGTTATGGTGTGTTTGATAATTGCATTCAACACTTAAAACTGAAAATTTTCAGTAATTTCAAATTAAGTGTGTTTGATAACGCACTTTTTTTACCACTTAAAATAATAAGTGATAGGTTAATTGAAGACCAATATTTTAAGTCACTTATGAGTTACTTATCACTTAGCACTGAACAAGTTCAACGATATGCCATTAAAATATTTTACTCTTAAGTGACTGATTTGCCTCACTCCTTCTTATATGCCTCGCTTCTTCTTCCCGATGGACTTGTTATGACTCCTCATCTACCTCTTCCAATCGATCAGCGACTCAGCACTCCACCGGAATTAGCGATCTCTTCTCACCAGATTCCTACCATAATTTTAGGTACACAATTTCTTTCTTCTCATGGTGGATGATTATGGGGGTGTCGCTTAATCTATGAATGCAATTAGGGCTTTTTTCCATCTATTTTTGTTGATATTGGATCGATTGCAGATACATGAAGGATCCGTAGTGTGCGTTCATTAAACAAGCTATTGGGGCTTCTAATTCTTGAAGCCTTTTGGCATGTCATTACTGTGTGCAAAGGTAAAATTAGGTCAGTATGATGGGTCCTATTTTGACACAAGTTAGGCTTCTACAAGGGCTTTTTTTGTTCTCTCAACTTTGCAAATTTGGATTCTAGTTTATTTTGTTATCATGGTAATTAGGTGTTTTTACTTTATCTTCTTCCTTGAATCTGGTTTTAGGTGGGAAATCAGTCCAATCGATAGCTAGAGTCTAAAGCAGAAGTTCCAAGACCAACTCCCATACAATCTCTCCTATTGGTCAATTTCAAATATACTTTTTTTACCTGCTTGAACAGCAGAAACACTAATTTTCATGTATATGGCTTCTATCTCAGACTCCCCTTCCCCTCAAGAGTAGGGTCAGCTTCACTGGCTTACCCTTACCCAAAAATGAGTTAGGAAACCAAGTGCCATGATCAAGAATGAACTAAAAAAGATATGCTCATTGATTTTTTGGTGTTTTTTCCTTTTCCTTCTTCATCCTCTAAAAACCGAGAATGAATACACATACATGTGTGTCCAAACAAGGCTGCAAAAGATAGGCCTGAAATTAGTATAATATATGTATCCAATGTTTCTAGAACAGGTGGGTTGTATGGAAGGGGAGGCTATGGTGGCACTAGTCATACCATCCTTAACAGAAGAAAAAAAGAGGCACATTAGTCATAGTGGCCTTTGTCCTAAAGGTTTCAAGAGTTTCTTTAGCTTCATGCAGTTGTTAGTGTCTCTAGGCACTTTCTTAGCACTAGAGGTATAGCCTGCAATTGCAATCGTGAACAACTTAAGAGACTTGGGGAGTTAATTTGAGATTTCTAGCTTTACCGTTCTTAGATGAACCTGTTAGACCTCTTCAGTTTTGTGTGGTTATGATATTTGGAACTAAATTGCATCATCATCTTATGTAAACTATACCAGGTTATTTCTAGATTGTTGGGTTCTGCTCCATTTTGAGCTTAGGCCTTTTTTTTTTTTTGCTGCTGATTAGTATTGGGGTCTTATGACATCAATTATGAAGTCAATCTAGGATAGCTAATCTGTCTAAACTATTTCTGGCTTGAATTGATAAGGCTTCAATATGTATTAGTTTAATAGCTCTATGACGATTTAGTATAGTACTTTGGATAGTACTGATAAGATTATTTAACTTTCCTAGTGTTATGTTGGAATGGGGATGCATTTATGTTACATTTTGGTAGACTTATGGTGACGGTTCTTGTATAGGAATGACTGGTGGTGACGGTTCTAGAGAAAACTGGAAGGATCCAGAACTATATAAAATATTCATAGATGCATGCATCGTAGAAGTATCGGATGGTGGAAAGTCTAGAGGAAGTTTGAAGAAGGCACCATGGGATAACTTAATTAAAAAATTGGAGAAAAGAGGTATTGTCCTTAATAAAAAAAAACAACTCAAGAACCAGTGGAATTATTTGAAACAAAAATATGGTGTATGGTCCAAACTAATTGAAAAGACGGGAAATGATTATGACTGGGACAAACACCGTAAACTGGAGTCCGGATGAATGAGATGACTACATAAAGGTACAATTTCATTAACTTGAGATGCATTTCAAGAAATATGAAAAATTATTTATGTCTAACTAAAGTATATGCACAATGTACAACAGGCAAATCCAAATGCGAAACAATTTTGATATGCTGGAGTACAATATGCGAATAAGATGAAAACATTATTTGATGGTATTGTAGCAACTGGGAAGGAAGCTTGGGGTCCATCGAAGGATGGTTTGCCTACTGATGGTGGGCCATCTTCTCAAATATATGTAGACGATGACTCTGACGTGCCTCCTACACCTGATTCTCCGATGGATATACCAAAATCAAAAGCCAAACGTCATAAGAAAGACAAAACTGATAAGCTTGATGACCAATTAGCTGCAGTTCTTAAAACTTTGGAGAAATCACATGAGCCGAGCACACCACAAGAAAATATGTATTTTGCGACGGAGTTTTAGCGACGGAAGGTATTCCGTTGCTAAACATGTCTTTAAGCGACGGAATATACCGTCGTTAAAACTCCGTTGCAAAATACTATTACCGACGGAAGATACCGTCGGTAAAAGTATTTTGCAACGGAGTTTTAACGGCGGACTTTTAGCGACGGAATGACCGTCGCTAAATATTTTTTATAAAATTAGTAATTTTGAGTTTTTTTTAAAATTATTTAAACGACGGAATAAAACCGTCGCTAAAAATTCTGTCGCAAAAGTCTTTATAATAAGACATTCACCGACGGAGTTTTAGCGACGGTCTTATTCCGTCGCTAAAGCTCCTCCATTTAAATCCAGATCTGGTTTCTTTCTCTCTCCCCGCTCTCTCTCTGAAATTCTGCTCCCACCCACCCACCGCCGTTCTCACCTCCGGCGACCCTTCTCTACGGCGACCCAGCTCCGGCGACACTCCCGTCCCCCGCCCGACGCCGCGCCACCAAGCCTTGCACTCCGGTCGTGCCACAAAGCCTCCACTGTTGCCGCGCAAGGAAACCCACCACTGCCGCCGCACCACCAACGCCGGCGCCGTCGTACCCACCTCGAGATTTGTATGTCAATTGCCCTAAATTATCTGAATTTTTTGTTAATTTGTCTTCAATTTAGGTTCAATTTTTTGTTAATTTGTCTTTAATTTATCTAAATTATTTAGATTTGTATGTCAATTTAGGTTCAATTGAATGCCCTAATACAATTTAGGTTCAATTGTATGTCAATTGACATACAATTGACATACAATTTGAGTTCAATTGTATGTCAATTGAATTATTTAGATTTGTATGTCTTTAATTTGTCTTCAATTTAGGTTAATTTGTCTTTAATTTGTATGTCAATTGCCCTAAATGCTTCTTCTGAATTATTTAGATTTGAACCCTAAATTGAATGCCCTAATACAATCGAACCCTAAATTGAATGCCCTAATACAATCGAACCCTAAATTGAAATAATTCAAGCGCATCGGATATGTGAATTTTGAACATTTTTTTTCCATTTGAACATTGATCATTTGTTTGATAATTTTAGGTTGTTAATTGTGCGTTTTAGAATTGTGATTATTAATCGATGATTTTAGGTTATTAGCTGTGCATTTGAAGTAATTGCGATTATTAATTGATGATTTTAGATTGTTAATTGTGCATTGAGCATTTGAGATATTGAGATTATTGACGGAGGATGGGACCCAATTGGATTGAATGTGTGGTTTTTGTTAATTTTTATTGCATTGAGCATTTGAGAATTGAGAATTGAGGTTGTTGACGGAGGATGGGACCCAATTGGATTGAGATACCTGTTAGTTAGCGCAGACACGGACAGCACGTCTGATCGACGGTGTCCGACATTTAAAAAACAAATTAACGTATGCCGATGTGTCTGGAGGTGCGTGTCGGTGGGCGTCGGACACGTGTCCAAAGGCGTCGGACACGTGTCGGTATGTGTCAGACACGTGTCCGGAGGTGTCAGACACGTATCGGACACCATATCGACACCCTATATGAGGTGTCAAAATTGAGGTTGTTGAATGTGCATTAAATTTAGGTTAGTTAGGTTAATGCGACATTTTTAGCATGCACCCCCTGGAATCTAATCGTGGCTCCAGCGCTGGCTATAATTACCCCTAATTAGTCCTGATTAACAATATTTTAGTAAATCAATTAACCCTAATTAGCTCCAACGAGCCTAATTAGTTTTAATTAACCCTAAGAACCTGATGAAATTCAAATTAGCTGTAATTACCCCAAATTAGCCCAAATGAACCCAATTATGCGCATATTGATTGTAGTTAGCCTAATTAGTCATAATGTGCACTACTCGGCACCATCAAAACCCTAATTAGGACTAAATAACCCTAATTAGTCCTAATCAACCCTAATTAGCTATAATTATCCGAAACTAGCCCTCATTAACATTAATTAGCCCTAACATAACCCAATTAAGCCTAATTAGCCCTAATTAGGACTAATCAGCACTACTCGGCACAATTAAACCCTAATTAGGACTACATAACTCTAATTAGCCATAATCAACCCTAGTCAGCTATAATTATCCGAAACTATCCCTCATTAACATTAATTAGCCCTAACATAACCCAATTAAGCCCAATTAGCCCTAATTAGGACTAATCATCACTACTCGGCACAATTAAACCCTAATTAGGACAAAATAACCCTAATTAGTCCTAATCAACCCTAATCAGCTATAATTAATAATCGTAATTAACCCTAATAACCCAGTTAGCCCTAATTAGCCCTTGTACATCCCATAATTACTCCATGTTGCCCAGAGATGGTTCAATTACTCGTTGTTTACAAACCCTGCCTTCTTTATATTAATTGTTGTTTTGAGAAGTCCATTGGCAACGAGATGGTTCAACTCGTTGCCAACGAGTTCTATTTAATGTGGAATTGGTAACATATGCAACGATCATTCTGTAGTTTTGATATTTCGGAAAGATTCTTGCATATCTTATCAATTTCTGAACACATGCATGCATAGAAACCCTTAGTTCCCGTTCAAAGGTACTCATTACAAGGTAATGCCTTGTAATGAGCCTTTGGATGTCCAGTTTGGACAGTTTGGAAAAGCTAATTGTTTATAAAACAGTATTTTGACTCATGCTTTATGTTCTATGTCGTGGATATTTGGTACACGTTCTCGTGTGTTTCTCTGGGTGCATACAGATCTGGTGTTCTAACATCCATCAAACCTTCCTGAGCAAGGTTAGATGAATGTTAGAACACCTAATCGATGTGGTGTACTTGGAGAAATGCGGGGAGGTGCTGCCGAATTTTCCACAGACATCGGACTAAGCATGAGTTATTCACTGTTTTATAAACATGTGCTTTTCTGAATGGGATAGGACCACTACCTGTGTCAAGAGTGGAGGGGAAATATGTAGACATGTTGTAACATTCATGCATTGATATTTACATCGGCAATGCCTAATCACTGGTCATTATTGAAGGTGGTATACAGTACGATAATTCAGTCGTCATGTCAGTCGATCGAAGTTGGATGAAAAGGAAGAATGCTGAAGATTTTGAGTGTCGCGTTGATGAATTTCTCGACTTCGCTTATGCGCATCCTGCACATGTTGACCTTGATAAGATAAGGTGTCCGTGCGGTAGATGTGAGTTGTTGCACTGGAGAAAAAGAATTGAAGTAAAATGGCATCTTCGTCGGTACGGTTTTATGGGTGGATACACAAGGTGGACGCAGCACGGGGAAACGATAGTATTGTCGTCCAACCTGGCTAGTCAAACTGAAGTTAGGGAGGAGGCACGATATGATTTCTGAGATATGATTATGGATGCTGGGCATGCTAATGTTGACTGGGGTAACGACAGTCCACAACCGCCGAACGAGGGGGCTCATCAGTTTTATGAGTTGTTGAGAGCTGCGGAAGAGCCGCTGTGGGATGGAGCTCTGAAACACACACGGCTGTCTGCGGTTAGCAGGTTATTACAGTTGAAATCAGACCACGGGCTGAGTGAGAAAGGTTTTAACGAGTTTGTTACCTTCATCAAAGAAATACTGCCCGAAAGTGAAAAGCTACCGCCGTCGTACTATGACGCGAAGAAGATGATGAGGAAACTTGGGTTGAGCTATCACCGGATAGATGCGTGCAATAACGATTGTGTATTATTCTGGAAAGAGAATAAGGATTTGTCATTATGTCCGGTATGTGATCATTCGAGGTACAAACCGGACAAAGGGAAGAAGAAAAACATTGCATGGAAGATATTGCGATATTTCCCGGTCACACCACGGCTTCAGAGAATGTACTACTCCTCCAGTACAGCTGAACATATGAGGGCTCACCGTGAGACTCGCAGCAACGATGCCGATGTGCTGACACACCCAGCTGATGGAGAGGCGTGGAAGGAGTTTGACCGCAGGCATCCAGTCTTTGCTCAGGAAGTTTGGAATGTTAGACTTGGTCTGGCAACCGATGGGTTCAACCCTTTCGGTCAGTCTACCATGCCTTACTCCTGTTGGCCTGTTATTATTGTCCCTTACAACCTTCCACCAGGCATGTGCATGAAGAAGCCGTATATGTTCTTGTTGTTGCTTATTCCGGGGCCGAAGAGTCCCGATAAGGACATAGATGTGTATTTAAGGCCGTTGATTGATGAGTTAAAACAATTATGGTGGAATCATGGAGTCGAAACATATGATGCATCCCTTAAACAAAATTTTCAGATGAGGGCTGCTTTGATGTGGACTATACATGATTTCCCCGCATTGGGAATGACGTGTGGCTGGAGCACACATGGGAAGCTAGCATGCCCTGCTTGTATGGGCGTGAACCCCGGTCATACGTTAAAGCACGGCGGAAAGGCCTCGTGGTTCGGATGTCACCGTAAGCTTTTGCCACCGGGCCATCAGTTTCGTAGGCAGAAGGATAAATTTGACGGGACAATCGAGCGTGAGGTTGTCACACTGGACTACCCATCTGGTGAAGAAGTACTCTCACACCTGGAGGCACTTGATACTGACATACCACACGGTAAGGGTGTGCCGGATCGGAAGATTGCAGGGTTCGGGAAAGAGCACAACTGGAGAAAATTTTGTATCTTCTGGGAGTTACCCTACTGGAGGACGCTCGTTATCCGAAACAACATGGATGTGATGCATATTGAGAAGAACGTTTTTGATAATGTGTTCAACACAGTGATGAATGTCAAGGGCAAATCGAAAGATCACCTTAAAGCGAGAAGGGATCTACAACAGTTGGGTGTACACCGTGAATTGCATCCTCGGACAGTCAGTGGGAGGACCATACTTCCGAAAGCACCTTACTGTCTAGACAAGAAACAAGTGGAGAAGGTCTGTCAGTGGGTTAAGAATTTGAAGCTTTCGGATGGGTTTGCGTCCAACATATCTCGTTGTTGCAATGTATCGGAATGCAAGTTCCAAGGGATGAAGAGTCATGACTGCCACGTATTCATGGAGAGATTCATTCCTATTGCCTTCCGGGGACTGTTGCCACGGGTTGTTTGCGAGACTTTGACTGAATTATCTCATTTCTTTCGAGATATATGCGCTTCTACGATCCGGGTGAGTAACATGGAAGTGCTTGAGAAGAACATTGTGGTGACGATTTGCAAGCTGGAGAAAATCTTCCCACCTTCGTTCTTTGATTCAATGGAGCATCTGCCTGTTCACTTGGCATATGAAGCTAAGATGGGTGGACCCGTGCAATATCGGTGGATGTATCCCTTCGAGAGGTAATCCTTAAATTGTTATAGTTGTTCGTTTACACTTAATGCGACATCTGTTATCATTGATATTTCACCTAACTCGATTCGCTAAACTTCTAGGTTCATGTTCCATTTAAAGAAAAAAGTCCGTAATAAGGCTCGGGTTGAAGGCTCAATTGCGGAGGCTTACGTAATGGAAGAACTTGTAAACTTTTGTAGTCAATATTTCGGGCCTAATGTTGGTACGAGGTTAAATCAACTAGGCCAAAATGACCCCGGATCAAGCACTAATTTGGAAGGGCAATTGTCAATATTCAAGCAGCCAGGGAGTCCGTTCGGCCGAACGTATACTCGATGGCTAACGGATGAAGAGTACAGTGCTGCAACAATATATGCCCTTCTAAATTGCGATGAAGTTTCGGCATTCGTTGAGTAAGTTAAAGTCTTAATTCACTTACATTGTTGTACATAATTGAAAGTGTGTGTTAAGTGAGTCAACTATATTGGTTTGCAGTGAGTTCGATGCGGAATCCTTAATCACTGATCCCGCTGGACTTGAATCTCATCGAAAATCACAATTTGTGCAGTGGTTCAAAATTCGTGTAAGATTGTTTAACGAGATTATATTATGTGTTATATACAGTTCTGTGGCCAATTAGTATACTGATTTATCCTTAATTTTTACCGTCATCTACAATAGGTTCAGTCAATGGATAGACCAGTGGCCTCATGCTTGAAATTACTAGCCGAAGGCCCTAACAAACAAACATCCTGTTACGGAGGCTATATCATCAACGGGTTTAGGTTTAACGTAAAAGATGATGACCGAACAAAACAAACCCAAAACAGTGGAGTCTTGGTCAACGGCGACTGTTATGCCGAGAATTGCATGGATTTTTACGGAGAGCTAGATGAGATTGTTGAGCTAACATATTTGGGTTCCCAAAACCGCCTGGTAATGTTCAAGTGTACGTGGTTCGATGTCACATGCAGTAGAGGAATCCGTGTTAGCTCTCAAGGGATTGTAGATGTCAATGTCAAGTCAAGACTTGCATCAGACGAGCCCTTTGTGTTTGCTAGTCAAGCTGTACAAGTCTTTTACGCGGAGGACGTCGCCAATCCCAAATCTCATTGGTATACAACTATCAAGTCCAAGAAATTGCCCGTGACATATGACAGTGAGGTAGACTCCTTTCAAGCCGACCAACCACGTGTCTTGTTCCCTGTTGAGGTCAACAACGAGGAGGACGATCTTCCTCTTCCAACAACACTTCTTGTGGGAGAAGAAGTCGTAGATGATGACGCGGAAGATGTTGAAAGTGTTGGAGATGATGTGACCGAGTCTACTGATGAAGAGGATGAATTAGAAGATGAAGAGGACGACGAGTCCCACGAAGAAGAGGGCGACGACGAAAGTGATGAAGATGATTCGCAAACTGAAAATGATTGACTTGTAATGTTGTAACATCACGGGAAAAATGTAGTAACATTTTAGAACTTGGTGTTTATTGATGTGTTTTTGCACATCCGTTCATATATATATATATATATATATATATATATAGTGCCGATGATGATTTATGCCTAAATTATTGTTTTTCACGTGTTAATGTCTTTGTATATAATCTATATGAAGTCAGATATGGATAGGATACGGGCTATTCGTGGCCGGGCTGGACGCCGAGCTGCTTCCTCCCCGGTTAGTCCCACCTCGTCATTGCCTACTGATGACGAGGCACAGAGTGATCGCGGACAGCCATCGGGGGGCCAGCCCCAGCCGTCGTCGTCACCGTCGCCCCAGCCATTGCCGTCGCCCCAGCCCCAGTCGTCGCCCCAGCCCCAGCTCGAGCCGTCGCCCCAGCCCGACGCAGATTCATCCCACACGCGCGTGCATTCTCCATCTTCCGTGGGTTCTACCTCAGGTATAGTTGATAACGGTGTTTCGTACATTTTCGCTAGCCTTATATTTGAACTGTATTAATGTCTGTGTTTTGTAGGATCTCGACGAGGCCGTGGTCCGACACGCGGGGTACGCATCGACCCCCAGCGTAAACAGAGAGTTACGCTCACGCAGGAGGGCCTGTAAGTACTAAAAATATCACCTCATGCCTTATGTTTAAAATTTTGGGGTGTTAATTTATATTTGAACTGTATTAATTAATTTAATTACTTCTTTGGCAGGATCCTGGAGAATATTGCGAGGACGAAGATCGGCGTTCTTGTGAAGGGCCGATTCTTCGAGCCACGCCTGTACTGGAAGGACTGGGATGCCGCTGCGAGGGAGGCCCTATGGGAGGAGTGGCTGGTACGGTGAAGTATTTTTTTCAGCGTTAGTAAATGTTAAATTACAGTTTGTTTTATGTTGTTAATTTGTGTTATTGAATGCCTTACAGGAGGGGTTCACGTTTGACACGCCTCAGCAGCAGGTACTGGGGCAGCAGGCTTTCTTTGCCTACATCGGCAAGAATTACCGCCGATGGCTCCACGATGCACGGGACCGGGCGAAGAAGGCGCTGCCCGCGGGTGCCCCGATGACGGACATGGCGAGATATCCCCCACATTGGATATCTCACCGTGTATGGGGGGAGATGATAGATCGGTGGGCTACGGATCCAGGTTGGGACGCCAAGAGTAAGAGCGGGACTGAGAACAGACAGAACAAAGATCCGACGCACACGGGGGGGTCGGTGCCACACGACATCGTCCGACACAAGAAAGCGGTCGAGCACCCGGATCTGGAGGACGAGACGCACCGGGCGGGCGACTATATTTCAGATATTGCCCGGCGGATCGATGTGAGTCAATTTATTTAAGTTAATGTTTTTTCTTTCTATCCTCAATGTCTGTTTCGTTAATTAATGCCCTAACATATCGTTAAACCACTATTTTTGCAGGCCTCGTATGAACAGCTAAGGGGGTCCGAGCAGCAGTCCGGACAGCCATCAGCGTCCACTAGTACGGCTGCGAGTACTGGGGGGTTGAAGCGATGGCTGGATACGCCGGAGGTCGTGAATCGGCCGAAAGGCCGCATACGCGGCCTGCCTAGCACGACTGCTCGTGCCGTGATAGGAGCGTCCTCACCCCCTGCTGCCCCTCCACAGACACCGGCTCCTCGGCCTCAGTTGGACGACGAGGAGATCCAGCGCATTGCTACAGTGGTGTGCCGGATGATCAGGGAGCAGGGCACTGCTGGACAGGCCGCCCCGGCCCCGGATCAGCAGGATCCAGATCCGGGACTCGGGAACCCCTGATGAGCCCCTTCCCGTGCCCGTTCCTAGCTCCCCCCCCCCCCCGTGCCCGCCTTGTACTCTTCTCCCCTCTCCTAACCGGCTATATCCGGTTCCCGGCTTGTACATATATGAATTTTTTTTATTATAAATTTTTTTTATAATTGATTATATATATTTCTTTCTGTATTGATTATTGCGCGTTGTTGTTGAGATTTGAAAATTGTATTACAGGTTTGGGTAATTGAAAAAAAAAATTTCAAAAAAAAATTGACTTTTGGCGACGGATTAATTCCGTCGCTAAAGTATTCCTACAATCAGTTATTTAGCGACGGAATATTCCGTCGCTAAATAAGTTTTTTAGCGACGGAATATTCCGTCTCAAAAATATAAATCCGTCGCTAAAGAATATAATTCGCTAATTAAAATAAATCCGTCGGTAAAAATGACATATTTAGCGACGGATTTAAAACATTCCGTCGCTAAACTATTAGTGACGGGCTTTTATACGAGGGATATTTAGCGACGGTGAATCCGTCGCTAATTCTTTTAGAGACGGATTTTGGGCTTTTAGCGACGGATTACCCCGTCGCTAAAACCCTGTTTTCTTATAGTGGCATGGAGGAGTGCAACCGTATTCTAAATGACATGCAAACATTACAAATGACTGATCACTTATACATCGTCACATGCAACACTTTTTTGTGAAAGTAAAGCATACAGAGAACAGTGGACGATGCTCAGTCAAATACCAAAAGAAGTTAGAAAAAACTTGGATAGAAATGAATGGGAAAATGTTAGGACTTCTGTGAAATGTCATTGGTTGGTTTAGTATTTTGATTAGGAATGCGATAATAAATAATTGTTGGGCTAGTAGAAAGTAAATATCATACCTTTTTGCCTTTTTTTCCTTCCTTTTTGTTGCCTTTTGGAGCGTAATTCTTGACTTCTATGTGTCTTCTAGTAATTAGAATGTCGATTTTATTTCCAATGTTGGTTAATGTTGCTTTATGACGTTGTATTCATGCTCATCTTTTTTTTGTATTGATTATCGACTATACATTACTGTCTACTTATATCATCCTAAAATGAATTGAACAAAATGGTGACCACAAATCAAAAGGATGCCTTAAGAGTTGTTGCAACCATTCTAATAATAAAAATTTTGAAACAAAGACGTTTTAAGAGAAGACCAGATACAGATTCTTTGCTCAGTGGAGCTAGATATTTAGATGAGATAATAAATGGAAATCTTGCTCATTCTCAAGAGATTTTGAGGATGCATAAACAAGTGTTTTTGAATATTTGTAACCACTTTCACACACGAGGGTGGCTAAAGGATAGTCGTTATGTTTCGATACGGGAGAAGATGGTAACGTTCTTCATAATTTTGAGTCATAACACAAGAACTCGTTTTGTCAAGCGAAGATTCAATCATTCAACACATACTGTGCATAGGTATTTCCACGAGGTATAATCGGCAATGTTAAAGTTTTCAAAGGAAATGATTGTTCCTACCACATTTACTCAAATGTCAATCAAATTCGGCACCATCGTCGGCTTAGGCATATATTTCAGGTACAATACTACAAAGTTAGATCTCGTTAAAATTTTTAGTGTTATCTTTTTAAGGGAACACGAAAATGCTTACAGACATAATTTTCTACTCACTTGGGAATTGCGTGGTTGTTAACTTTTTTGTTGAAGGGTGTAGTGGGTGCACTGGATGGAACGCTTGTTCATGTTGTCATACCCCCGATCAGTAAGCACGATATAAAGGAAGAGGAAGGGGTGAATGTTATCAAAATGTTCTAGCTGTATGTGACTTTAATATGGTTTTTACATTTTTATGGGTTGGTTGGGAAGGAGTAGCACATGACTCAAGGGTGTTAGCAGAAACTATGTGTGATCCTGCTAATCATTTCCCGCTTCCTCCCATAGGTAATGAAATATGGTGCTTTTACAAATGGTATTGCGGTTCATATTAAAATTAGTACTAAATTGTTCAAACAAATAAATTTCTTACAGATAAGTACTATTTATGTGATGCTGCGTATTCACATACTCATAGATTTATGGCACCTTTTCGCAATGTGCGTTATTGGTTGTCGGACTTTGCACATGGTCATCATGCAAGAACAAAGGAGGAACAATTTAATCACGCACATGCTAGATTAAGAAATGTCATTGAGCGTTCCTTTGGAGTCCTTAAAGCTCGTTTCCCAATATTGAAGTGGATGCCACCATATCCAATTCAAGTACAAAGAAATGTTGTTATTTCTTGTACAACGGTACACAATTTCCTTCGAAAAACGATTATCACGGATTCTCTTTTTGAGTGATTTGACAATGGGGATATTCTTGAGAATATGGTGCACCATAACGAAAATGTAGTAGATATGAGAGCAGAAGCATGACAAGCGGATGAAATTCTTATGGTTAACTTACGAGAGCAAATTGCAACTCAATTATTCAATTTGAGGTTGTAGTTCATTTATGTCATAACGTGACGTTTGATTGTCGAAACATTACTTGCTAATTCTTATGGTGTGATTGATTTGAATATTCTTTTGTATTTCAAAGCTATCCTGATTGTAGAATTGGATTTGAAGTATTCGTTATTGAGATAGTAATACGTTCAATTTTAATAACTGTATAATAATGTTGAAAAAGGTTTTTTTTAAAAAGAGTAGAAGGGCATTATTATCAAATTAAACAGTTTTTAGATTTCAGTTCTTCTGTTTTATCAAACAGAATAAACTGATTCAGCACTTAAATTTCACACAGGACCAATTTTTTTTTGGTAGTTAACATTCAGTAGCTTAGAATTTTCAGTTCTACAAATTCAGCACTTTAAGTCTTCAACACTTAAATTTTAATTTTATCAAACGCACCACTCTTCTTGAATACCAACCACCGATGACGCCCATCCACTGTTGACAAGTACCCTAACCTCTCTCTGCCTATCTGCAGCTCGAGGCCACCTTTTAAATCAAAGACAACGTGTTACCCTCTGCCCGTTGTACACACACATGCAAACATATTGAGAAAATCCAAACATCACCCCACCACTAAAACCACCGTTGTCACGTCATATTCTACCACTGCCATTTTCATTGTCGCCACGACCGCCCCACCCCAGTTGCACCAATCTCACCACACCACTAACTGATCATACACCTTGTCCACTGTCGTCGTATGCTCGCCGACAATGTTACCAACACTCATCAGCTGACATCTCGACCATTATCCCCTCCATCAATCTTAGCTACCATCAGATGCCCATGTCAAAGACCACCACCTCTCTTTCTCTCTTCCCATCGTGAGCCACTCCCCCACACCCATAACCTCTATCAATCGAAAAATTTTACCACCAATCCAACCTCTATAAAACCCTCGGCCATCGCAGCGCACCAGCCACCGCCACCGAATCGAACACCAATCTGAGGTTAGATCTAATGCCAAAAATTTGACAATGAAATGGGTTTTATTTCTAAAAATGGAATGCATCTAGATTTGAAAACGATATTTGCCAATGCCATTTAGAGGTTGGTGATGTGGTGAGATTGGTAGAGTTTGGTATGGTGGCAGTGGAGCAGTCGGCAGCGACAACAGCTAAGGCTGGTAAGAGTAACGAGCTTCTGGGTGTTCATGGCTGGTGGGGCATGAAGGTGATTATGGTCATAAGAGAGGCATAATGGCTATAAGTTTGTTGTATTAATGGGGTTGAGGAACGGTATTGTTTGTGGTTGCTAGTGGCAGTGGTGGTGACAAGTGGAGGAGGGGAAGTAAAAACTCTGAAATGGATAAATGACACTTCACTAATTTTATTTTGCTATGAGAGATGAGAGATGTTCATTCTATCCTGTGTGACTTCAAAAATCAAAAGAAAATGTAGCTTAGGCTAATTTAATAGTTAGTATCGAGTGTAATCAACCCAGGATTAAAAAGTTCTTTTGCTATCATAGTATCTAATTTTAGACATTTGATGGATCCCGTGATCTATAGGGGCACATCTCAGAGAAGGCCAAATATACTGGTTTCCACGGAAGGAAATATTTAACATGCTTTTGTAGCAGCACTTTCAGTCAAGTGTCCGAGTGCCCAAACATGAGGTGAAGCTGCTAAGCCGCAGCTTGAGATTTTTCAGTGTCTTGCTGCTTTTTCCACTGATCGGGGGTCACTGCTTTTGTGATGGAGAGAGCATGAATGTCTTTCATCTCCTCCGTCAATGCAGCATTCACCATCCGATGCCTCTCCAGCAACCTCTTCCCTTCAAACTGTTCAGATACAATCTCCACTTGGAAACTTGCACCACATCTAGCAAAAGCAGAAACAAAAGGAAATTACGTGCAACGATAAGCAACGCTGAAATCTCTTTACTTTGATTTCTCTGTTTCTTAACTTACCCGCCAGATGTATCAATTACTGCCTGAAAAAAGGAAAAAAAAAACAAAAAACAAAAAAAGTACGGAGAGATTAGCAAAGTGAAGGGAACCGTCAAATATCAAAATATTTTTATATGACGTTAGCTCCTATGTTAGTTGCATCGAAAACACAATATATAGTCTTTTTTCCGTCAAAAATGGGGGTAAGGTTGCGTACACAAGCCCTCCCCATGCATTCAACCACCCATATGGACTCAATTTGAAAGAAAAGATTTTAAAGTCGATCTTTTACATAATTTATGGTCTGAATCACACCACCTCTAAATTGCTAGCTGAGGCTACAAGGACCAGAAGGGTTCAACATCAGATTTTTACAGAGCAAGGACTGATGACAAAAGTAATGGTCTTTTCCAGTAGATGCTCTTCCAAAAAATGGGATAATAAAGATGATTGCCCGGGGGGGGGGGGGGGGGAGAGTTGCTAGCTCAGGCTTACAAGCACCAGAAATGCTCAATATCAGATTGGTAAGCACTGATGACAAAATCAACATGCTCATTTCTTGAAGATGCTCCCTTTCTACAAAACTAGCTAATGAAGATGAAAGTATTCATAGATGTAGGTCAAACGCGTACTACTTTTGCAAACGGGTGCGTTGATGTGGGGTGGGGGGATAGGGAGTCTCAACTACAACCCCCACCCACCCCCCACACACAAACAACCCCCACTTCTCCTGGTCCCCTTGGGGGCAGGGACCCCAAATAGGAAGCTCCTGCCTTTGCTAATTGTAGTGATATTACAGATACTGGGAAGAAAACACTGGTTAACGTGCATTGGTTTATAAACTATACGACATAACAGTTGTCATTTTATTAGGAAAATTGTTTAAGGATACATGTTCTAAAAGTACCTTCTTTTGGTATCTTGTATGGTATTATGAGCCGATACTTTTGTCTACCCTCCTGATCTATGACGCTAGTGGGAGAGCCACCCCACGATGTGTGGCTCAAATAAATGACGTTTAGTAATAAATAATCCTTCTTTTGTGACCAAAAAAAATGTTCTAAAAGTACCTTATGCACGTGTGCATCCAGTGACATATACACAGACTCTAAAGAAGCTTAGTTGAAAGTTCCGCACACAAGAAAAGCTGATGGATCATCTGCTTTCCAGCAAGAGAAAAATAATACCAAATTTGTTTCCGAGCAAACTTCATATCCACCACTAAAGAAATGAAGGCACGAGAAAGAGAGAGGAAGAGACTGAAGATTCATGAAAGCACATCTTTCCATAAACAATGATGGTGAGGAAGTTCACTACACGAGGCTTCCCCGATTATGGGGGTCATGGGTTGATGTACGTAGGCCTTTCACCCACTTTCAGTGAAGAGACATTTTCCGTGTATCGAACCGGTGACCTCCATTTTACCATGGAGCAGCCTGACCGGTGCACCAAGGGCATTCTCCTAGACAGCATCTTAAGTATCTTCTTACCTTGATCTTAGTCCTTAGGAAGTGGCAACTCCCTTTTGAATCCGAGGTTTCACCTTGAATTAAGTACTATGAAGCACAAAGAAGGTAAATTGGTGGCCATATCGGTGTCAGGTACGCATCTGGTGCGGGTGAGGCTGGCTGCGAACCAGGTGCGGGTAAATCTGTATCCTAATTTTAATTATAATTTTCCGACCTTGCCACTGCGTCCCAGATACGTAACGGTGATATCTTTTAGCTCAGAGAGAGACAGTAGATGCAAGGAATGAGAAGGAGATGGAAGCTTCATCAGTGATCAAAATCTTCGTTGGCAATCAGGATTCCTTCACCGGCTTGTATTATGAAAAGTTGAAGCACATGCTGCTTATATGGTAGAGGAAAAGGTGCTACATGATATACCAATCCGAACATTTGGGGGATCTTGATCACTCACAGGCCTAGATTTATACTGACGTGCAAGTAGTACAAGATTTGCCAAATCATGGATATCAGTTGATCAACTTCTGAAGTTCTATGGACAAAAGCTCCATGGGGTTAAAGTTCTTTCTGAGTGAATCTAGCCACCAGAAAGTTTCTTAGTAGGATTTAAAAGATGCAGCTAATGGCAGTGAGCTAAATGATCCAACTCATAGGGGAAGCAAATCTATCAGTCACAAAACTATACAAATCTTCGGTGCCTAAAATTTGGAAATTGCCATTCCTTCGAACAGCTTCCTAACCTTAACCTTTATCAACTGAGTAGACTGATAGGAAAACTTGGGAGAAGTTTCTTCATTTTCGACGAAAGGTGCTTAAGGAGCTGCCTTATTGTAGCATACCCATAGCTGCTTAACATATGTCTGCTGATCAACTAGTCTACCTGATACATGAACTCTCTGCAACGTATCATTAGATTCCCAAAACACTCCCTCAGTTGTTCCAAAACTCCCTTAAAACATGAAGCTCGAGGTTCAATGATGATACCCAGCGCGAAGTGCGTGAGAACAGAGAAAGAGAAGCTTTTAACAACTAAAGAAATTGAAAACATCCTCTTCAAGTTGCTATATTTTCTCCTCCCAGTTTTACCAAATCCCAAACAGATAAACAACAAAAGGCAAAAAAGCATTCGCTCAAAACAATCCAAATGTGTAGGGCATTTGTCGCCACCGCTCGACATGCCCATCGAGAAACAACAACTAGACGTTAACTAACAACAAGACGTGCTGCAGAAACTCCATAAAATAGACTTTGAAACCAACATCGACTGCAAAAGTCAAAACAATATTGCGGCATTAACCGCTTAAGGGAATAAAGAAACTACCGATTGGCTAAAATTTCAACCCTCCGATCAAATCCCAGACATATAACAAGGAGACGGTGAAAGCATATCGCCGTCAACCCTAGAAAAAGACAGGAACCCCAACAGACTGTCCTTTCAACAGATTCAAACAGCGAGAACAGCTTTTCAACATACTTGAGAAGATAAATAGAGAGTGATAGAGAATTACCAGGTAAGAAGGACTGAGCTTGGCCGTGATTGAAGACTCCACCTGCTCCTTCGTCACTCCCATCTCTCTCTCTCTCTCTCTCTCTCAAGTCAGGCTGTGAGATGCTGCTCGTTACTTTCAGAGTTTCTCCCTTTACCGCTTCGTTATTTTAATCCCTAAAATTAAATTTTTTTTCCACGTAAGTACTCTAGAATTGTCACAAAGTCTCATTTAAGGGTCTCAAAATTTAATTTTTATACATAAAAGCCTGAAACTACAAATTTTCAATAAGTGAGTACATCCGTCCACTTTCTTAACGATTGAGGCTTTTTCGTCAGGGGCATTTTTGGGTTTCCATATTTGGGTGTTTCCCTCCTTTCATTGTTGACACTCTTCTTTCCATATTTTCCCATCTATACCACGTGTCTATTTATATACATACTGAGCTTTCTACAAATGAGAGAGACGGAAAGTAGTGAAGTGTATTGCTACTACGGTGGGAGGGCCAGATCTGTGACCTCCTGGACAGCCAAAAACCCGGGAAGAAGATTTTGGGTGTGCTTGAAACCGAAGGTAAGATCCCAAAATTTGAAAGATTTTGACTTATTTTAAACTGGATGATAGGTAAGACCAGATCTGAATGCATGTTTCAGGGTAAAGATTGTGGCTTTTTTGGATGGTGTGACCGAGAGATGTGTGCAAGATCGAAGGAAGTTATACCTGGACTGTTGTGCAAGCTTAATTCGTTGGAGAAGAAGCAAAAAGTATAAAGAAGGGCCTTCATAGTTGTGATATTGGTTTCTGGTTTTGTATATTGGTTCATGTATGCAAACTCAGGGAGTATAACTAGGAAAAGGAAAGGGAATTTGGAGCAGATGTAGGTGTTAGGATTAAGTTATGTATGTAGTGTATTAGGGTCTTGTGTATGCACCTTGAAAAATTAGAATTTTGTGTATGCATTTTGAAGATGAATGAAAAAAGGTTTGCCCTATATGTTGTGAAATGACAAAAGCATGTGTGGTATGGTCAATTTAAGAAACATGGGAACAAAACATAAGACCACCCCGGCTACTCTGTTTTATAAATGCACACTTCCTAACACAATGCAAATGCAAAAACAGCTATGCCAAATGCAAAACCATGCTTGCCAAATGCAAATGCAAATGCAAAACCTAAACAGTTCTGCCAAATGTTGAACCAAACATCAATGCCAAACATCAATGCTAAACCAAAACCCAAATCCAAATCCAATGCATATCCTGACAGTGGCTTAAATGAACCCTACCAAACATCACCAACCCTTCCAACTCACAAACACAAGCCTCACAAATGCAATACCAAACAATACAATTCATGTCAATGACAGTCAAATAAAGGGAAAAGAGAGCATTGTGTTTCCCAACCAAAATGTACAATTTACAAAATAAAAAATTGCATTGCATTAAGTCACAATATCTGTTACAGAAGATGCCAACATCACATGACTTAAAGCAAAAGTGCACACCAGAAAGCTTCACAATTGTCTGAGCTTTAACAGGCATTACAGGACAACAAATTGCCTCCCCTTATCAAAAGCTATACATTTATTTTCAAAAAGTCCTACACCTAATCCGAACCCCTAAAAGATTGCTACACTACTAATTTAACTTCACTTCATCCCCTTCCCTCTGCTTCTTGTTGTTACTCCATCCCTAGCAGCAGCTTGTAGAGGTGATAAAGAGGCATATTTCTTCCCCTGCCTCTGTGCAATGGTTGAGGGCACTGCACAAAGGCTGGATGTGCATTAGCAGTAGTTGTCCCTGGGGTGCTTGACTCTGTAGGCCCATAAGAGCCTGCAAATATGTGGACCTACACAGGGTGTGTTCAGTGGTTAAACAGGTGTTTCAAGTAAAAACTACACTGTGGTTGGGCTTGTAGGGTTTAACTGAGGTGCATTGGAAGATGCAGCTAGATTTTGAGTGGGGCTCCTGAGGGTATTTCTTTGAACCTATATTAGTGAAAAAAAGGAAATTATGCATACTAATGATGGTCAAGTATTGAAAAAAATTAGGATATGCAAAGTCTCACTTGAAGCTTTTTTCTTCTCATGTGCCTAGCTGCTCTATCACTATCATGTGTTGCATCTGTATCTTCATCAATTGGTGGTGGCTGGCTTAGGTATACTGTGGTTGGTTCTTCTGTCACTGGTGTTGTTCCTGGTGGTTCTGGTGCTGCTGCTGGGACTGAACCTCCTGTTGCTGCTGCTGCATCTCTTCCTGGTTTTGCTTGGCTTGATTTATGTACACTCCTACTGCAACTTCTTCTGTTGTGCCCCCCTCTCCCACAGAGTGTACACTTACAGTGTCTATTAGATCTAGGGATTTTGTTTGGGTGTGAAGGCTCATCTGCACTCCTTCTTCTAAGTTTTCTAGGCCCGCCTAGTTGTTTGTGGAAGTCTGGTGGCAAGATTGAGGGCAAGCCATAGTTTGGCCACATATCAGGAGAATCCATGGGGCTTATGATGTGTTCATATGCTTTGTTGAAGGTTGATACCCTGTAGCAAGCATTGACATAATTCTCTGGCAACTCCCCCTTGAAATGTAAACAAGAAATGGCATGGATGCAGGGTATACCACTCAAATCCCACTTTCTACATGTGCAACTGTGGTCCACAATATCAACCCTATACCTTTCACCCCCCACACAATTCACCTCAAACTTGCCACTCCTAGAATGTGATGGAATACAACTTCTACTATCCACTTTCCACATTTCTATCAAGTTCTGTATCCTTGGACATATATCTCCAGTCCATTTTTCAGCCAACTCCCTTTGTTTTTGTAGCCTATTCATTAACTGGACCCTAACCTCTTCTAGCATTGTCAATTTGGTTGATCCTTTGATTTAAGAATTCTGCTATTAAATGACTCACACAGGTTGTTGCATACCATATAACACTTGGGGAATGTGTTGAAATGGGATCTTGACCACTGATGAGGTGGCTTCTCAATAACCTACATGTATGCCTCTTGATTGACCTTCTTAAGTTCTTCCATCCAATGCTCAAACTTAGGAATCTGAGTAGCCTTAGCAGCTCTCACCAACAAATCATGCAAGTTCTTCCCTTTATGTCCAGCTCTCTTGTAATTCCCAAGCAGATGCATCACATAGAACCTGTGGTCTGAGTTTGGGACTGTGGATTCTAATGCAGGCACTAATCCTTTTTGCTTATCACTCATAAATGTCCATGTACTCTGGTTTACCATTCCTATATCATCTTTCAATAGCTGCAAGAACCACTCCCATGAATCTTTGCACTCTGACTCAACCACAAGGGTACATTTGGTTGTTAGGATCCACCCCTACAGCACACAACATCTGCATATGGTTAGGCCCTTTAAGGTGGTAGCCATCAAGCCCAATAAGAGGCCTACATGCAGCCTTGAAACCAGCATTTAGTGGCCCTAGGCAGCAATAAAATCTCTCAAACTTTGGATTTCCTTCAGATATGCTACCCTCAACACATTTGACTACACATGTGGTCCCAAGGTTCAATCTTTTTAACTCTGCAGCATAGTCCCACAGCCTTGAAAACTGCTAAACTATTGTCCCCTCAACAAGTTCCATATCCTTTTTCCTTGTTCTGTATACCTGAGCCCTAGAAATATTCATCACCACATCTTTCATCACAGTTGTCTTGAAGGCAGTTACAGGCAACTTAGGGTTTGTCCTAAAAACATCAATGTATCTCTTGGACATCCATCTAGAAGTCACATGCTTACTTTTGAATGATCTATTGCATGTATGCTTGTCAACTAGGGTTTTTACTTGTAGACTGTCCTGTCCTGTCCTCTGAACCTAGATACACACACACACACACACACACACATATATATATATATATATATATATATATATATATATATATATATATAAGTCATGTACAAGTTGCACCTTCAGGGTTCTCAGGTTTACAACATGCTCTAAGTTTCCATTTACTATTCTTTACAAATTTAATTGGTCTTCCCTTCCAATGGCATACATCTTGATGGCATCTCTTGCCTGTGTATGGTTACTAAAAATCATTCCCAACTCAAATTTTGGATGTTCCATGGAGCTCTCAGCATTAAACTCTGCAAAACTCAATTCATTATTTACTTCATCATCAGATGCAGCATCCCTCCTCATAACACTTTTCGCCTTCTCATTCCCCTTCTCAAGTAGGGTACCAGCAAACTCTGCAACTCTGTCTATGTTTTTGTATCAAATAAAAGGTCATCACACTCAGACCCAAACTCACTCTCATCCATTTCTTCATAAGACCTGTCACTTTGATTGTCACTGTCAGCTCTTGATCACAATCATTTTACAAAGATCAATTGTGTACAAAAAAAAAGAACCTTCTTGAAAGGAAACGAGTAAAAATGAAACTCTAGTACAATAAAGAGATGAGAGAATTGATGACTTGAAGAATGTTCACTCTCAATCAAAGTATTGCTCACAAGCTCTCTGTAATGATGTAAAATCATAAAGATAAAAAGAGAAAAGTTTAATTTATGAGCCTTGATGTTTCTCTAATGAATGGAGGCTTAGAATATGATTTTCATGGTGTATGATGAAACTCCAAATCATTTTTATAGTGTGGATATCAAATATAGACGTTAGATTATGATTTTGGGCAAAACTAGCCGTTGGTCAATAGAGTCGACTGCATTCCCTTACTGCCCATTTCTCGACTGTCTCGTGAAACCCCCTATCTTGGGGCATAACTTTTCCTAGAAAAATCGGATTGAGGTTCCGTTTTTTGCATTGGAAAGCTAATGAAATTTTTTTATCAATATATGAAAATATCTCCAAAAACATTCTTGAAAAAATCGAAGTGAGCTCCAAATTCACAAATTTTCAAGAAACACACTTGTGTGAAAGGTTATGAACTCACATGCAATGCACAAGGTGTCCTGAGGTCTTTTTAGGTCATAGTCATCAATCCAAGCATCAAACCAAGACTAGTTACATAATAGTAAAGATCAAGCATAATCGATAGTAACTTAGCTTTTACATTCTTTCTTGCTCTTTGATAAAGCTTTCACAATATGTCAATTATAGCTTTAAGCTTCTTTAGCTTTAATCCATCTATTCAACTTCTCAAATGTGTCTTCATGAGTGTGCATGTATATACCTACATTCAAAGTACACATTAGAATATAATCAATGTGTAGTTATTATCAAAACAAGATATAAGCATGGTTATCCAACCATAAGGCTAACAATCTTTCCCTTTTTTATGATGACAAATATTGATTCTATATAAAGTAAGATGTAGCATATGGTAGTTAATTAAGAACAACAATCTCACTTAAAACATTCAATCATCTCTAACATATTCAAGACATGTCAATTTATCTCATATAGCAATTAAACTCATAGCTAGCTTCCCTAGCTAAAACAAGATATGCTATTCTTCTAATGTTCTCTTAAATCACACAATCACATAGCATATAAAATCAAGATTATTTCTTCTCCTTTGTCATCAACAAAAAGACAAGGGTATGCATGTGTGAATAGATAGTTATAAGCAAGATAATGGCGTGAAGTGCATATAACTTGAACTCATACGGATGACATCAAGAGTTCCTTCATGATCCAAAGAAGATATGTAATGGAGCCCAATAATCTCGTTTACTTCATGCATTTTTCAAGAGTAACAAGATAGTATGTGATTCAAGCATGCAAGCTTCCTTATCAAGTTACCATATGCATATTACATCTTAATTTATGCTCCCCCTCAATAAATGCATGCCAACAATATCTAACAAACATAGCTAAATGTCTAACCAAGTCATGCTCCCTTTTTGGCATTACCAAAAGGGTGTATGTAGGAATGGCATTGTAAAGCATTAAGACGACACAATTTCAACAGGAATTTTTACAAAGCAAATGATGGTCATCAACAACCAATATTTTCAATATAAGTGCAAGAGGACCATACATCGTCATCTAAATCCTATAGGTATCCAAGATTATAACATTGAGAAGTAAACAATCAAGGACTCACAATTTCGATCATAGTTCACATGAATTATCAACAAGCAAGTTATTTTATAGATTTGACAATTTAAGCATACTTGATAACATATCAGTTTAGCACATAGCACAATGTGGAGAAGATCATTAAGTTTTACCCTCTTGGTAAATTACCAAGGATTGTAGCTCATGAGAGATTTTCTTGAAGTTCCATCTTTTTTTTTAACAAGTTTTGAAATTTTCCTCATTTAATGTAGCATCTTTAATCTTGGAATGCTTACTCCCCCTTTAAGATTTAGCTTGTTGCTCCTCATTTTTCAACTTTTCTTGGAGCCTTCTCCTTGTTACTCTTTGTCTTTGCTTTGAACAACCTACAATCACAATTTAGGTTTAACTTTTGGTATCTACATTTTCTTGGGTACATAAGTGTTAGTCTTAGCAATATTAAGAAACTTTTTAACAACCCACATTTTCTTTGCACCTCCAACATAAACAATTCTACAACGACAATAACTAGTCGTATGTCCTTTATTGTTGCACCAACCACAATGTGTAAATGGTGTGCAATAGTTCTTAATTTGTCTTGTATGAACATTTAATCTAACTTATTGTCTAAAAAATTTAATAGACAAGGTAAAGGGATTTAATCCAACATTGTCTTTGTTTAGGCCAACTCTTTGGTATCCAAGCATGACATCTAAGTTATTTTTACCATCAACAATTTTTTCAAGGCATTTTTTATATCATAGCCAAGCTTTAAAATTTCATTTTGTTTTTTCTAAAAGCGAAGAATCACAAGAAATTTGTTTTATGCTAAGAATGTTCACAATCAATTCAACTAAATCATTATTTACATGCTCTACATAAACGGCTAGATATGCATTCATTCTTAGCATGCAACTCACAATATTCACTTTTTAAGTCATCTAGTTCTTTTAAAATTGCATGCACTTGTTTTCTCAAAGCACAAATTTTCTTGGCTAATTTCATAGATTCTTCATATAAAAGAGCATAAGCATAGCATATATCATCATTAGAGCAATTGTTATTACTATCAATACATGAAGAATTTACCTCATTGTCTTTTTGAGCAATGAAGCATAGATTTGCATCTCTATCATCGAAATGACCACCTTTATCTTCACTTGAGTCATTATCAATATAAATGATGGCTTCGATTAATGTCTTTATGGAGTGCTTCTTTCTTGACCCTTTCTTCTTCTTATTCTCATGGGATAATCTCTACACTTGAATCATTCTTGCTCTTGTGTGAGTTTCCAACTCTCTTAATTTTGAGAAACTCATTGAATTCATTTGCAAGTATGTCCATCTCATTGTTATCCAAGTATTCTTCCTCTTTACTTGAAGATTGATCCATCATTGATGAAACTTTAAGAGCAATGCACTTCTTCTTCTTTGGATCTTTTTGCCCAGATGATTCGAGTTGCATTTCATAGGTTATCGATGAGCAAATTAATTCAATCAACGGGAAGGTATTAAGATCCTTTGATTCTTGAAGTATGGGGATTTTTGCATCTCATTCTCTAGGTAATGACCATATTACCTTTCTCACAAGATCACCGTTAGAGAAATCGTTTCCTAGTTGTTTCAAAGTATTGACAATTTTAGTGAAACAAAAATTCATTTTCGTAATGGATTCATTAGAAAATATTTGAAACAATTCATATTCTATATGCCATAAATTCATCTTTGAATCTCTTAGAAGAGAGATCCCTTCATGAGTGACTTGAAGTGTATCCCACATACTCTTAGTCGAATCACAATAATACCTCGATTGAGTTCATTTGTGTTTAGAACACAAACAAGACAATTCTTAACTCTAGAATTCATACAAAACATATTTTTATCATACTCACTAAATTTTGATTTTTGCTTTGGCACAAGCTTATCCCTAATCAACTTGGTGGGAATATAAGGGCCATCTTCAATGATTTCTCACATTTCAAAGTCTAAAGACTCTAAAAATACTCTCATCGTCATTTTCATCTACTATACAAAGACCCATAAAAAAAAGAGGCCTAGTAATAGAACTTCCCTCAAGACTAGGAAACCCCATGATCTTTCAACTCTCAAGGTGTTAGCCAAAAAAATCAAGAGCCGAGGCTTTGATACCACTTGAAACCAATAAAACAATTCTAGAGGGGGGTGAATAGGATTTTTGAAAATTAATGAGGACTCTAAACTAAGCACAATTACGAATCTCAATCAAACCAAGTAATACTTCAATGAAGATTCTAACTAAACAATCTTAAGCAATTATAGAGCAATAAGTAAAGAGATTGAGTTAGAAATACTTGACAAGGAGATTTAAATGGTTCGGCTTGAACTACTTTCAAGCATACATCCACCTCTTCAAGGAAGACCCTTGCAAGAGCACTAGAATCCACTAGCAACAATCTTCTTCAGAGTCAAGATCAAAACTTTTACAACACTTGGTGATATCCCCACACTAAGCACAAGTCTTGAATCCACAAAGCTCACCCAAGACTTGACAAACCCAAGCCTTGATCACAATCCTTTTACAAAGATCAATTGTATACAAAGAAAACCTTTTTGAAAGGAAATGAGTACAAATGAAACTCTAATACATTAGAGAGATGAGAGAATTGTTGACTTGAAGAATGCTCACTCTCAATCAAAGAATTGCTCACAAAGATGCTCTCTTTAATGATGTAAAATCATGAAGATAAGAGAGAAAAGATTAATCTACGAGCCTTGATATTTCTCTAATGAATGAAGGCTTAGAATATGGTTTTCATAGTGTACGATGAAGCCCCAAAACATTTTTATAAAGTGAATATCAAATATAGCCATTGTGGAAAGATTTGGCATGTTTTAGGCAAAATTAGTCATTATTTCTCACCCAACGGTCAATAGAGTCTACTGCATTGGGAATGGAGTCGACTGCATTTTCTTACTGCCCACTTCTTGACTGTCTCGCAAAACCCCCTATCTTATTTTTGACTTAACTTTCTCTTAAAAATTGGATTGAGGTGCTATTTTTGCATTAGAAAGCTAATGAAAATTTTTATCAAGATATAAAAAGATTAGCTCCAAAAACATTCTTGAGAAAATCTGAGTGAGCTCCAAAGTTCACTCATTCTCAAGAAACAAGTGAAAGGTTATGAACTCACACGCAATGCACAACGTGTCCTAAGGTCTTTTTAGGTCGTAGTCATCAATCAAGCATCAAACTAAGACTAGTTACATAATATTAAAGATCAATCATAATCAATAGTAACTTGGCCGTTGCATTCTTTTTGCTCTTTGACATTAGACTTGATGAAGCTTCCATAGCATGTCCACTATAGCTTTAAGCTTCTTCAGCTATAATCCATCTATGCAACTTTTCATATGTGTCGTAATGAGTGTGCATGTATATACCTACTAAGAATACACTCAATGTACACATTAGAACATAATCAATGTGTAGTTATCATCAAAACAAAATGTAAGCCTATGTTATCCAACCATAAGACTAAAAATTACATATGTACTTTTGTCATCTTTCGTATAAATTACTCCTCCGACCGATCATATTTCCTTTTTCAGTCATCCCAAAAAAATTGCTTAGTTGTCAAATAAAGAAAAATTCTGTAAATATTTTTATATTTTATTTCTCTCTCTACATTTAACTCTCCACAACACGTTTTCTCTCTCATGTCCCACTTTCTTACACTTTTTAATTTTATTTCTCTCTCCAAATCAACACTTTACTATCATATTTTCTCTCTCCAGACCCACTTTTTTCCTTCCATTGTAGAATCTTTTCACATTTAACACTTTACTTCCACATTCTCTCTCTCTTGTCACACTTTTCTTCCCTCCATTCTCTCTAAAGGGTAGAATAAAAAACACACGATATATAACTTAAATCCTTTTTCTATGTGCTAAAAAAATATGATTAATATATGTGGGATGGAAGGAGTATAACACTTGTGGCTCATATAATAAAGACACTTGAATCGTTTTTCAGGAAGAAGCCCCCTTATCGTTAAAGCTGTATAGGAATCAAGTTTGAGCCGAATAAAGGTATGTTCAAACACATATATTTTAGTTTTAGGTCATGCTTAAATTCTTTCTTTTTCAGGATTAATCAGAACTGCATTTCATCATAAGGTAAAAGTTAGAAATGTACAAGCTGAGACTGAGGGTATAAGTTTGCATCCTTCTCATGAACAGAGAGATACCTCATATTGTCTTCCCTGTTAGTCACATAATTATTTCTACAATGCTACCGTGCAAAACATAACAAAAGACTAGATGCATCGCAGTCCCTCAGAAAGCTAGATGCCATAGTTGTATATAGGAGATGTGAAACCAAAAGAGTGCCTCCTCTACTGGTGTGACTGCTTCTGAGGAGACGACTGATCTAGCAAGTAAGTAGCATCTGTGTAGTAGACTACAAGTCTAATAGGTATAAAAAAGGATGGGTTACATCCATGATGATGGTGCCTCAGTGCCTGGGATCTGAGAGAAAATGAAAAATAAGTTAAAACATAAGATGATATTCATAAACTCTTGTTGTAAAGCCCACTAACAACCATAGAGTAGAGAGAGTGCTTCTGCTTCTTCGGCATTGTTGGAGAGAAGTCGTAATTAGACCCATGAGAGCCCCTTTCTCCCATCCTTACTATTATTCTCAACCCAGCTGATCAGGAAGCAAGTGTAAAGGAAGTGTGAAAATAGACATGAATGGCAGGAACATCTAGGCTATTGATGTATGTGGATGGATGTTGAGTGAGATATATGTATTATGTTCTTGGAGAAGTGGTTTTGTTGGCTGAATGCTAGAGGAATTGTGTTTATGTGGGCGCTTGATCGAATGAGAAGTTTGGCGCACTAATCTATAGCTTGAGCTATTATTCAGAAATGGTTTACTTTATTGTGCCAAAATATTATCTCATTGCGGTATATCTAAATATACCAAAAATGGAGAAGAAAAGAATGTGAGAGGTAAAAGTTTTTGCAGGAGGAAGTGTGGATGAGTTTATTTATTCAAGCGATGAGCCATTTTTTAAAAGCTGGAATGGGGGTAGTTATCAAAAATACCCAGAGTACTACTGAACCATACCATCCATTGTGAGCTGCAAGAGTAAAAGAGATGATAGATGTTTTGAACTTCTTAATGGTAGAGAGTGCATTGTGTATACCAGATCGATGAATTCCTGTTGGAAATGAAGACACTGAGTTGGTCTGTAGAAGTATGGATCAGCATGTTTTCCGGTCATTATTGGGCTTTACAACTACAACAAAGCAAATACAAGCTAAGGAAGCCTAGACAACAATGACGCAACATGGTGGGAGCTGAACGCTTGAAGTGTCTGTCGCTCAGCCTGCAGCTTTGACCATCCAGCATCAAACTAGGCCAACAGCCTCAGCCGCTCTAACTCTTGAACCTCCACCTCACCATGCCGCCTCTGTAGGTTGGCCAGCTGCCTCTGTAAGTCAACCAGCTGCCTCTATATGTCTACTACCTGCCTGTCAATCCTGCCTCCAACCCTGTTCGAAGCTTCTCCTGCAACGTCTCCTGCATCTGCACTACAGCCAGCCTTTCCCCATATCACAGCTGCCATTCCTTTACCTAAAAAAGTCTGCGAACCAATCCAACTGCAAGCCCAGTGATGTAAATGGCATGAACTTCGACAGTGACCGAGCAACGAACTCTGTAGTACAACCCACCGGTGGCATGCTAGCAAACGGTAGCAACCACTCTATAAACCCAGCATACACCCATATCTGCAATACTAGGTTCTCTACAGTAACCCCCTCAAAAGTCTGCAGGAACGCTACCTTCACCAGCTCCAACCGGCGCACCGTCTTGATAAGTAGCTGGAGACCCTCCCACGCCGCCATATCCACATGCCCACTCAAAAACCCTCTATTTACCTCTCCGGCTACTGCCCCACTGCCACCCGCTACAGGAGTCTCTGGCACTCCCATAGCCATCTGCGCCTTAATAGTAGTTGAGTGCATCGCCAGCAGAGTAGCACCAGCCTCGATCGTTGACCCCGACGATGTGTCATGCTGTCACTCTACAACAGACTGAACCGGTATCTCCTGCTCATGAACCGGGGCTGCAATAATAGGCTCGGGCTCCACCGCTTCCCCACCATTACCTACCACAGCCTCTTTCTCCATGCTAGTCCATCAGTCGCCACTAGCATCAAACATTATTGTATCTCTCATCGGTCCACCGTATAGGGCCTCCACCGTCTCCTCAGCGACAGGCAATGGACTCAACCTCCCAGTCACCCCGGGCCCCAACGTCTCAACTGCCTCAGTCTCATCGCCATCAGCTGACCCACCGGCCTCGACTGCCATGGCCTCCTCTACCTCTACCTCTACCTCGGCATTGGCATCCGCCTCGCTGTCATCCTTGATAGCATCCGCCTCATGCTCCAGTCAAAGCACCCGTCAGTTCATATACATCTATAATCGTATGCAAACCATGTTGATAACACAAAGGAAATAACATAATCAAACCTCGGAGTTTGGCTCCTCTGATGCATCACACTGCCTCTTCGACCCTGATATGCATGGGGCTGACTTACCTGCACTAGCCTGGCGAGCCATCTCCATCATCCCAATCGCAGTGTCGACAGGGGACCCTTGCCAGCCCCCGGCACCCTCGACACCTGCACAACCGGATCATCTTCAACTTCTTCCCAGGGGGCATCATCATCCGGCCCCCGGCATCCTCCTTTGCCTCCTTATCTGAGCTTGCAACAGAGCTCCCGGTCACTAGCGCCGGCATCCCTGACTGCCTCATGATTGTGGCCGATATCAGGCTCAACGCTCAGTTGCATGCAAACACATCCACCTGCCAATGTGTGCTTGACGGTTGTGCCAACCATCCCGCCCAGCTACCTCGCAGCCACTCCTACCAATGTGCATACTCTACTGTCACTGCCCCCGTTACCTTTATCTCCGGCCCCCTCCACTCTGTCGTTGGTGCCGGCCACTCACGGACTCTGTCATATCGTGTTTACTCAAAAGCGATCGTCATACTCCATGGGCTACAATACCCACACGGAGACTTTAAGTCATAACCGAATGCCAATGACAGACGGTCTAGGCTATACCTCGCCACATAGTACTGGCACTCGGCAGGCTTCATGCCATTATCTGTCATCACTGGGAGCCAGCCTGAAAAATAGGCAACCAGTAACGCTAGCTGGCCCTGCCCCAGGTCCCCTCTCCTGGTCAGGCCTGTCGCCACCTCCTGCACATGCAACTGTAGTGGCACTCCATATGATGCATGCATACCCAGATACAGCTGCCACAAGCATGCCTCTCGTCTATCTAAGATCTACGCCAACAGGCATTCCGGCCTCCTAATGCCTACCCATGCAAACGCTCGCGACCCGCTGCACCACCGAGCAACCTGTCGTGACCTGCCTGCCCATGTCACTGTACCCATTGTCGGTGACGGATGTTCGAGCAGGTATCCTGTCGACTGACAATCTGGAAAGCACTCATACAAGTACCTTTGCAGGAACATCCAATCCATGTACGTCGCCACCTGATAATGCCCATGCAACCGCTTCACGTCATTCACGAACTGATCTAACCGTGAATACAGCGTGCTCAGATATACGAGAGCCAGCCCGACACGCTTGCCCTGTGCCATCCGAATAGCCAGGGGAAACACCCTTATGGAAATACAGTCCTCCAGTGTCCCCTTAAACACAAACTTGCAAGTACAGACCGACAACATATATTAATCTCATATCCTACAGTGCAGGGCATGGCCGAGTGCAACATTATCAACTACAACATACACAATTTCTACGTACCAGTTTGACATTATACATGGAAAGCGTGACATACATCATATCCAAGCATACAATAACATGACAGGACGAAGCTTACCTCGACAGGAACATAGCCAAGAATGCCACCATCTCGTACCGCTCATTGCCATAATATGGCCCCATCACGAATGAGCGGCATTGTCCAGCCTATATCCTGTCTTTGCCTGCGCCGTACCATAGAACTGTCTGAGCCACCCACCGTATGTCCCCTTTTGATGCTTCCTCATCTCAGCCAGGATATCTAGTAGCTGTGTCTACAACAGCCGCTCCTCTCCACTCAGCCGGGTGACCCACATATCCACCTCTCTGTGCATTGGCAGCCCCCGTCAGCATCAGCACATCGAGTAGCGTTGGCCCGATCTCTCCGAACATGATCACAAAGGTATGTGACTGTGTGCTCCACCTCGACAGAAATCAGGTCATACCTGGCATATCCCTATATAGCTCCAGTCCCCTCACGATAATATCAATCGCCGGCAGCACCCCAGCAATGGTAACAACCTTGCCCGCTTCGGCGTCTCCACCATGAGCTCGCACCAGAAGTCCCACCCTATCAGCATCGCACTATGGCCCTCAAACACCACAGGCGACCAGTGTATATCCTCCCTCTCAACCAACAATGCCAGTATGTATCTCGGTGACATCACAGGCGCCTTCTCCCAGCTCGAAGCACGCACATATGGCGATGGAACCCACGGCTCATCTCCTATTGATGGACCACTCCACGGCATCGTGAAGGCTCCATCAGCCACCCAGATGGCCAACTCCCTCAATAGCTCGCAGTCAGGTACACAAGGTATCACTCATTTTACCCTCAACAGTGTGTTCGTCTTGTCCAGCTCTGGATCATATATCCTCACACTACCATCATTAAAAGTCAATGGCACTCCCAACTCCTTGGCAGGAGCTGGTGCAGCCTCATCTACTGGCAGCACCAGAATAGGTGCGGTTATGATACCCTGCGGCGATCATGACGTGCTCACCGCAGCGCCTCGTGGCTTCGCCCACATCTTCCACCTAACTTTCTTCACCACTAGCATCGATTCGGGCTGCGTGGCCGCGGGTTGGGCATGTTGGGTACTCTGGGTGGCCGACCCCCAAGTGTGGCCAACCCCCATGCGGGCCCACCCCTCCTTTCTTCCCTCCCCTTATCTCTTCCTTTCCCTTCTTTCCCCTTTCCCTTGTCCCCAATGGCCGAACCACTCCCTCTACTCACCCCACCGAAGCAACTACACTCGTCGCATGGTTGCCTATTGACGTACCTCAGGCGCCAGACCCACCCCCCCCTGCATAGGGCTACCGCCTCCTCTTCCCCCTTCTTTCTTCCCTCTCGCTTTCCCTTCCCCCATGACCCCCGCCGACCCATCCTCTTCTTATATATGGGTGGGCCAAGATTCACTCTTGGCCACTCCTTTGAATTTCAAACCACAAGTTTTCTTCCTACACCCAACAACTCTTTTTTTCAAACGGATCATCCCATTTTAAGCGCTAACTTCATTTTTGCGCGCTACTTTTGCTTGGACGCCATCGCAACATTTTTTTTCCATTATTCATATTTTTGCTCCCACAAATTGCACGCATTCTCGTTTTTGCAACGTAACCTTTATTTTAGCGCTACATTATCTTTATTACGCTACACGAAACGCATCTCATGACATGCGTGTTACTATTTCTTTTCCTCTCTCTTCATAATTAGGGCTATTTCTTTTTCGCTCCAAAAAAAATACAATATTAGTTGTTTTTATTACGCAACATTGTTTATGAGTGCGGCGCCCGCTTAGGTTGCCCCTTCGCGCACACCACACACAGGGGACTTAGGTTCCCAACCTATCTGGTCACATCCAAGGGCCTACCAGGGGTCTCGTTTTGCCTGACACGTCACATATTTAACGGTCAACTTTTCAACGCTATCGACCAGTCAAAATGCGCATGCTCAAGTCAGGTGCATTTTTCATCGACTTACTGCATGACTAAAATTATTTTTGTCGCCAACATAGTGACATCGGCACCACCAACACTTAGAACATATTCAAACATGGATTAAGCGTGCCTCCAGTCTCAAGGGGGCCCACCTTACCTCTCGAGGAGGGGGGGTTGGCCACCCCATGCACAAAGGGATCGGCCACCTTGTTTGCACGAGGGGTCAGCTACATTGAGCATGGGGGATCAGCCACCTTACCCCTGGGAGGGGGGTCAGCCACCCCATGCACAAGGGGGTCGGCCACCTTGTTTATACAGGGGGCGAGAACCTTAAGCATGAGGGTCGGCCACCTCGCGTGTAAGAAGGTCGGCCACCCTAGTCACAGGGGGTGCCGCTGACACCTTTTTGCTTGACTCATTCATGCACTACAGTACAATGCTCACTCATCATTGCGACCGTACGGTGTCCGTTGTTGCCCATACGCTGTCGCATGCGTCGGCGCGCCATCTCTGAAACTCTGTCGCACCCATGCGCTACGCCGCTGATACAGCCATGCCTCTTGACTCCCTTTCATACTACAGTGCCCCCAGCACCATGACAGAGCCCATGCAAGAATTCTATGACATGTGCCCCCGGCACCAGGTATTGTCTCGTGACGGTCGTTGTCGTGCCCGTGCGCCATAGCCATGTTACAGGCCCCTAAGCACCAGACTCATTCACCACATCATGCGCCCCCGCCATGGACGTGGACGTGGAACATGCTCTGACCCACTCTCCAGAGTGTGCAACACCACTCGTAGTGCTCTGGTATAAGGACCTCTTGCAACGGGATAGGCTCCCACAAAGCTATCGTCGTCTTCATTCCAGGGGGCTCCGCTCGTAGTGCTCCGGCATGAGAACCCCTCATAGCGGGATAGGCTCGTTACCACAAAGTTATCGCTACCTTCATTCCAGGGGGCTCCGCTTGTAGTGCTCCATCATGAGGACCCCTGGCAATGGGATAGGCTCCCTACCATAGAAGCCATCGGTGTCTTCATTTCGGGAGGGCTTCGCTCGTAGTGCTCCGGCATGAGGACCTCTCGCAGCGGGATGGACTCGTTACCACAGAAGCCATCACCATCTTTATTCTGAGGGGCTCCGCTCATAGTGCTCCAGCATGAAGACCAGCGGGATGGTCTCACTACCACAGAAGCCATTGCCTCTTCATTTTGAGGGGGCTCCATTTGTAGTGCTCCAGCACAAGGACCCTTTGCAGAGGGATAGGCTCGTTACCACAAAGCTATCGTTGCCTGGGGTGACTTGCATGACACTTGGCACTGAGCTGCAACCATGTCTACTCATGATACTGGTGATCATTGGCACCCCCAAGACGATGACCCCCGGGTCACTCCGAGACGACAACAGGTCTTTGGAGGGCATCGCGCCTAGTCCGCCTGGCAATTGGTTACATGGGCAACCCTCTTAACCCATCTTGTGGGATTCAGTAAGGGCTTGGACCGGTGGCTGGGGTAACAGGCTTACTCTGATTATGCCGTCATGGTGTCTTTAGTCTTCTTAGAGAGGTAAAGATATTTTGTGTGAGGTAAGGCAGACGAATTTAGGAACCGGCAGTCTGACAGAGAACCGATATTTTGTGGACCCCTGGTGACATGTCACTCCCAGGGGTGACACGTGTTAGCTGATGACACCATGATGACACATGCACACTTTTCCCTATAAATAGGGGACCTTGGATTTCATTTTCAACAGAATTCTCTCATTTGACATTTTCACTTTCTCTATCTAAAACATATTCTCTCTGGAATTCTAGAGAGAAACACATTTGGACCCCTGACATCGGACCCTTGACGCTACACCACTGACGTGGACCAAGCTTGGATTGTCGACTGCCAGTCCCGTTTGCCTTCGCCTTGTCTACGCAGCACTGCCAGCCCTCACGGCCTGTCTGGGGAGCCTTGCTCTCTACCCTTACTCCGCCTCACTGTCTCTCACTTTGCATACTTAAAAGCTGATTCGGACTGCAACCTTTGTGGCACTTCCACGTAGGTACGAACCCACTTTCCTTGGCATCAGAATGTTATTAGTAATGGCTCTATTCTTAACAAAGGCCTTTTGAAATGGGGATATAATCGAGGGCAGTTTGGTTTTGAGTTGATTGGCTAGGACTTTGGAGGTGACTTTATGGATAGTGTTGCATAGACGGGCCAAAAATCAAAAAAATGTTTGGGATTCTTTCCGTTTTGAATAAGTGTGATAAAGGTGAATTTGCTTCAATAAGGAGGTGACCAGAGAAAAGGAAGGAAAGACCTCCAAAGGCAATATCTTTTCTTAAGAAGTCCCATATTTTTTATGTACCACGGGTGAGATTCTGAAAGGTCCTGGGGCTTTAAGAGGTGCTAGATCATAAAGCTTCTTTGATTTCTTTCCCTTGATATGGAAATTTAGTATAAGAACTTGCTCTTCAGAAAGAGAACCATTTAGTGCATTGAGTATAGAGAAGTTATTGTCTACTTGAGGTTGGATTGTATTGCTCTGGAAAAGGTTGGAGAAGTAGTTTTCAAAAGACTTCATGATGTTTTCATCCTTTGTGCACCATTCATCGTTGTTATTAGAAATGCCCTAATTGGTCGTGTACTATGTGGAATTCTAGTTGTGGTATGAAAAAGTTCTCTATTGCGGTCTTATTCTTTCACCCATCTCGGTTTTATTTATTGTGCCCAGAAAAGTTCTCCACAGTCCAAAAGCCAATCTAGGTGCGGAGATAGATGAAGACAGCTCGAGCTGGCATTCTGACTGGGTAGGCTTGCTTGTGCAGAACAATTTTTAACAAAGTATCTTTAATTTTTGCTGGTATGTGACCAAAATTTGAGGTACTCCAAAGCTTCATAGAATGTATGAGGTTTTTACCTTTATGCATTAGTTGATAAAGGGGGAATCCCGTGACTTGGCATTTCTAACTATAAAGGATTGATTTAGGCAGTCCTCGAATGCATAAACTAAAAGGCTTGAAAAGTATGAGGAATTTTTTCAAGAGACCAAGTACGTAAGATATTCAAAAGAATAGGTGCGTAATCTAATACTTGAATGCCCAAATTCTGTACAGTAGCTTGAGGGAAGAGCTATATGCATTAGTCGATAAAGGGGGAATCTCGTCACTTGGCATTTTCAACTGAAAGGATTGATTTAGGCATCCTCGGATGCATAAACTAAAAGGCTTGAAAAGTATGAAGAATGTTTTTCAGAGAGTAAGGACATATGAGATTTAGAAGGATGGGTGAGTGATCTAATACTTGAATGCCTAAATTCTCTACAGTAGCTTGAGGGAAGAGCTGTATCCATCTAGGACTAGCCATACCTTTGTCCAACTTTTTGAAGGTACAAGCCTCCCGAGTCTTATGACTGATTCGCGTATATGTGGGGCCTGTACATGGTAAGTCAATCAGACCCAGTTTAAAAATGAGTCGAGGAAGGCTGGTCGGCCGAAATGATTGATGCATTTGTACCAGAATTTTTGGACATATCTTTGACTTGGTTATAGTCACCAAATCCTTAAAGTGATCCTGGACTTTGAATTAAAAAGCAATAGATTTGGTTCCACGTAACTTAGCGGTCACTTGTGAGGGGGTGTCCATAAATGAAGGCGCCCCACTACTCTTGAGAAGGAGAAGGGAAGAATTTGAGTAGGAGAAAATTTTTATCTATGTGGACTACCGTCTCATGAGAGAAGGGAAGAATTTGAGTAGAAGTAGATTTTTATCTATCTGGACTACCGTGATAGCCCATGGAATGCGCCAACTGATCCAAAACCTCACTACTTCCTCCAAAACTGGAGGTGTTGATTGGATCAAATCCCGTTGAGGAGGAAAAATCAAGACGAGAGAAGAGGTGATGTAATTTTGAAGAGGGAAAGATAGTTTCTTGAAAAATAAAAGAACGGGGTTGAACTTTTTGATCAAATTAATTCCTGTGTGAACCTTCTGGGGATGACCGAAACCCCTCGGGGTCCAACTAAAAATCTTCATTTGGGGTGAAAGGGTTGTTAGGGGAAAACACCTAAAACCCTATAAAAGAGAGGGAAATGAGTGAAGCTAGGAACCGTAATAGAGCAAGTGCATCTCTTATTAAGAGGTAAGAGGTGGGTGTAAAGTTTCTTGCGATTACAAAGTTTTTTAAGGTTACAAATAGCATATAGCGCAAGTAAAAGTAAGATAAACCGAACCGAGAGTGTATAAATAAATAATGCATAAAGCAAGAACAGGGACTTACGAATGGAAGAACCTGAGTCATCCTCGGTGGTATTCAGCATGTCAGAAGTAGAAAAGGTATGGGATTCATTTAAGGAGCTAAGATTTTTCTTTGCCTCAAAATCAAGTCTTCACAAAGCAGTTGGAAATATAATTTTTTAAGGACAGGTACCATGGATATGGTTACGTTAGTGTTTGGAGAGACTGATGGGGGTTTAGATATTTCATAGGGAGTGTCAAGGTGGAGGGTGAAGTGTTATCCTGGTGAATCAGGGGTGAGTTAAAGCTAACCCAATATTCCCATCAGGACCATCAATGGCCAAGTCTTCGTCTATACCTTCAAAATTTGGGGCTTTTGCAAATGAAGATTGGAGAAAAATATGGTTGTAAGCAAGATTTATGTTTGGAGCTATTTTTTAATGTTTAAGTGACAAGTAGGCAAAAGGAACTGGTCCAATTGTAGAAGGTGATTCCAAGGATTGGTAGGGGAGACTGGGTTGGGCTACGGGCTTAAAATATTGCAATGTGTAGCTATTATTTCGGCCTTTGTTAGTGATTTTTCAATTGCGTACATGCTGCTTGATCCTCAAAATGTATTTCCAGTGTTTTAGAAGGTGTCATGGTGTGAAATGTGACTGATTGGTTTACACGAGTGTGAAGTAGAAGGATATTTTTAGTGTGTAAGTGAGGCTGACTGGGTGTAGCTCTAGAAGAGGGAGTGAGTTGCTATATAGTAAAATGCCAAGATAAGGGATTTGAGGTTATCGGCTGCATTTTTTGGAAAGATACTAGTTTCGATGGGGACAAATTGATGTTGGCAATGGTGCCTAATAACATAATGCCTTGAGTCGAGTGATGTACATCAATGTGTGCATGTAATAGACTGAAGTGTTCTAATAAATTATTGTTTAGAGGCTTTACTGTACTCGTAAAAACAAGATCATTGATGCCTCTGAGCTGATAATACCAAGAATTTGCAAACAGGCATCTACCACCACTTGTCAACATGTGTATCATCTGGATTTTTACAAATCTTAATATCAAGGTACTAATTTGTGGATCTAAAACATGAGATTTGAGCAATGGGTGTTTAAAGTGGTTTTGGTGACTATGTCCAGACTATCAAGGATGTTATTAGCTCTAAGAGCAGGGGTGGTTGCCATGTAGGACTTGTTATCACATTGTTTAATTTATGTTTTGAATTTGTGTCCAATGTAGTGGTTGTATGGAAGGAAAGACTGGTGCGGTGTTGGTTATGCTGGCGGCGGGAGAAGGTGTGTTGATGGTGCATGGAAAGGATATAGCCATCTTCTGGAGAGATCTGCGATGATGATACTAAAAGACCATGGTCTGTGAGTACTTATTTGATGTGGCATAACTTGCCCCTTTTTTTTTTCAACATCCAACTTCTTACTAGAGTTACCCAAATGGCGAAGTGGGTCAATGAGGCAATGTTAAAGAATCAAGATTGCGAAATTAATTCAGAAACTAATTCAACAACACGTTTATAGTTCAAAGATCATGAAAGAACTTATGCTTTTTGACAGATGACTCTAGGTGCCCATGCGTTGTGGGCCACAAATGTTAAAATTTGGATGAAGGGCAAATGACGGATGTGATAAATTTTCCTAAGTTAGAGAACCATAGTAGCCAAAAAAATTGTTAAAGGGCCAACGCAGTGAAACAACAATAGTGCGTGACCATGTGAACATTTTACTCAACTTTTTTTCTTTATGGAGAATCTATGATGGTGGACAGTATGGAAGGTCTTGAAAGCTCAAAACATTACTCCGGAAAGCCCACTAGGATAATTAGAGATGTCAAAAGGGCCGGTGGCCCGCGGGCTGGCCCAGCCCTTTTTGGGACCGGATTGGCCCTAACCCTTAGGGCTTGGGCCAGGGCCAGGGCCAGGTTGAATTATTTGAGAAACAGGCTCGGGCCCGGCCCGGCCCTTAAATGGCCCCAGGTTTGGCCCGGCCCCCTTTTGGCCCTAAGGTTGACCCTATTTCTGGCCCCCTTTTTGGCCCTACACACAGGCTTCTTTTGGCCCAGTATTATTGTATACATACATTATTATATATAAGTGTGCGTGTCCAACGATGATCGAATGAGTAATGAATCTGAACATGAATTATGATGATCGTTCTTCCTTGGTACAATAATCAAAGATATGTTTGACATAAAACAAGAATTAGATTACAAATATTACAATCGAACTGTGAGAAATCATGAGCCTCCTTGAAAAGGCCTTGGCGATCTTGGATGGGCCGAACTTATTTGTCAATAAATACCAAACCGATTAATTTCACCATCTTACATATAAATTAGTATTGGCACCGTGCGTAAAAACTAACTGTTAATATATATATAAAAGCTAGTATTTATATATTTAAATAATAAATACAAAATAGATATTAAAATAATAATATTATTTTCACATTTTTATGAGTTTTCAATCACTTTAAAAAATAATTGTTATTCTTTCAGCAACGAAAGAAGAAGTAAAATATCAAATAGTAGAAATAATCTCTTTCAAATAGTAATAATTGTTATATGTTAAGATTTTATTAATAAAGCTCACCAAGAAAAGTATAAAAATGTATAACATATACTAAAAAATAAAATGAGAGACAAATAAATATGTATATATATATATATATATATATATATATATATATATATATATATATATATATATATATGACTTATAATGAAATAAAATGATAAATATTAGGTTCGTTAAATTGTGAATATTGGACATTCCTAGAGTATATGAAAGAAGAAATTTCAAAATGAGAGAGAGAGAGAAAAAAAAAATTTTGCTTACATAATAACAAGAATTCTAGTTATAGTACTACATTATAATTTACTTAAATAATAATAAGAAATTACCGTAATTCAAGTCTTTACTTTGAATAACAAGAAAATACAAAAAAAAAAAATAGGGCCCGGCCCTATATATTAGGCCTAGGGCCAGGGCTTGGACTGGGCCCAGATTTTCCCTTCATTTGGCCTGGCCCGGCTCGGCCCAGCCCGATTTGCAGCCCCACTGGCCCGGTTTCACGGCAGGCCCGATGGGCCCGGGCTGAGCCGGCGCAAGCCCGACCCATTGACATCCCTAAGGATAATAACTTAGTAACATCCCAAATAAAACTAAAAGGATAAAAATGTACTCGTGGTCTAATGTTGTCACGTCCTAAGCAAAAAAAGAAAAAAAAAGGGAACGATTGACCGTTGTCTAAAGGTGAAACTAAATAAGTAAAGCGACAAAATATATGAACCCTAAAATGAAACGAAGAGAAGCAAATTTTAGTCGAGGTTCGATAATTATACTCTACTTTTCAACATTCAAATTCATTTTTGTTACTAAAAATTTAAAAAAAGCTTCAAAAAAGTGTTGATAGGAATGTTTAGAAACAATAAGAGTGTGATAATTACTTAATTATAATTGTGGCTCTAGGCTTAAATGTTCCGCCCTTTCTTTTTGATTTGACCATAACAAAAGTCTAACAAGAAGTAGTTTTGAAGATAATTTTGGTGGGAAGCCTTGCTTCTCAGTAACGTGAAAATGACAGCCTCGGATCCTCATTACGGATGCCATTTTGAGTAGTTGCTTATCCATCTCTTTACGGCGCCACGCCCATGATTCATTTACTGCCTGGGAGCACCTCCAGCAATAAAATAAAATAGCAACCAAATGCACCAGCAAGTCAGCAACCCGGAGGCTCCTTTTGTTTGTACTCGGACATTAAATTGAATAGTTGTGTAATTTGAGCTGTACAATTCGTGAAAAAATCGTTATAACTAACTGTGAATGTCGAACCGTGCTCACATACATATTTTTACCGATTTTTCTTTAATGCTCCCATGTCCCAGTATAATAGTCGCTTTTTGAAATGCCAAGGCAATGAGCAATGCACTTTAATATTATAAATAAATGTTTAAAATTTCATCTTTTGTCCTTTGATAAAAAAAAAAAAAGTGTAAAAAATCAATTATTGTAAAGTTTCGAAAAAAAAAAAAGTATGATCAAAATACACTAATCAAACGTTCCCAACAACTATTGTTGGACGGAAAAATTTTTATTTGGAACGTTGCTTTTGGGGACGCCGGCCGGAAGCTTTAATTTAGCAGGTACAGAAAAGGGCATTTTCGTACTTTGATCCGACTGATGAAACTAAAGCCCCTTTGGTGTGAAAACAAGATGAGTTTCAAAAATCAAAGGTGGGCCGCGCATTCTTCCCAAGCTTGGCTGCTCGCTCACTTCCTTACAAAAATCCAGCCTGTTATCCCTATCTACAATACAATACAATTCCACACACACGCCACAGCGGTGACTCCCTTGAAAATTCATCTTTCTCTTACCATTTCTGACCCCAAAACTAAGCCTAAACGAAGATTATTGATAATTTGAATCCACCCTTAGCAAGTTGACCAGCACTTCAAATTGGATTGGCCCTACCAAAAGTCAAAGACAAGGTGAAACTCATGTTTTACATCTTGGCCAAAAACAAAATGACATGTCATTCAAGATTGTCAATCTTGACCACACCTGATCCCGCCTCCCTTATCTTTATCTCCACTGCGGGGAACCCTAATTCACCACCATATATTTTTGTTACTTAAACCCATTTAGAAAAGGAGCGGTAGAAGTAGAACCCAAAACAAGCATAATCAATTTTTATCTTTCCAAAAACCCAACAAAATTCACCTCCTTTTCTTACCAACCTTGAGCTGTAATTACTGATGCTGGAAACTTCAGTTTTTCTTGAAAATCCCGCTGCTGGTGGTGGCACCGGCGCTGTGAATCTGAGAAATGACGAAGCTGGCGGCGGCGGCAGTAGCGGCGGGTTAGCTCCAGGTGTGTTCGGAGAAGAAGGTGACCGGAATTCAGCCGGTAATCGTTGGCCTCGGGAAGAGACTCTGGCTTTGCTGAAAGTAAGGTCTGAAATGGATGTTGCATTTCGTGACTCCGCCATTAAAGCTCCTCTCTGGGATGACGTTTCTAGGTACGGGATTTCATTCATTCATTTGCTTTAATTTTCTTCACACACTTGGTGCGTGTGTGTGCGTGTGTTTGTGTGAAAGAGGGGAGGGGGGACAGAGGGAAGGGGAAGAGAGAGAGAGAGTAAAATCATCTTATACTTCAAAATTTTAACTCAGCACTTTTCAATTTTTTTTTAAAATTTTCTTTTCTGTTTAAGCACCAGGATAATACAAAAGATTACATTTTTCCGAATTGGGTTTTGCCTATTTTATCCCCTCTATTTATGGAAAATTTACCATAACAATTTAGGTAATCGTTTGGGTGAAGTCGTTTTTTCTTTTATGTATGTATGTTCGGAAATATAGCTAAGAGTTTTTGAAAACTGTTGTTATCAGGAAACTAGGCGAACTTGGGTATCATCGAAGTGCCAAGAAATGCAAAGAGAAGTTCGAAAACATCTATAAATACCACAGGAGAACCAAAGAAGTCCGATCTGGTCGACAAAATGGCAAAAATTACCAATATTTCGAGCAATTAGAGGTCTTTGACAGCCAACAACCCTCACTTGCATTGCCTCCACCTTCCAACAAACTTCAAAATCCCATGACGGTTCCAACAATGGCTGCTATTCCAACTGTAGCACCAATTACGGCTGTAATGATAAATCCCACGACTGTTTCTCAGGGGATTGTTGGTACACCTTGCGTCATGGAAAACCGCTCTTCCGAATTCATGTCCACCTCAACATCAGCGACCTCGACATCGGGGAAAGAATCTGAGGGGCACTCTAAGAAAAAGAGACAATTGGCGGATTATTTCGAGAGGCTGATGAAGGAAGTGTTGGAGAAGCAAGAGAATTTGCAGAACAAGTTCATAGAAGCGATTGAGAACTATGAAAAAGATAGGATAGCTAGAGAAGAAGCATGGAAGTTGCAAGAAATGGCTAGAGTGAAGAGAGAACAAGACATTCTTGTCCAAGAACGAGCCGTTTCTGCTGCAAAAGATGCCGCCGTGATTGCATTCTTGCAAAAGATTTCACAGCAACCAATTCCAGTAGAATCGCCGGAAAAGCCGACTCCACCACCCCAGGAAAGTGTTGAAAAACAAGATATTCTTAGTTATGGTGAGAATTCAAATTCAAATTCGAGCCAAGGGTGCTCTTCGCGATGGCCAAAACAGGAGGTTGAGGCTTTGATTCAGATCAAAAGCAATATGGAGTCCCAGTATGCTGATAACGGACCCAAGGGTCCTTTGTGGGAGGCAATATCGTCTTCTATGAAGAAGCTTGGTTATGATAGAAGTGCAAAGAGGTGTAAGGAGAAGTGGGAGAATATCAACAAGTACTTCAAGAGAGTTAAAGAAAGCAATAAGAGAAGGCCTGAATATTCAAAGACATGTCCTTACTTCCACCAGCTTGAGGCTCTTTATGAAAGGAAGAACAAGAAGGCTCTGTACGATAGGTCAGAAAGTTGTGGCAACTTAAAGCCTGAGGACATTTTGATGCAACTGATGACAGAGCAAGGAAAGGAGCAACCACTTGTGATGACAGATGGTGGCAAAAGCGAAGACATTGATCAAAATCAAGAACTGGATGTAGATTGTGAAGATGATGAGGACAATGGCGATGACTACCAAGTTGTTACTAATAATCCTTCTTCAGTGGCAACTATGGAGTGAGGAGACAAGAAAGAGGGGCTTCTGTATCAAAGCTGAAATGGGTGTGCATCATTCTGGTAAGTGGGTCAAATTTCCGGTCGAATCAGTGCGTGGGATTGAATACTTCCTTTTTGTTTATACAAGTCTGCTCTTTCGGAAAGTTTGTGTAATCATCAATTTTTGTGGTAAATAATGAGAGAGAGAGAGAGAGAGAGAGAGAGAGAGAGCCTTTGTAGCTGTTGTGTGATGTAAATATAGTTCCATTTTTGGACCGGTTTACAGCTCCATGTGTGGAAAGTTGAAAATGGTTGGCCGTGTGTGTGGTTGTAATATGTAAAGCCTGATTAGCCCGAGGATCTATTGCGGTTGAAGGGAAAGCCGGGAAGGTAGCAAGCTTAGCTAACCTTGTGGTCTTGGCTACTGTGGCCTTAAATGATGGGGCCTAGGGTCGGCTGCGCTTGGGCGTAGTACTCTGTTTTCCTCATTTCTGGCAATTCTTGGGCATGTGCATCTGAAGTCCTCCTATCATGCCAAGTGACCCGTAGACCCGGTAAACGGGTAAAATTGCCGGTACGAGTAATATCTGGCCGTGTACCGGTAAAAACGAGTCGGGTAAAATTTACTCGATTTTTTTCGGGTAGTCTTTTTTGATATCCGCACCCTACCCTTGCGGGTCGGGTATTAACCGTGGGTAAATGATTAATTCTTTTAATAAAGAAAATTTCTAACTACTAAAGCATATTTTTCTTTTTCTTTTGTCAATTAGTATTTAGCAAGTATGTTGTTTATTTTTGATAATTGTTATAATTATTTTTAATTTCAAAAAATTAGAAACTTCGAACTACAAAATATATCAAATAACATGTTAAAAAATAAACACCATAACCCATTTCCCACCCACAATCTAAAATAAAATAATGAAATTTCAACAAAGTTACAATTCCATTCCTCGCGAACAATTAGTCCAAAATACAACAATCCAAAATAGAACAGATAAAGATTGACGGCAGATCTGTGAAGTAGTTCATCAGATCTGTGGTGGACTTGAAGCGTGAGGGGTCTAAGTGGTGGTCGACTGTGGCGATCGGCGGCGAGGGGATCGGAGCAAGGCACATCAGCTGTTGCCGCTTCGTCTGTGGCTGACAGCGGCTTGCGGGGGTGATATTTGAGGCCTGCGGTGGTGGGTCGGTTTTTATGGTGGTGGGTTTTCAAAACAGCGTTAGGTCTCCGTCTTGGCGGTGGTCGATTTTTGCGAGGTGGAGGGGTGGTTTAGCTCGAGATGCGGTAAGCCGGCGACTGCGAGAGATGAGATGGACAGATCTGGCGGTGGGCAGCTTAGAGACTTCTAGTGTGGGGGAGGGAGAGAGAGGGAGATGAATTCTGGGGAGGCGACTGAGGAGAAATGGAGAAAAAGAATTGAATGTGAAACCCTACCATAAACTTCTATATATAGCAAGTCACTGGGTAAATCACGGGTAACTCGCACCCAACCCGGACGGGTACTCTCAGAATGGTCCGGTCTGGGTACGGATTAATTTTTTGCCGGTGGTCATTTCTGCTACCCGTACCCGCGGTTTAGACAGCAGTCTGGGTCTACCTGCGAGTGCGGGTAAAATTTTGCCAGGTCTAGTGACCAGTTTGGCATTCAGAACTATTCGGCATGGGTAATAATTATAATAATAACTCAAAAATAATTCGATGATTGATCGTTTCGGTTACAAAAGCTTTAAATATATGTAATGTAATTTGTAAACTGTCATTGAAATAACAAAAATATAAGAATTTTTTCTTTCGTATAGGTGATGGGTTAAAAAAATTGAGAAAATGTTATTAATTATGTGTAGCTCAATTTAATACTTCATTTGTCCTACATAAATTGCTCTATTTTGATTTAACACGCATATTAAGAATTTATGTTATATATTAAGTATTTTCAGTTCTACCTTTTATAGAGAGAAAGGGAAGAAAGCCGGACAGGAAAGAAAATGGGTTAGTAGAGTGTTAAATGTGCCAGAGAGAATTAGAATAAAAAAGTGGGTCAGGAGAGAGAAAATGAGTTGGTGGAAAATTAAATGTAGAGAGAAAAATAGATTAAAAATATAAAAGGGTAAATATGTAAAAATATATACATAATCTTTCTTAATTTGAAAAATGAATTTTTATGGGATGACCCAAAAAAGAAATACGATCAATTTTCGTGCTATTACCATTTTTCAAGAAAAAAAGGAAAAAACTTTGACTCACAATAAGTTCGTGAAGTCCGTAATATTTCTAAGTTAATCACGAATTCTTCAATAAATCGCGAAAATATGCGTTTAAAACTTTCTTGTAATTTGTCACGATAATTTTGCGAATATCGTCAATATCTCACGAACATTTTCACTATGCTATTAAGCTCACATATAAGATGTTTCGGCAAATTGAACAAATCGTTTCTTACGGTAAAAGGTAGAAACTTTTTTTTTTCTTCAGAAAAGAGGTTAAGAAACCTACCATTAATATTTGAAACAACACACGGATGGCATCCATTCGATAGGAACCAGATGAGTAACGAAGGTAGCAACGATAACTATCAACTAAAATGAAATAAACAAAGTACCAAAATAACAGAAGTATAAAGACAAGTAAGCAAGCATTAAAATAATGAACAAGCAATAAGCTAAAACTAAACCAAACACGCAAAAAACCAAAATAGATAATGCGTCTTTTTTCTTCTTCTCTATTTTGCCCTATTTTGTATTATGATTATTATTACTTTTTTTTATTGTTCTTTTTTGTTTTTGGAATAAGCACTAAGACAAAAAAGATAAATACTAACTAAAAACAACAAACAAAGCCAACCAAAGTCAGCCCACACCAACCCAACGACTATCCTGCCTCTGCCACGTGACACGACCACCGAATCCAGTACTACCATCAGACCACCACACCGCCACCAAGAGCCATTGAATTGCATCAGCAACCGGCATTAACCAATGGACATCCACCACCATCAGCCGTAGTCCCTCCACCGCACCCGTCTATAGAAGTTAATTGATACAGAAGGTGAGAGTCACAAATTGAGAAAATCCTACCATGAAATGGTCGAGTGGTGCTTTCCTTTTTTGTTGGTACAAGATTGCAAGACGTATCCCAAACAACCAAATGTTATTACCAGATATTCAAAAAATTACACTGACATCCCTTAAGATGCTCGCTATCTGTTATATATTGAAAATTCCACTCTCACCTCTTTTACATTTTTGTATACTAGACTAGAGTTAATCTTCGTTGAACTAAGAATTACTCAACTTGTCAAACAAAATTAGAATATGTATCTTGTACAAGTTACAAGATTTTAGCTAAAACGTTATCAAAATTTATCATATAAAGGGGTAGTTAGCATATGTTTTTTTTTTCAAACTAAAAACTTTTTTTTTTTGTCTCAAGTGTCACGATGCACTCAGTAACTATGTATACCGAAACTAACCTTATTCAAAATAGTTTATGGGGTGTTATAGTTACACGCTTTCTATCTTCAAGGTACAAAAGTTTTACCAACTTTCATTTCATTGAGGGCACAAATATTCAACTCTTACCATGATATCTTTAAATTCGCTTTCAAATATATAGTGGTGTGGCAGTTTATGAGGCAGACAAAAGCAATGGTGACAATGTTTAACTATGCTTGATTATATTTTACTACATAGAGGTGAAATGAGAAGGTGGCGGTGCGCGATTTGAGTCAGCTCTTCAGTTGGACTTATGACACCTTTTCATTATTAGTCCATAGAGGAAAAAGCCAAGAAAAAAGGACATGGAAAAATTTCATTCAGTTCGGGCTTCATACACTCAGTATCTCTCATATTAACAACATTACATTCACTCCATACCCCATCTTCCCACCACCGTTAACCTCGCACATGATACCCTCCCCGTCACTCATCATCAATCTCTACTAGTTGCCACTAGTACTATCCTCCATACGTAAACCCACCACAAAACCCATCCATCCCTCATTACCCACCCAACCATCCTTCTTCACCCACCCCCAATCCCCACACACAAGTCCACCATACACATACGCTCATGCGCGCGCAGACACACACACACACACACACACACATACACGCGCAGAAACACATACTCTCTTTCTTTCTCTCACACCCCCCACGATGCTCTCCTTCTCTTCCCCCTCCTCCACATACATGCACAAATACTCTTACTAGTATCGTCCCCCTTTCCACCTAATGGACAAATAAGCGCATGCTCGCGCACGCGAGCGTGTGTGTGTGCATGCACGTTCATTGTGTTGTGTGAGGATGTGGGTGGATGTGGTAGTGGGTGGGAGTGCCTGTGGTGGAAAGGGCAGTTCATCACTGTGGAATGTGTGCCTGTGGTGTCGGTGTGGGTGGTTGGGGTAGGGGGTGCGAGTGGCAGTCGCGGAGGGGTGAGGGGGTCATCACTGTGGTATGTGTCTGTGTGTGGGTGGGTGGATGGGGTAAGGGCAGGTGTGCTAGTGGTGGACTGGTTAGGCAGACGAGTTTTGGGGGGGGGAGAATGTTGATGGAAGTCTAGGTTGAGGCTTAATTTTTGGGTTTTTAGTAATTTTAGCAACAACATTCAACACCAAGATAAAGGGAGGGGGTGTTTGTGAGATATGGACCTTATTATCGAGGGGAGTTGGTGTAATATTTCATCTAAAAAAAGTCAGAAGTCAAGTGTGCTGGTGTGGGACAGAGTGAGGGTGGAGTAGAGGTAGATACCAAAGCTTCTAAAACAGAGCCTAAGGAGTGGCAATGCTTTGGAGGTGAAAGTGCGGAGCGAGTGTGGATCAACAGTTAGCAGTCTAATGCTTAGGTCCAAAGTTAGGGTCTAGAGTCAAGGCCCCGAGTCAGGGTCTAAAATCAATGGTCTATTCTCTTAAGAATCCTTTAGCTTTGATGTTCCAGAGTGAGAAAGCGAAATGTTCCAATGAGTTCCGATCTTCTAAAACAAATTCTAAAGTCCACTAATTATAGGCAATGAGATTCCATGTCATCAACCAACATATGGTGTTGCCTTGGAGTGACACCTTATTGAGAAAGCCACAAGTATCGCTGCTCCGTGGACTATCGGATTGCATATTCACTCAGCCTACCCTGCACAGCTTTGCTTCATCTATCTAGAGAGCTGGATCATACAATACAGTGTGGCCAGATAAAAATCTAGCTACTGGTCCAAAGCTCTTGCTAAGTTTCGTAAGGGGTATGAGATACTGAGAGAACCTGATAATACTGGGGAACACCTGATGCCTGACTTCTAGGTAGACTAGGTATGATAGTCTCCAGAGACCTACTTCCGTCTCGAAGTCACCCATGGATCATGATCCATAGAGGTGCTGTTGAAGATCATGTAATGCTTAAAAACTTAGACTAGTTACACAAACACCCTGGGAGACATAATGTTCTAAAGGATTCGTCTATCTTGCGGTGAGTCCTTGTGCAGGATCACTCAGGCTACGCCAAGGTAGTATCTGGAGGAGTCACTTACTCGAGAAGCCATGGTAGTGTCCCTAAGGATTTGCCCACAAGACATGCTAAAGTGATGTCCAGAAGGAGTTTCCTACTCGACGGGCTGTGGTAGAGTAGTCGCCTACCCAACAGAAGATGAGGCATCATGTCGAAGTACTCGGATCTCTTAGCAGAGAGTGTCTCAGAAGAGTAGCCTATGCTTGTCCCATGATAAATCCTTATTCTGAAGCACTTGAAGCACACCAAGATAGTGCATTGGATGAGTGGCCTATGATACGGCCGAGGTAGTGTCGCAGAGCCTACCTGCCATGAAAATAGTCCTCATGTCAGTGCACTCAGAGCTCCCTAGTGGACATATTGTCTAGGGGGAGTCATCAATCTCGGGACAAGTCTTTATGTCAGAGCACTCGGAGTTCCCCAAGGCAATGTCTTGGAGGAGTGGCCTACTGGACATGCCAATGTAGTGTCCTGGAGGAGTCACCTACCTAACAAAAATCAGTCCTCATGTTGGAGCAATCGTAGATCCCTGGATAAGATAGTGAACCCGGAGTCGCCTATTCTGCAATGAGTCATTATTCTAGATCATTCAGAGAGCTCCAAAGTAGTGTCCTAGAAAATTTGCCTATCCGACTTTTGAAGGCAATGTCCCAAAGGATTCGCCCGCCTAGTAGGAAATGAGTTGTTATACCGAAGCACTCAGAGCTCCCTAAGGTAGTGTTACGAAGGAGTTGCTTACCCTAAGGGATGGTGCACACTATGGAGAGTGAGTTGAAACATGTTCAAGGACCAAGGCTAGGTGTGCATGGTGTGGTAAGGATATGGATCAATACGAGGTGTGGCACTGTGACAGTGAGCCGAGGGCAAGACTATATAACTGACACGACACATGGGCACATATGTATATATTACGGTGCCGGAGGCGCATTCACTGAAGATGGCATAGGGGTCCATTCATTAAGTATTATATGGGGGCACATGACACGATGACAGTGCACGGGTACAATAGAGGAAATAAGTACTGGGGGCATGGAGCCCCCAAGGTAAGGAGAAACCAAAGGGAGAAACAAAGATCCTCCAACGAGAGAAGAGACAAAGGGGCAGGCAAGGAGCCTCCCAAGGTGAGTAGGAGCCGCTACGATACCTCTCATCGTAGTATTTCTCCTAACTATTTGAGATGGAGATGTTAGTCCCAGTAAGGATCTTCCAGAATTACTCTCTTAACCGAGATGTCAATCGGCCTTTGATATTAGTCTGACCCCCTTCTTCTTGAAAACTTTTTCCCTTTGTTTGGCTGGTCTCTTTGAGGTCGACCTTCTTCCTTGGAGTGGAGAGCTGCAGGTCTTTCATGGACGCATGAAATGGATTGGTGTCGATCTTACGTTTTTTGTCATTTTTAGATCTTTTCTTATATCAAATCACGAAATGTAATATAAGAGGAAAGAGGCCTTAAACAAGGAAAGACGAAGGGGGTAAGAAGAGGGAACACTAAGGAGGTGCTCTGGCCGACACACCCTCTCTAAGGAAAGGGCTCTAGCTGACCTCTCTCTTCAAGGGAGGTGCTCTGGCCGACTTACCACTGCTAACCAGATTGCTAGTGTTGAACCTTGGTTGTTGAATATTTGTTGACGTGTCGTGAAAGCAAGACCTAAAAGCAGCTAAAGGTGCATAGCCAGGATAGGATGGAAACCTATTATTTTACTCGCCCAAAAAAAAAAACAAAAAGTTAAATCCTAACTCTTTTGCTGTCATGGTCTTTTCATACCTTCATTCTTAAAACTGAATTTTGACTCTGCTTCACAATACATATAGTACTCCTTTTCATTAGAAAAGTATCCCCAACTTCAGCTTTTTTTTTTCTTGAAAATTCCTGAGTAAAATTTCTCCTTTAATAAAGCCTAAGCATAGCATTCACTGGAACATATCCTTGTTTCTTCTTTTTAAGATTGATAAAGGAACTTACACGCATCCAAGGCTATGATTCTTATTTAGGTTTTTAATTCTTTTATTAGTAGGTTGAATTATTATATTATGCAAGTGAATAATCATTCTTTTGTCCATGATCAGAATCAACTTAGTAAACTTTATGATTTAAAGAACTTTATTTACTTAGTCCTTTTGTTCCCAAAGCGAAACCATTAAAACAACCCTTGAGGCGGGGCGATAATAATGTTTTTGAAAGTTAATGGAAATTTTAAACAAAAACCATGACAGTTTGATATATTTGTCACCACTTCACTGGTTATATGAGAAGCCTTATGACTTTATCTTGTGCCTTTCTATCACGCATTTGATAGTCATGTACTTTTGCTTAGTCTAGTTGTACACATTGATCTGTTAGCTAATCCTAGGCCCAAACTCTATCAGCCTCATAGATATTACAGTTCCACAGCATGCACATCAGCTCATAGTTCATACACTGCCATTTCTATACATCCTCACTATCCACCTCTTGGGCCCAACCTTTTCATGGTAATCTTGAGGATTCAAAGCTGAGTGTTTAAGTTAAGAATTAATTTGTTATGTGAAGTTGCATTACATTTAATGGTGAGGAATTTAAAAGCTTTTGATCTAAAACTTCAGTGGTCTTCCTTCTTTGGGTAGAGATGGACATATCAACAAAGTGGTAACCATTACCTTCGATATTAAATAATAATGATGTAAGAAAAAGAGAATAGATCTTGAAGTGAATAGTCGATTCATCATATTGGACAATCAAAGTGATATTCAATTCAACATGCTCTCGACATGTGAAAGAATATTATTTTTGACGTAGGTTCTTCTTTGTAGATGTCCTTAGGGGTTTCCCTTTGATCTGCTTTAAACTAGGGTTATGCTACGGTTAACTCGACTTGCATTTTGGTCTAGGGGCACTTTGTAAGTCCTTCCTCCTGACAGTGGTAGTAGGTGCTTCTCTTCTTGTTTCCTTCCACTAGGGTTATGCTAGAGTCAACCTTACTTGCATTTTCCTTCAAGGGCTCCCTAGAAGTCCCCTTACAACAGTCAGGATAGTGTCTATCTGTATATCCTTCTTGTGTTTACGTATGGGATCATATGAGTCTTCTCTCATGATAGTCTTGATTTTATCTGTCTTTATCCAGCTCATTGCATTATCAATTTTGTCTGAATGAATTTTGTCTAAAGGCTCCCTATGATTCCCCTCTCACGATAGTCGTGGTAGTGTTTGTCATTGTCCAATCTACTGTACAGCCAGCATCGTCTGCTTGCATTTTTGGTCTGGGGCCTCCTTGTGATTCCTCTTTTATAACAGTCGTGATAAAGTCTGTCATTTTTCAGTTCATTACATAGTCAGTATGGTCTGCATGCATTTTGTCTAAGGGCTCCTTGTGATTCCCCTATCTCAACACTCAGGGTCAGTGTCTTTGTCTGGTCTAAGTCTAGACTATAAAATTCAGCCTCCTACCCTTAGTCTTCAAGAAGAAAATTAGGAAAATTTTGATATAATAAAATTCTTTAAAAAAAATACATATAATAAAAAATATAAAATATTATTCTTGCTGTAGCTTATAAGTCATGCTCCTATCTTTTCTTTATCCATGCCCAATTTTGAGTTTGAGGGTATTTGACCCTCCTTTCAGGTCAGTAAATGAGTCGTGTATAGTCTTTTTTCTAACTCCATTTTTTTAACTACATTTGGCTTGATCCCTTTCGGATAAGGGTGTGTAGGCAACCTACGTAGGATGCAACCATTTTCCACTCCAAGTCTGTGTCTAAGGGTATGTAACCCTCAATTCAGGTCAGTATGTGTAGGTCACGTACATTTTCCATTTTTCCAGTCTGGATCCAGTCCTAGAGTATTATACCCTCAGTCCAAGTTAGTATGTGAAAGTCACGTGCAATCTTTTTTCCAGTCCCAGTCCCAGTCTATTGTTAGAGGGTAGAAACCCTCAGTCTAAGTCAATATGTAGATTATTTACCTTCTTATTCCAGTTTTATTCTCAATTCAGTTCCAGTTCAATGGACGTATCCACATGAATTCTTGTGTGTCCTCTCTACAGATACCTTTCCTTTGGTGTCAAAATGACCAACTGCTTCCAAACTTTGTTGCCTCCGATTTTTGCACATGAGTCTTCTCTGTGTACGCCTAAATGTCTACCCACTTTTATACATTTTTAGCTCCTACTTCTAAGCATGAAGCATTCAAATTCTTCTAAGCGTCGGTAGCTCTGATTTTCATACATAACTCTTTTTCGTGTGTCTAAACGCCTATCTGTTTTTACACGTTGTTGGCTCCAACTTTGAACGACACCTCTTCTCTAGACTGCGTAAGAAACCTTGCAAAAGTCAGACCTCATATTTGTACGAGTCATTGAATCTTGAGTCATGTGCTCTTTTCCGTATTTCTAATACAAAAATATGTTGTTTATGGTGATGTTCGCCCGCATGCGAGTTCCCTCACCGAGTGGCTCTATAGACAACCCATTTTTGAAATTTTATTCTATCTTTTTATTAATTTATGTTGGGCTTTTTTAATAAATAAAGTTTATTAAATAGTGTTGCTGTAAACTTGATAATAAGCGATAGGCCTTATTTACTTAATTCAGCTTAGTTAGTCCAGTCCAGTCAACTTAGCCCAAATTAATTAGGTATGGTCAATTGGTAACTAGCCTAGTTAGTTAGGGTTAACCCAAGTTAGGTTAGAGTGAAGAGGGAAAGTTTGAGCTGGAGACTTGAGATTTGAGAAATAAAGTGATTGGTGTGAATATGCGAAGTATTTCTCGAATCTGGTACTATCCCTGACAGTTGATTACGATAGTTACCGATTTTGGTACATGATAATGTCCCTAAATTCAAAAAATTATATAAAAATTTAGGGATAAACTGACCGGTCTTTGCATAATCCAGCTGGTCTGGTGACTTTTTCTATCATCATTTCTATCAAGGATTCTGACTTATCTCCGTATCACAAACTGAAATCTATCATCATTAGCATTTCGAGGAGCTCCTGACCTCTATAAAAGGAGACCTTGGGCATCATTACAGAGGATCTTCTTTTCCCTAGGGTTTGTGAAACATATTTCTTCCTAGAAGTGATTCATTACCTTTAAGGAAAAGTCAAGAACTCTTACTTCTCCACCCAATTTCTCATGCACACGCATTCTTTCCATTGTGGATTCGCCTTTACGATTCTTAGTCTTCAAGGCAATCGGCATCTCGAGGTAACCTTAATAAGTTTCTAACTTAAAAATCACCTAAACTTGTTTGCCTATCCCGTAGTAATATTTCTATTATAAAATTCAAAAAAGAGTCTTTTTTTATTTCTTTGTCTAAGTCTAGGAACGGAATGTAAACTACTTTCCGTAAGGCCAGAGTCAAACTATGATGATTTTGATTCCGGTAAGTCCAACTGGATACGTAGGCAATCCGACCCCTGATGTCGGGTTCAAGTAAAAAAATATAAAAATTAACTTATGGTAAGTTTTATCATATTTTGAACATTACGTGTTTTTAAGGAGGCCGAAAATCAGCAGAAATAAAGTAGAAACCGAAAGGGCATGGCGGGTGCCTAACACCTTCTCATTGCGTAACTTAGTCTCAGAACCCATCTCCCAGTTTTCAATAGATTAGTCGTCCTTTTGGACACTTTAAAGTCATTTTTAGGGTTTTCTTTTTTTTTCCCCCCTATTTTTCCTGATTTAATAAGATGGCACTGTTAAAATCCTTAGGGATTTTTCCAAGGTAGTTCGTTACACTACCCTTGGATCAAGACTTAACCAACATAGAATTTTCTTGGTATGCACGTACGACAAACCAACCTGTGACAACCTATGCTTTTTCACATCTTGATTGAAATGAAATTTCTTGTGCAATTGAAGCTCACTCTAGGAATAAGATGTGCACAATTAAGGCTTTAATCAATCGCAAAGAGAATTGATAACTTTAAGATGCTCAATCTCAATAAAAGAATTACTCATAAAGATGTTCTATTTGGTAATTTAAAATCATGAGGATTATGAGCGAAAACTTTAATCTTGAGCCATGATGTTTTCTCCAGTGAACGAAGGCTTAGAATATGGATTTAATCGTGCATGATGAAGCTCCAAAGTGGTTGGATAAAAAATATAGCCATTAATAAAGGATTTAGCATGAATTTTAATAAAACTAGCTATTATTTTCAAATATTAGAGCTTACAACCGGCTGTAATAGATTCCAATAGATTACATTACAATTTTGAGGACACACTGCCTCAATAAAGTCAACTACATTACCAATCAACTCGACTACATTAATTTTTTTTTTTGAAGATCATAGGAAGCACAATAGTCATGCTGTAGGTCTAGGTGAAGATCTTTCTTTCGAAGGGACGTTGTTGTTCAAGGCTTGCAGCAAGAGTGTTTAGTTCATCATCTGACAATACATATATAATGGTATCACTTGGTAACATAGAAAATATAATTTTGACGCTCGTTCTATGCAATATCATTAAGTTAAAAGGCAAAATTCTTGTCAATACTATGTTATTTATTCATAAGATCACAAGTACCACGAGATATCCTAATTGCTTGTAAATTTTACAGTCGACGGTTATATTGAATACAAATATTTTAGACATGAACACAAAAAGCTAAAATCTCCCCAAAAAGAGAGTTTTAGAAATCTAGGATTGCATGAATCATAAAGATATTTGGAGTACGACAACATCAAACCTTATATTCATTAAGGTTCATTTTTCCCTGCCAAAGCTTGTACATTTATGCTTGACAATTATAATGATCTCGTAATCGCACCAGAGGAGGAACAATGAAGTTCATATTATCTATGGAAAGATTTTTTTGCAGACGTCACTGACAGACCAATATCAGCGCCAAGTTTACAGCAAACGAGAAATTAACACATGGGTACGAAATTGTATCATCATGTTCTTACTAATCGATAATGTCCACGTGCAACACATTATTAATGTTTAAAAAAAACATTTCCTTTTTTTTAATCCTAATAGCAAGCATCAGCTCTTCCATCGTAATAGCAATAAAGGCCTTAAATGCGTGTAGGCATCTAATAACACATGTATAGAAAGTCTCAAAAGAAGTCATACTTAATCGGGGAAAATGCACTTCACCCTCTCTAGTATACACCTCTTTACTTCTAAAATATGTGCTAACACTCCTACTGTACGAAATTGAGCACATTAGACTAAAGATTGTCTCAGTTACCAGTGCATGAATATCACGGTCATTTGACCTCATGTTTTAGACTTTTGAGACTCTTATAAGAAAATTTATTTCGCTTCCTCTCACTCCCAAACCGCGGATGCATACCTTTCACTATAAAAATAATACCAAAATTTCAAACTTCAAATTAAAGGCATATAGCCACTATAACCACTACTGGCATGCAAATGGCAACTGCATCAAGCACCCAACACATCTCCACCGCAACACCACCACTTCCAAACTCGACATCATCACCATCGTTCTATCTCCATTACAACCCCAACCATTCAACCTCACATAGAAAAACTAACAAAAGGAAGACCATGAAAGTACCTAGGCTTTACCATCGCAAAACCACCGCTAGCAACCCTAACACAACCACCATATTTACATCACCATTACAACCCCTGACTACCCAAAAAAAGCACCAGCAACATCCCCAGGAACACCAACAACAGAAAGGCCACCAAAGAACTTGGCCACTCCCACTGCCAAACGTGACAACGATGCTGCCAATATAACCCTAAAAACACCAGCATATGGACCAGGGGCAGATCATGGATGCCACGTCGAGGAAGAGAAAATAGCATGTAAATTTGTAAATAAAACTGATCTAGCATGGCCACATTTGGTTTAGCGAGCAACATTTAATAAACTTAAAGTATTTTGAGTCTTCAATTTCATGAGTATTGTTATCCCATCCTGGTACACACTTTTGGACTGCTCTTTGGTCCCTCTCTCACGACATGTCAACTTTTCAACTGTTAAAGATCAACGCTACCAAGCCCGTCAACCTGAAGCGCACCCTTAAAAACAACTTCCCTTTCTCTTGGAGTTGGCCTTGGCCTACCCACGATGATCTCCATGACTGCATTGCTTCTGCGACATCTGTCGCAACGCTCGAGCGCCGTCCTTGAATCATGTACCCCTAGCACGACGCCACACTTTCTTGACACCCATCATAGTGCCCATGCACTGTTTTTGTGTCAATGTGCCCCCGGCATGCCTCGCGACTCTGCGGCACCCATCGACGTACCCGTGCATCGTCCTTGCATCATATGCCCTTGTCATGATGCCAGCTTCTGTGACACCCATTGTCGTACCCTTGCGTTGTCCTTGCATCACGTGCCCCTTGTACTACGCCCAAACTCGTGACTTCCATCGCCGTATCCATCCTTCGTTTCCATGTCACGTGTCCCAGGCACCGCACACATCCATACCGCCCCCATGCGCCATGCTGCTTATATAGTTATGGCCCCTGACATCATGTTACACTACTGCGTCCTCACATTAGTTCTTCCTTTCACCACACGATGCGCACCTTGCCTTGGTCGTGGAACATACTTCTACCCACTCCCTGGAGTGTGCAACATCCCGCAGGTATAGGTGAATCCTCCGGGGCACTATCTCTGTCAGGGAGATCCAAGTGCCCTGGCATGACAATTCCCACTAGGTAGGCGACTCCTCTGGGATACTATCTCAGAGCGTCAGGTAGGCCACTCCTCCGGGACACTACCTTGGCGCGCTTTGAGTACTCTGGCACAAGGACTCACCCACTGGGTATGCTCACTCTTTAAGACATTATCTTAGTCAAGGAAATCCAAGTGCTCAGGCACGAGGACTCCTCTCTCACTAGGCAGGTGACTCCTCTCAGTCACTACCTCGGCCCGTTAGGTAGGTGAATCCTCAGGATAGGGTTGCTCTCTTAGACATTATCTCTGCTAGAGAACTCTAACTCCCGTTCAGCCAGGTAGGCGACTATTCCCGGACACTACCTTAGCCCGTCAGGTAGGCAACTCCTCTGGAACTACCTTGGCATTCTGAGTGCTCCATCACAAGGACTCACCTGTGGGATAGTCTTCTCTAAGACACTATCTCTACCGAGGAGCTCGAACTCCCCTCTCGCTAGGTAGGCGATTCATTCTGAACGCTACCTTGGCCCGTCTGGTAGGCGACTCTGCCAGGACATTATCTCGGCATGTCAGGAAGGCGACTCCTTCAGGACACCACCTTGACTGGCTCTGAGTGCTTCGGCATGAGGACTGACCTGCTGGATAGGCTCACTCTTTAAGACACTATCTTCGGCAAGGTGACTTCGTGACTATTCTACGTGCTCCGGCACTGGCGTTTTTCATTAGCACCCCCAGGGACTATGACCCTCAGGTCACTCTGAGACGAGAACAGGTCTCCAAAGGGCATCGCGCCTAGTTCAACTGGCAGTTGGACCTGGGCCTTCCCCACTGTTGTCATGTCCTCAGCGTCACTTAACGCCCTGTGGGATTCTGCTGGCGCTTTGGATTGGTGGTTAGATCAAAAGGACTCTCTGGCAACACCGGCGCTGTGTGGGCCAGTCTTTCTAGACTGACAGACTGACGCTGTGCGGGCAGGCTGGGTGAATATGCGATCAGATGGTCCATGGAGCACTGGCACTTGTGGGCCCCTCAGTGAGGTGTCACTCAGGGACCGCCATGTATCAGTCAATGACATCATCATCTCAACCACTATAAATAGGGCTTGGGAATTCATTTAGAGGACTTCACATTTCTCAAATGTCATTTTCACTTTCTCACTCTAGAATTTCAGAGCTACAGAATTCTAGAGAAAGAACATACAGGTTCCTGACAATGGACGTTGACTCTGGATCTAAGCATGTGACTGTGACTGTCATCGTGTATTCACCACACGTCATCGCCTTGCAGCACCGACACTCCTCATGCTCTGTCTGGAAAGCCATTGGTCTCTGCCTTACTCCACCCTTGTTCCGTCCTACATCAGTATACTTGGTATGTGATCCGGATTGCATTTTCTTTAGCACCTCTGTGTAAGCTGAGAACTTAATTACTTGACATTAATAGGATGTCTAAAAAGGATTATATGTCTACGTGCATTGGTACTAGTATCACATCCATATGGAGGTTAATATGTGCAAATACATTTGTAGATTCTAGTCTGATTTACTTCCTATTTTTAGACATGTACGGCTCTTTATACTATCATGTATACATCTACAAAAATTATATGTTTGAGATTGCCCCCCCCCCCCCCCCCCCCGCGGGGGGGAAGTATCAATCAAAGAGGTCGAGTAGGGGAAATATAAAGCGTAAAGCATGTGTGTACAGTAGAAAGGAAAGGAGTGGAATGCATTTTGTTCGACTTAATCTTCACGACAAAGATTAGCTCTACGATCCTTAAAAACAAACGGTGGAAAATCAAAGTTAAAATCACGTTTACTTTAAACCGGGGGGAAATACGAGTGCATTGCATACTGATATCTACCCCGGCCAGCAAAGATTGAGTAAGCACGACCCTCCGCATAATTTTATTAGCACGGCCCTCGCTACCCGCCACTGATCTCTCTGATCTTGCACAGCTTACAATGCCGATAGGGTCCCCACATTTCACCTTTCCCTACCGTTGCACATAAAATCTAGATATATGAGCCCGAGTTAGTGCCCCCACCCTAAAAGCCTAAAACCTCTCTCCTCCCTGCGGTAGGTCTGAATTTCACACTGTAATGGCGGATTATGAGACAACCCACCAGAATCTGATCCCGAAAGAGACGGCCCTCCAGGCCCTAAACACCATAATCCAGCTCCATTTCGAGAAGACCCTCGAGAAGAAACGGGCCGTGGACCTCCAGAAGAAGGAGCTCTGGAAGCTCTTCCAGCTCTTCTTCCTCTTCCTGGGCCTCGTCTTCGCCGCCCAGGTCCAGTCCACCCGCCTCCAGTGCCGCCACTGCTGGGTGCCCATCGGCCTCCTCTCCATGGGCCACCTCATCTTCTACGTGTCCGTGGCCCAGACCCTCAGGTGCATCAATGGGTTCAAGTACCAGAGGAGGTGCCACAAACTCACACTTGGGCTGGCCACTGACCGGCTCAGGCAGATCAGGATGAGATTAGGTGGCGGCGGTGGTGGAGGAGATGGGGATGACATGGGTGGTGTTGTGGGGGATGAGTTTGAGGTACATTATCAAGAGCCACCAGAGAGTTACTTCGGTAAGTTCAAGAGGAACTGGGCGTTGCATTTTGGGTTCTTGATTTTGATCTACGGGTTCATGGTCTCTTCCTCTGTTGTTCTTCTTTGTTACTGATTAGCGAGGTTTATTCTTTCTTTCAATTGTGTAATTTTAAGGCAGTTGATGATAGCTGAGTAGTAGGTTGCTTATTGGTAATGATGGATCTACATTACATACGCGGATTTTAGTGGAAATTTTGCTTTGAAGATTCGGGAATGCCAATTTTGTTTTAGGACTTCAATAGCTTGTTCATCCTCTGACGACTGAGATTAACCTGTTAAAACAAAAGCGTAAATTACACTCGACGCTTCTCATGTTTATCCTAAAATACACATAGTTACGTCTAACTTTTTTTTATTACACTTTGCGGATCCCAATTTTTCTGACGGTGTTGACGGCGTGACGCTAAATGACTTTTTTGCCCTCATATATTAGAAACACTGTTGTCTTGGATTTTGGAAAGGATAGAGCCATTGACATGTATGCAGTTGTGGAAGCATACTTCTTGGCACACCCTCGCGCCTATACTTGAAAAGAAGTCTCCCTCCTTTTCTTGTTTACAAATTTGGGCAGTGTATGATCTATCTTTGTTTGTGATTTCCTTGCTGGACAGGGGCTCGATCTATATTAGCTTTGGACTGTCTCCCTTCTTTTCTCTCTTTTGGACATTTATACATCCAATGATTTTGGCAAAGGACTTTTTTGTATGCATTTGTGTGGTATTCTTCCATGTTAGATCTTTGATTCTGTACACTCAAAGCAAAATCAAGTAGGCAGTAATCCATAAAGTTATCTCTATCTTTTGGCAATAATCCATAAAGTCGAAGTTCGCCTTCGACCTAATCCGCAACCAATACCGGCCAAACAACTTACAGTCAGAACATCGCCTCCAAAAGCCACCAGATCTATCGCCGATTTTGAAATTAGGCCACCACACTGCCGTCAATAGCCACCATAGTTGAACCAACCCTGCATCACAAACGTCGGCCGATTGATGGCTGGCAAAATCACAACTTTTGGAAGAGATTTTTTTCATGATAACAGAATCACACACCTCCGAATTTGGATTCACAAATCCCAACACAAAATCTCTGCAGCCAAAGATTAGGTGAAAAATCCCTTTAATTCTGGTAAGAAGTTGGAATGGATGGAAGTTAGCAATTGGGAGATTGGTTTCTTCCGAGGAAAATGGAGATTGTTAAAAGGGGAAGAATGAAGGGAGAGAGGAAGAAGGGGAAGGAAGAGGGGTCTGCATAAGGAAAAAGAAAGAAGAAGAATAAGAAAAACCCTAAAGGACAAGATTTGTGTTGAATTAAGAAAGAGAGGGTAGTTCGGGTATGAAAAAAGCAAAAAGTGGTGTGTCAGGGAATCTCCAAAAAGAGTTAGGCAATCCGTCAGTTTTGTGTAGCTCCATGAAATACAGGTACAAACTACAGGGAGTAGAGTGTAATAAAAAAAGTTAGGGGTAGCCGTATGTATTTTAGGATAAACCTCAGGGCTGCCGAGTGTAATTTATCTTTAAAAAAACGGTGACTTACAAGAGCACTCTAAGATGGAAGAAGGCTTTGTATTACTTGAACTCATTTCTGTCTAAAATGATTTGGTACATGAACTCATTTTGCTTTAAAGATTCGGGAAATGCCATTTTTGTATTGAGGTTACAATTTTAAAACACCACATTAATGACATTATTGTCTAGATGCACTATACACGAACCAAAATAAAAAGACTTAAAAGAACGTCCATGATACATTCTAGAAACTGATGAACTTAAACATATGCACCTACATGCAACATCATAAATATAAATTACAATGTTAAGTATATATTTTTAATACTCCTCAAACTTGACTTTCTTGACAATTCCAAATAGGGTTCGTATCTTGTGAAAAATATCATACTTGAGGGACTTGGTAAAAATATCAGTGATTTGATCAAATGACTTCATGAACTTGAGTTGTACTTCATTCTTGGTCATGCACTCTCGGATGAAATGATATCTTGTATCTATATGTTTGTTTCGATCATGAAAGACGGGATTTTGTGCTAGAGATTGAGCAAATTTCTTGTCGACCAAAATTTTTTTGTGGCCTCCACTAGCGATAAATGAAGTTCCTTTAATAACGTTCTAATCCAAATAGCATGGTAAGCACAAGAAGTAGTAGCAACATACTCGGGACTCGCAAGTTAATAATGCCATAATAAGTAGTTTCTTCGAACTTCCATGAAAAACACAAAACCGCTTGTGCTTTTTCTATCATCTATATCTTCGGCAAAGTCACTATCTCAATAACCCAAGAGCTCAAAATTGCTAGAGGATTTACAGAATAATCCAAAATTAAGAGTATCTTTTAAGTAGAGGAGTATTCTTTTAGCTCCGTTCACGTGGATCGAGGAGGGAGCTTCATGTAACGATTCACTAGTCCCATAGAGAAAAGAATGTTAGGCCTTTTGCAAGCCAAATACCTTAGACTTCACACGAGACTCTTAAAAAATTTACATAATCAAGTTTTGTCAATTTGACTCCATATTCCATGGGTTTTTTCACTGCTTTGGAATCAAGTATTTTGAACTTCTTCAAGACTTCCTTTGCATAGCCCTCTTGCGCATAAAAATCTCCTCCTTCATTTACTTCATCTTAAGTCCCAAATAATAAGACATACGCCCCATGTCCGTCATTGCAAATTCACAAGCCATAGAATCCTTGAACCTATCAAACATGCCTGGATTATTACCTGTAAAGATTAGATCGTCAGCATATAGACAAACAAATAAAATATCTACGTTTTCATGCGCTTTGACATAAAATGCATATTCATGTGGACATCTCACCAATCCATTCTCTTGAAAGTATTTGTCAATTCGGCTATTCCACGCCCTTGGTGTTTGCTTTAGGCCGTAAAGGGCCTTCTTCAACTTCAAAACCTTATCTTCTTTCCCCTTGACAAATAACCCTTGGGTTGTACAATGTACATCTTTTTTGAGAAAACCGTTGAGAAAAGCGGATTTCACATCCAATAGGTAAATCTTCTAATTTTTATGTGCTGCCAACAATATATGCAATCTTATTGTCTCCAAAAGTGCAAGAAGAGCAAATACGTCCTCATCATCGATCCCTTTCCTTTGACTATAGCCTTTTTCTTGCCTTGTATCTTTCTACTTTGCCTTTAGCATTTTTCTTTGCCTTGAACACCCACTGGTCCCAATTACTCTTTGTCCTTTGGGAATATTGTCTAGCTCCCAAGTTTTATTTTTTATAATAGCTTGGATGTCTCGTCCATAGCTTGTCTCCAATTCTTATATTTCATAACTTCTTCAAAGCTTAACGGTTCAATATTTGCAAAAAGACAAAGCAAAGTTCCATTGTCCAATACTTCAGTTTCATCATATAGATCGTGGAGACTTCTCATTGTTTGTGGCCTTTTGCTAGAACTCACTTCGGATGAGAAAGGTTCATTGGAATGAGGTGGCGATGAAGGTGGAGTAATAGGCTTAAAAGGTGCTTCACTTTCATCGTCTTCTTCAATGAAATATGAAAAGAAATCATAATAAACTATCGTCTTGAGAATTCCATTCCACAATCTTTCTTCATCAGACACAACACTAATAACAATCTTTCCATCCTTCAGGTTATAAAGTTTGTAACCTTTAGAGCCCAAGTCATAGCCAATAAGAACATATTTCTTGCTTCTATCATCAAGCTTGCTCATTTCTTGATCGGGCACATGTTCATGGCAAATGCTTCCCAAAACTCGCAAATTGGGCAACACCCCATTCCATGCATCTTCGGGTGTTTGATCCGTGACACTCTTGGTGGGGCATTGATTTGATACATAAACTATACAAAATAGAGCTTCGGCCCAAAATTCTTTCTGCATCTCCTTACTTTTTAACATGCTTCAAGCCGCATTCAAGATTGTTCTATTTTTCCTCTCAGCCATGCCATTGTGTTATAGCGACCTAGGAACCTTTAAAGGATAGAGAATACCATGTGATTCACAAAATTTATTAGATTCATTTGAAGTGAATTCGCCTCCTCTATCGGACCTTAAGGATATTATCTCATATCCACTTTCTTTTTCAACAAGTGCTTTAAAATTCTTAAATACCCCAAAAGTTTTAGATTTTTTCTTTAGAAAATAGACCCACGTCTTTTGACTAAAGTCATCAATGGAAAGAAAGAAATAACTATTTTTACCAAATGAATAAGGCTTAATTGGTCCGCAAACATCCGTATGAACTAGTGAAGTGGCTTGGTTGCTCTTGAACTTGCTTCTTTTGGAAAACATTTCCTTGCATGCTTACCAAGAAGGCGCATTTCACATAACTGATTGAGATGACTTATGAAGGGTATCCCTTTCACTATCATCTTCTCATCCAAAACTTTGAGTGCTCTAAAGTTCGAGTGTCTAAATCTCATATGCCAATGCCATGTTGAATCTTTTGCAGATGCCTTCACGCACTTGGGTGCATCCGTCTTGAGATCTAACAAAAGCATTCTATTTCTTCACATGGATACTTTGGCAAGCAAGTTAGCATCGTGGTCTCTTAGACAAAGGCTACGATTTTTCATGTGAATTTCATAGCCTTTTTCTAAGAGGTATCCCAAACTCAAAATATTACTCTTCAACTTTGGCACGTAAGAATCTCCAAAAGTAATATTTCCATCTATATTTTTTCATCGAGCACCGAAAACATGCTTTGTCTCCACACATATGATTACTTGCGCCATTGTCAAGGCACCATGAACTTCTCGTTCTTTCTGCATCTTCTTTGAGTGTTAACAACAAAGTGGGCTCTTCATTTTCATCCTTATTTTCAATAAGGTTTGCCTCCTCTTTAAATCTTTTTATATTTACATTCCCAAGAATAATGGCCATTCTTATAACAAGAATAACATTTTACACGCAATTTGTCATACTTGTTTTAATTAATTACTTCTTGCATAACTTCATCTTCCTCTTCCTTGGCCATGACCTCTCAACGAGCTTTGGCTTTTTTTTTTCCTCATTGGATGGATTATGTCCACCCCATTCTCCTATTCGCCCTAGCCTAGCCCTCTTTGGGGTTTTCACCACCAACTTGTGTCTCTCCCTTGACTCGTAGAGAGAGCTTTGCTTGTAAGACATGGGTCTATTTTCATGGGCACATAATGACCTACTTAATTCATCAATTGTCACGGCGTCTAAATCCTTCGACTCCTCATTAGCCATAACCTCATGCTCAAATTTTTGGTCTAAAGAGTGTAAAAGAATTTTCTAAATGACGCAAACATCTTGCACGTCCTCGCCATTTCTCTTCGTTTGATTCACAATTGCCAAAACTCTTGTGAAATAGTCGGTAATGGATTCCGACTCCTTCATGTGAAGAGCTTTATATTTGCCTCTAAGAGTTTGAATACAAACCTTCTTCACCTTGCCCATTCCCTGTGAGAGTTTTGTAGTATCTCTTATGTTCCCTTGGAGGTCGATGCATTTGCCACCTTCACGAACATGGATTCATCCAAAGCTTGATGGATGAGATAAATGGCAAATGGATCCTTCATTCCATTTTTCTTCGAAGCATTCTTTTGGTTTTGAGTTAAGGTGGCTTTTTGCAAACACTGTCCCATACACCTTGAGATCCAAGTAGAGCTTTCATACGAATTGCCCAATTTTTCATAATTTTCTTCTGTGAGGCATGGGGATGATGGAAGCGAATTCATATGATTCATAGTAATCTTCTCAAAAAACAACCTAGCTCTGATAGCACATTGTTAGAAAATTGGTCAGTCACAAGCACACTTAGAGAAAAGATGGAAGAAGGCTCTGTATTACTTGAACTCACTTCATTTCAAAATAGTTTGGCACATGAGTTTATATAGTACCTAAGTTACAATTCTAGAAACACCACATTAATGACACTATTGTCTAGATACACCTACATCAACCAAAATGAAAAGACTCGAAGAACATACATGATACATTCTAAGAATTCATGCACCCAGACATATGCACCTACATGCGCCATCATAAATATAAATATCATGTAGAAAGTCAACCTTGTAGTGTCGATAATACGCAGCATTAGATTAACCTTATAATTTCTTGTTGTTTGACGTAATTATGAAATAAGTCACATAGAGGCCCTGCCATGGCGATTAGCATTTCAAGACAGGAAAGATTTGGGCATTTTGGCCGCAACAACACTAAAAATAGCCTAAAATTCCCCGCACGGTGTTAGTTGCTAAATATTTATAGTTATTCTTAGTAAACAATTTAGCGGAACTTTTTAACATCATTATAATAATTATTAAAAATTCGTTTGGAACTTATTTTCAAAAGCAGATTTTGAATTAAATATTAATCAACTTACATAATCAGTTTTAAGGTATTTTTAGCAAAATCAACTTTCAGCTATGTTAGCAAAATTAGCTTTAAGTTTTAGATGATGTTTGGATAAAAGTACTAAAGGTAGTTTCAATACGGCAAAAAAACTATAAATTTAGTGCTTGAATAGAATGCGTTAAAGGTCTTCGTAATTTATAGGAATAATATGATACTTTACTTAGTCAAATATGACTATGATAAAGTGAATAATCCATAATCTTTGCTTTCTTGAAATATAATTAATCAATTTGTTAGTTTTTAAGCCAATTTAATCAGATTGAATGTTTGTAAAGCACCTGACAACCTGAATTAGTCTGTATTATTTCAGCTTTGACCATTCAAAAATTAATTACAAACAGACTCTAAGCATGTTTAGCAACCATAATTTATGGATATGTAAGAGGTTGTAAACTCTTTACAATTCGGGTTCTAGCTAATTTTTCCTTCAAGATCTCACCAGGGATTAGGCGTTTTTGGGTTTGACGGTGATAGGTATACTCATATTAGCTTGCGCATCAACCAATATTAAGTTTCCTTTCTGAGCAATCTTAAGGTTACATCCTCCTAGATCGACCTTCCATTAAAAAAGTAAGTTTTTTTGGATGCGGGCTCTAAGATTTGAATCCAAAAATCAAAGAAGAGAGTAAAACTTATTGATTATCGAGTCAAGTCCTTTAAAAGCTATTTGGTTGTACTTAAATTGTTGTAAAAAAAATAATTTTGAGGACTTCACTTTTGTCGTTATAACCCATGGCACTTTGTGCTTTCATTCAACACTTCTTAGATTTCAGTTTTAATTTGTCCCAAAAATTTAACCAATTGGTTTTTAAAAGACCTCTTGGTCATTTATCTTCTATATAAGATTCGCATTTTCAAGCTAGGTAGTCTTGACCTCCTAGAAACTCATTTGGTGAAGAAGAATATCTTTTCTTTTCTTTGTTTTACAGTGAATCAGTAATAGGATTAAAACTATAAAGACCACTAATAATGTTCCATTACAAATAAAGGAATTATTTTTTTCTTATCATGACCTTAGAACCAAAAATCACGGAGTACCCTTGTTTAATAAGCAAGGACCAAAATTAAATTCATAGGAGCCTTTGGTGCCAAAAGTACATTATTTAGAAGAACAAGCTTTGACTTCTACTCGGGTTGTATATAGTGACAATTAATAGTCACTAAATATTTCTAATGACTTTCTTCTAATACTTTCAGCGATAATTATTAGCAGCACTTTTTTCGCATTACTAAATAAGTACCACTAGAGACATTTAGAGATAGTTGATTGCCAGTATATAGAGAGTAGGAGGAAGATTCCTACAACCGGGCTAGCAATCAAATTTTGTCCAATTTAGAATTAAACTCCTCTCCTAGAAAACTACAAAGAAGATACTCCAGCTGCTAGTCTAGCATCTGACGCAAGTGTAAGCTATCTCTCCTTCACTGTTATGCTTCAAGCGTCCGGCCTCTCGGTAATATAAACACCTTCTATCGACTTTCACTTCACCCTGAACTTGCTTCTTGCCTGATGCGCCAATTGCAACCAAAACAAACCTTCTTCTTTTTGTTTGTATTTTTATTTTTCTTGGCCTTATTAGCCTTATAAGAATTAAAGTTACATGATGCTACGTGTGGGCACAATAATACCCTTGGCAGTCTGAAGCTCTTGCATCAACTTAGGGAGAGCAAAACTCAAATTTTCCATGTTATAGTTAACCCTAAGTTGAGCAAAGTTATCAGACAATGATTGCAACAACATGTCAACCTGCGTTGCCGCGTCAACATTTACTTCGTAAGTTTCCAGTTCGTTAAGATAAGAGATCATTTTGAGATAGTGATCACAAACTAGAGTTCTTTCAACCAATTTTTTCTTCCACTAGAGGCTTCATGAGATTCAGCCTTACGATACGAGTCTGATCACCCAACAAAGCATGAAGAGATGCCATCATAGCACTGGCAGTTGGCATGCTCATGTGTTGATGCTGAAGCAAATCTGATAAGTAGCCCATAATATAACATTTGGCCATCTCACTGGCCTTCACCCACTTATCATGGGCTTTTCGCACAGCAAGCCAAGCATTAGTAGCAGGTTCTATGGGCAAGGTTCATTAAGCACAAATTGGTTTCCTGAGAGCTGAGAATAATATCCAAGTTCCTTTTCCGATCAATATAGTTAGGGCTAGCAAATTGTTTCTCTTTCAGGATGACAGCAAGTGGATTAAATGAAGACATGATGACTGAAATAAAAATACAGTATGCATCATTAATTAGCATGGTCATGTATAGAATTTTAGCAAATGATATGAAATGGATCTCTCAAACCAAATCCACAATCTAACAAAGGTATCGTTCACAAATAATATCCAACCAGAGGGAAAGAACAAAATTATTATTGCCATTTTTTCTTCTTATCTAGTTAACTCTTAATAAAGAAGAATAACTTACCACTTTTTATATAGGTTGGCCTTAAGACCTTGCGATAGAAAAGATATATCAAAATCTTTTATGAAGTGCATAACATACTTGGGTTTCAAAAGATCATACTTGTGTATAAATATCTCTGATAGGGAGAATGTTTCCAATATGATTTTATAAGAAAACATATTCGGTAGAAAAATTCTATAGGAAAATATAAGTGATCTTTGTTGTAGACGAATAATGGATGCCTTGGGAAATAAAGCCCCTCTCATATTCAGATTTGAAAACGAGGGTTTTAATTTATTAATCTAATAAATAATTTTATTTTCCTTCATCTCAAGAAATAAATAAACATTTAAAATAATTTAATAGGAAAACCAAAATTAATCCTTAGGTACCCCAAACCTGTGGATATACTATGATTTTCTCAATTGCTCCTAATTTGCTTTCTATTAAGAATGATTACACGTTGCATACAACTACCACATAAATCACAAGGCAAAATTAAAACACAATTCAGAATCGTTTTCTAAAGTGCTCTCATGGCTTATCAGAATCATGTTTGTCATGGGACTTTCCATAAACTGATCCACATGCATCCATCTACTTTACATTCTTGTCCATGATTCGGATGTCCTCTACTGAATAGAGCTACTGTAGGTAGTGTAATTTACGGTATGTCATGTACTCCCGAAGGAGTGTACATTCATTGTATTGATTACAAGACTATCTGAACTCTTAAAAGAGTGTAACTTCCGTCTAAATTAATTACAGAATATTCCTGTACTTTAGGAGTTTACGTAGAGTCGATTAGAGGTGTCAAATGGGCCGGGCGGCCCGCGGGCTGGCCCTACCCGGCCCCCTTTCTGGCCCGGGCTGGCCCGGCCCGTTCATGAACAGTGCTGGCCTGGCCTTTTAGGGCTTAGGGCCTGGACTAGGCCTGCATTTTCCAAAAAAAAGCCCGGGCCAGGCCTGGGTTTGGCCCGGTTCAGGCCCGGACTTGGCCCGGCCCGGCCCGGTTCTGCCTGAGAAACCTTTTGTCTATCCACCGGTGAAGGCTCCTGATCATGCTCCAGTGAAGGCTCCTGCTCCAGTAAAGGCTCAAGCCCATGCACCAGAGAAACCTTTTGTCCATCCACCAGTGAAGACTTCTGTTAAATGATGTATGCACATTTTGTGATGAGTCGTTTTCCCTTATTCATTTTTATTATTCTAAACTTATCCACATAATATCTTTTTGTAGGTTACATCCATTGCAGAGGAAACTGACCCAGAGGTAACTTGAGCATTAACTTTTCATTTAAGGAAGAATTATCCCTTTGATCTAGTATCTGATGTATGCTTCTACCCTAAATATACCTGTCCATGATGATATTGCGTTCGACTTTTATATGCATGGAGGTTTACAAAGTTATCATGTGATTGCACGACTGCATTTAACAATGTGTGACCTACACGCGAGTCCTACCAGAAAAATATGAGTTAGCACTATACATCTAACACTACCATAGACCTAGTAATGACAGAAGTCTTGTGCACTGGGCCAGTTAGCACTATACATCTAACACTCCCATTGACCTAGGAATGATAGAAGTATTGTGCACTGGGCCGTCATTTTCTTTTTTGGGTGGGAGTTAGCTACTAAATTGATTGATTGCCCAACTTCGTTTCTTTGTTCTTCTTGTAGCACACCAAATCCTCACTCAAGGCTCCTGTACATGCCCCTTCGAAGGCTCCTACTCATCCACCAGAGAGTTCTCATGTCCATGCCCCAACAAAGGTTCCTTGTCATGCACCAGAAAAGTCTCATGTCTACCCCCCCCCCCCCCCCAAGAAGGCTCCTGTCCATGCACCAGAACATTCTCATGTTTGTCCACCATCGAAGGCACCTGCACATTTTAAAAACCCTTGCCTTGAATAATTAAAACCCTTACCTTGGATAACAAGAAAATGCCAAAAAAAATTATAAAAAAAATTGGGCCCAGGCCTAGCCCTAAATGTTGGGCCTAGGGCCTAGGCTTGGACCGGGCCCAGATATCCCCAGAATTAGGCCCGGCCCATTTTGCAGCCCCCTTGGCCCGGGCCCAACCCGATTTGCTGGAGGCCCGATGGGCTTGGGCTAGGCCGGCCCAAGCCCGGCCCATTTAACACCTCTAGAGTTGATCTACCGAAACCAAAAATTAGGTACATCCTAATTTAAAAACAATGACCATTATAGTTTGGTTTACATCCCCATTTAAAAATGGCAGTTATTAAAATTGGCTTACATCCATACTTAAGAAAAACAGCCATTAAAAGTTGGATTTAGAAGAAAAAAAAATCGAGCCATCATAGCATACATAGATTCCGCAAAACAGATGTCAGCTTACAGCATATCCATCCATGACCATCATGAATCCCTTGATGCATCTCATGTATACTTTTGATTCAGTAACATAGATGGATTGTACAACCTTAAGAGTAGCAGTTTCTATGACCTTTATCTATCACATACATATTGCATGCATCATGTAAAAGCATAAAGATTGCCTCTGATACCAGTTGTTGAGAAAGTTTAGCCTTTAACAAGAAGTATGTGCCCCTTCAATCCTTTTTATGGAATAGATTAATGTCACAATCTGTAAAACAAGACCGAAAAGAAAACTTACAAACTACTTGGCTGATCTAGCAGGATTTCGGCTGTGATTGGACTGAGCTTCTCCTTATATCTTCCCTCTTATAATCTTATAAGACCTTCCAGAACTTAGCTTTACCTAAGGGGGAGAGATGAAAAAAAACAAATTCCATATTCTTTCTCTTATGTCTCATGAAAAAATATGGTCAGCCTAGTATTGATAATACTATGATTATCCCATATTTCTCTTTAGATCAAATCACAATTAAGGCTCTGAATTTGGTCACAATTAATGCTGGAAGGGGGATCCTAAAAGGTTTCCTCTTCTAGCTACAATGGGTTTGAATAATTATAAGGTTATCTCACAACCTTATCCAAAACCTATTAATTACAATTAGCACCACTAAATAACTTTAGTGTGCTCCAGTCTAGAAAATGTTATTTAAGCCCTTATTACTAATTATCGCGAAACTTCCCTCCACGCGATAATCACAAACGTCTCAAAATAAATTTATTGTAGTTATGTTATATTTATATTTAGTCCTTAAGTCCCCAAAGTTTATAACCTTGATCATCTATTAAATCAACCTTCTTGTAATATACCTTACTCAAAGATTTGGCCAAGTTTAACGATCAACAATAAGTTAACTGAAGGGTATTTCATATCCTTAAAAGAGTGTAAAACTTCATGACAATAGATAATATTCTCGAGATCCACAACAACATTATCCAGTAGCTGAGGAGTATCAAAGCATTATATTAATTTTTGCTCAATCCCAAAACTCTGCCCTCAACTTTACCTCCAGTACAGTGTACCCAAGTTTGAAGGTGCGCCAAAGAAGTACCAAATTTTGAAATAGCATACCAAATCAATACCTCGGCTGACGGACTACGGATGCCGTTCGAAACTCAGAGGGGTAGGACTATCATTATTTAAAAAAGGTGGTTTTACTTAAAAAGTTCAGGTACTGATTTGGTACGGTTTACTTTTACTACTTTTGCTTTTCACAGTCGTTTGACTTTGGTACGGTTTATCCATTACCACCATCACCCACCAGACCAACACCACCACCACTATCGTCGCCTAACACCATCGTCGAACATCGGGTGTCACCATCACCGTAAAAAACCCAACACCTTGTGTGGCCACTGCCGTCATGAACCTAACACCGCTGCGAAAAACCCAACACTGTCAACCATCGCACACTACCAACACCACCGCACACAGTAAGAGGCCTGAAGAAAAATACATAAACCTTGGAATTAAATTCATAGGTGCCTGGTCTCCCTTGCATTCACTCCATTAAGGTTCTCCTAAATTCCCAAATTAGCTCAATCAGTACCATTCAAACTCTCCCCACAACCAAGCCACGGATTATACAGAACCGTGTCACCTTAAAGGAAAAGATTGTGCACAAATGCCGTGTTATAACCAGTACCCCAAATTTTAAAAATTGGTGCTCAGTCAACCGGTGGTGATGATGTCGCTGCGTAGGAGTTGTCGTGATGGTGATGTCGAATTCTGGTGGTGCTGGGTGAGCTGGTGACGACTGGTCTTGGGTCATGGATGTGAGCGCCGGCGGTGATTGAAGATTGATTTGGACGCCGGCGGTCATGGACAATGGTGATAAATAGGTCGGTAGGTAACGACGGTCACTAGATCAGTGGTGACGGTGGTGCGTTCACTGGTGTGAGAGGTAGCGGTGGCCAGATCGATGGTGAGGGGTCACTGATGTAAGTGGTGGCAGTGGCAAGACCGATGGTGATGGCGGTGGGCCACTAGTGTGGACGATGAGGATGACAAGTGATTATGGCTGTGGGTCTGAGATGACAGGGAGACGATGACTTAGAGGGAGAAGGAGGGGGAGAGAGAGAGAGAGTTTCTAATGATTAATTAAGCAATTTAAAAAAATCGAACGGTTAAGATAATGCCACATCAAACGGCTGTGAAAAGCAAAAATAGTAAAAGTAAACCGTATCAAAAGAATACCTATGAAGAGTAAACCGTACCAAATCAATTCCTTAACTTTTTAAAGTAAAACGACCTTTTGTTAATAATGACAATCCTACCCCTCTGACTTTTTAACGGCATCCGTCAGCCGATGTACTGATTTGGTACTCTTTTTCAATGTTAGGTACTTCTTTGGCGCACCTTCAAACTTGAGTACTAAAGCTGTACTAGGGGGTAAACTTGAGGGTACAGTTTTGGGATTAAGCCACTAATTTGAGTTCATAACTATCTCAAAATTGTAGATTTTCATATATTTGAATTATCATGGAAAAATATTTTATCAGATAGTAACACAACTAAATATTATTCAGATTGATCTCTTTCTATGATACGCTAATACACTAGTACTTAACTCAAATTCTCCACTTGCAGTGTGAAAATAAACCAACTCATTAAGCACTACTAGATGATTTTTGTATATTCTTCTAAGGTTGTGACAATAATAATTTTAATTATATGCATAAATCATATCACAAAAAGTATGGTATAATGGATAACAGACATGACCAATTTATGAAACGTGCAATATTACTAAATCCAGAAACAACTTCAACCAAACTAATGGTGTCAAGAGGAAAGGACCGCCCGCGGGTCGACTTGATCCGGCCCTAAAATGGTATGGGCTAGCCTGGCCCTATAGCGGAACAGTAGTGACCCTGGACCATAGGGCCTAGGGCCAGGGCGAGGCCTAATTTTTTTGCAAAAAAATCTAGCCCAGCTTGACCCTAAAAAAGCCAGAGCCTAGCCCTTAAAAGGTCCAAGCCCTGCTTTAAAAAAGGGCCCGGCTTGAATTCGGCCCGTTTTTTAGGGCTGGCCCGGGTCTGGTCTCATTCTTGCCCGGACCTACGTATTTTTTAAATTTTGACTCCTCCCCCCTCCCCCCTCCCAATAGCTATATAACGACTAGTTTTGGGGTATTTTTGTCCAACAAGTTTCTAACAATTCTTTTATGCCTTTTTACACTTTTACCCTCCCAACAACTATAAACGGCTAGTTTTAAGGGACATTTTGATCTTTTGTGGACTTTAAAAAATATATAAATTCATCATATTTCTTTCATATTTTTCACACCAATCTTCTCAATCTCTCTTATTTAAATTCTAAAAGCTTTTCTACCATTGTTATTTTTTACTAAGTACTATCAATTACAAGTATTAGTTATTTATTTACTACTTTTATTCCTTTGCATTTAGTTACTCTTACAAAATTCTACAAGCTTTGCTACCATTGTTATTTGTTAGTAAGTACTAACCCTCTCCAATTTTTAATTATAAGTATTATTTAATTATTTACTACTCTTATTCCTTTCCATTTAGTTACTCTTGTTTTATTTTTCATTCTTGTCAAAAAAAATTTAGCGTTAAATATGTCTCGATTGTTTAAATCACGTAGCAAACGTGCAGCACCATCACAGGTACCACCACCACCACCACCATTCCAAGCACCACCATAACCATTCAATTTTCAATAACTGCCATGAATGAGTATAGATACCCAAGCCAATTGGGAGTTTAACCAAAACATTATAGATTTTGAATATACATTCTCATAAGATACCTCACATTATTGTTAAGAACGCAACTCGATTGGTGAAGCTACTGCTCCAGGACAGAATCTTATCCCGATGAGCGGTAAACATAGTGAAGGACCGAGCAATCCTTTCGGTAGTCCACCAGAAGTCCAAAAGGGGAAAAAAAGAAAGCCGCGTGTTAGAATTATTTTGAAGATATTATCATTGACGGCATCCAAAAAGCTCAATGTACGTATTGTGGTAACTTATTTTCGTGTGGTAGTGATAATCGACATCTTAATAGGCATTACCCTATGTGTGTACCTAAATAAGGCCATGTCGAACCTAGCCAACCGTAATTATCTTTTAAAGGTAAGTTATTTGTTTATAATCAGCGAGGCCAAAGATACGGTCTAGCTGAATTTATTATTCACGATGAACAAGCTTTTAATTTTGCTGATAATGTTAAGCACTCTAAATATATGAACACTTATGTGTAATTTTTGTACAAAAAGGTTCATAGAAGCATAACTAGATTCGATGAACTTAGACAATATAATGCTGCAAAAGCACATTTGATTAATTATTTTGATAATTTTGATGGTAGAGTTAGCCTTACTTCTGATTTTTTGTAATCTCCTTTTACTTTAGTTAGTTATGCTTGTGTGACGGCCCGTTGGATTGATTCTGATTGGACTATGAACAAGAAAATCATCACTTTTGAACTCTTTCCTTATCCGCATTATTCAGCTAACGTTGCTATTATTATAATTAATGCATGTAACACGTTTAAAATAAATAACAAGATTATGAGTATCAGTTTTGATAATGCTTCTAACAATAAAGCTTCTATTTAGGCCTTAAAGGAAAGCCTTCAATTTGTACTTGCTGGTGTATTATTTCATATTCTATGTGTTTGTCATATAATTAATTTATTTTTTAAGGTGATTTAGCTACTACAGGAGATATTCTTTTCAAAATAAGAGGTATGGCCCAAATCATATCATGTACATGTTTTTCGTATACAAAGAAGTGTATACGCATTTCTTATTAACCATGTTTTCACAAGGCTTGCCAACTCACACAGAATGGCAAATGGCTCGCTATAGTAAAAATTCTCAAAATGACTATAATGTTAACAAAATGAAGATATGTAGAACCCTTTCAGAAAATAGTAAAACAGATGGATATTAAGTTTAATAAATATTGGGCAGAATTGCCTACTATTTTTGTTGTTGCCACTGTTTGGATCCTAGATTAAAGTTGCATGGCGCGAAAGTCTCGATACTAGAGATATTAAGACTAATGTGCTACACGGAAGAGGAGACAACCAACCTTACAACAAAAGTGAATACGACATTTGAGGCTCTGTATAAACTATATCAAAATTTCACTGATGTGCGCGTGCGAGCTTCATTGTTGAGGAGTGAATATTATGGGTCATATCTTAAGGGCCTTGAACATCTAGTGGTAAGACAACTGCCAGTGGAAGGTACTTCTAGTTATGTAGGTTTGTGTATTTTTTTTTTCTCTTTTAATGAAATTGGTTTGTATGCAAATACTAATTATTATTCTGCTTTGTCAATGGAAGAGTAGATGAATTTTAGTTTGTTGACTTTTTGAAAATAAAATGCAAAAATTTGTAAAACTTTACTCCAATTGTTCGGGTCGTATAACTACAAGCCTTTATAGTTGTTTCATATTCGTCATATTCAGCGAGGGGTAGGGTGTTGGATGATAGGAAGAGTCATCTTAACACTGATCCACTCGAGTTATGTGTATGTTAGAAGAGTTATCTTGATGCAAAATATCGCGAGCAAGATAAACCGATTGATGATAGGAAGAGCAGTTATTCGGGCATCGAAACACTTCCGAATGATTAAGTATTTTCCTTTTCTTTTCCTTCTCTCAAGTTTTTAGTATAAATTAGTTTCAAACAAATTAAGTGTGTCTAAAGTAAACAATGCACTTGAAAAAAATAGATATTTTTCCTAACTCTTTTTGGAAAATGAATCATTTATATATAAAAAATAGGTAACTTCAACTGCTTGTTTACAAGCAGCCAGTCTCAAGCCCGGATAAAAGGAGGAGGGCCTTTGAAAAAAAAATTTCGTGTGTTAATATTTTCGCAACACAAAACAAGAATTAAAAAATTATATTCAGGCCCGGGCCCGACCTTAGCCCACCCTAAAGTTAGGGTCTATGGCTTGGGCTTGGACAGAGCCTGAATCTCCTAGATTTGGGCCAGGCCTGAAGCCCTATTGGCCCGTGTTTTCACTTTGGCCCGCTGGGTCCAGACCAGGACAGCTCAAGCCTGGCACATTGACACCTCTAAACCAAACATTAAGGTTTTAAGGCAACCTCAACAAATGGGTCATCCGTTTTGAGGAGCACCTAGTGCTAGATGGCACTAGTTTCCTCTTGGTCATCGAGGTGCTGCTCCTTTTGGATGGTAAGGATCAGACCTTGGCTAGTAGCCTGATCGCCAATCTTTCAATGGATAGGCATGGTAGAAAGAGGGTGATACCCAACCCTAACCCCCCCCCCCCCCCCCGCGACCACTCTCACCCTGAACAGAGTTGCCAAAAATGATTCCTAGAAAGAAAGTTTACAGCGTACCTCGAGGTGCTACAAAGATATAGTCCAATTTGAATGCCTGACATAGTACAATAGGATATAATAAGGAACTAAGGTAACCAAAGAAAGCTGAAGGACCGGTGGTGCCGCAAGGCCGAAGGCGTAGAGCGAGTACAGGAGCAATGGTTACAAGTTTAACATCAAGGTCCAATGCTAAAGTATGCAGCTGATATGCTTTCTATCTTTAAGATTCTCAAGCTCTGAGGGTTTAGAATGAGATAGTGAATATCTGAAGTTTTGTAAATTATTACTCAAATTTCTTAGTTCCAATATTTACAGGTAGCTAAACTAGTTTGTCATTATGTGACACCTGACATTCCTTAGGAGTGGCAACTTGCTGACATAATCTGTCTGCATATACTCAAATGCATGCACTCAAGTGGCCAACATCTTATGGCATACCTCTGTCTTTTGACTAACTCACACAATGCAGTGTGGCAGTAGAATGCCTCAATCTAGCTACCAGTCCAATTTCCTTAAAGTGCCATGGGAGTGTCAAGAGACACTGAGAACCTATAATAGTGAAAAAACACGAGCTCAACTCCTAAATGGACTGAGCTCGATGTCCTCTGAAGACCTGCTCCTATTAAAAAGTCTCAAAGTGACCTAGAGGTCATGATTCTGGGGGAGTTGATGATTACATGTGATAAGTGTGACTAATCATAACATTGGCGTGCTTAGTGTCATGCAAATTGCATAGGCACACGCAGTGTTCTGGAGAAGAAACCTAATCCATTGCGAAAGGTCCTCCATGCCGAGTGGAGCCCCTTAAAATGACAAAAACACTAAAGAACAGGTCGAAGCATGTTCCTCAAACAAGGCCAAAGGCATATATGGTCATGAAAATATGGAATGATGTCGAGGGTATGGTTGTTGGATACAATACTGGGGGCTTGTCACATGAGAAGGGGTACTGAGGTGTAGGTAAAGTATATGGCAGCAATGCATATAGTATAGGCTCGAGATGAAAGCCCGAGATAAGGGTTTAGTGCCAGGGCCACACAACATATGGATGACATATAGCTACTCAACATATTGTTGGAGGCATGTTGCATAATTCACTTGCAGCAGTGGTGCAAGGTGCACTAAGATGCATGTCATGAGGCATGGAGTGCCCAAGTGCGCATAATTGGTAAATATGTTTTCAGAAGGAGGTTGACAGGTGCATCTCTATGGGAGAGGTGTTGAAACATGTAAGCTACGATGTGCACTATGTGATATCCAAGCATCAAAGAAAGTGTGTCAAGGTACGCATCTGTGGAGGGTGTCAAACCATGTTCAAGATTGGAGTGGCATGACCAAAAAATGAAACTGGAAGGAGGATGAAGCTAGGGCAGGCCATTCCCTTTTCAATGGGTTGACCCCCCTTGGGGTGTCCGACCTCCTCCCTTACGCGAAGCGACCCCTCTTGACCTTTTGGTTTAGGGGACGACCTTGTGACCTCTAGTTAGTGCCTTAGATGATTTTATTGTCGACGGTTGGACATTGAGTATTTGCGAATGTTTCTCAAAAAATGGGTCCCGAACATGATTTATCGGGCATAGACAAAGTTGGCTTGCAACAACACGAATATAATCTTTGACAATTATTCTGAATTATTGAGCTATGCATAAAGTGCTAAAAGTAATTTAGTACTAGTCATGGTGAGTGAATGTCAAGCATAGGACGTTTAACATACTATCAGTATATGTGTAGTGATTTGGATGGTGTAGAAGGGAATTGAAGTCGCATGGTAGAAAAACCGTAAGCCGTTCTTAGAGTGTCTCATTCTTTGGAATCCATCGAGGAGACCAAAGCGATGGACTCCTTAGGGGATCTCGATAGATTAATTATAAACAAAATAAATGGGCTTATGGACCGAGAGTGAAACTGCATCACAATTTTAACATGGCAAAAAACAAAACATGTATCAGAAATTGGAGGATTAGGTGCATTTAATCACCCACACACATGCCGCAAAGCTTCTTGATTAAAATTTTTGAGTAGAATTATTTTGATGTGGATAAGTAATTTTAATATGTTTTTTGTACCCTTTGATTTTCTTTTAATGACAAAATTTCATAATTTATGTAATACCCTGAAACATTTTCTTTTTTTTCTTTCGTGGGAGGAATTAGTATTTTTGAATAAATAAGTTTGTGGTCTTTTGTTAAAATTAAGAAAATGAATTGGCACTCTTTTTGAAATTTTCGGTCGAATGATAATGGTTTCATTCGAATCAAAACTTATTGATGATAAAGTTTTTTTTTCTTGATTTCTGAAATATTTGGTCGAAGGAAAATGATTTTGCTTCAAATGATAATGGGTTTGTTTTGAATAAAAATATTTTTGCTTTGAATGAAAAGATTATTTTTTCGTGCGTAGTGAGCTATTGAAGTTTTCGGTCGAATTAGAAGTTTCAATTCGACCGAAAACTCATTTTCGGTCGATTTAAAACTTAAAAATTTTTGTCCCATATAAATTGCTTTCTTTTTCCTTTCTAGCCTTTTTAGGGGTTCTCTATTTCTTTTTCCCTTACGGTGGAGAGAGAGAAAGAGATAAGGCTTGGGAAGTTCGGGAGCTCTAAGGTGGAGTTTAAGGATTGGTATTTATCAAAAGCTTGGCTAAGGTAAGGGTTTATTTTTGAAATTTGGATCAGCAATGGACCTATCGCTCATATAAGTCCTTAGTTTCTTCTTGAAATCCAAAATTTTTCGAATTAAGTTACGTCATTCTTCTTCTCCTTTTGTTTTGAACTTTGTTATGAATGGCTTGTTCTCAATCCTATGATTTGTGGAAATTATATTCCGTCAAATTTGCTTGACCTCAGAATTTGACATATTGATGTTGTTCGTTTTAGTGATTAATGATTATCATGATTTCCTAAACTTTGAATATTGTTTGACATGTTCGATATTTGATAACGGTTATTTTGAGATTTTGTTTTGGTAACTTTATGAGTCATGTCATAGTATATGTGACTTATTTCCGACTTACCCACGTGGATTGAAACATGGGCTAGCTCAGGGGAGTTGAGTTAGAAATCGTGATCGTACTTTCTGAATTGGCCTCATATGTCAGGAATGACGTATGTGACCGCTTTCTGAATGGCTCTTTAGTGTCTGTCTCCGTATTCAGATATATTTTGACATTTGATATTTGGTCTGATAGTGTCTGTCTCCGTACTCATATATATTTTGACATTTGATATTTGGTCTGACCTCTATTCAGTTAAAACTGGTGTGCCTTTGAAATATTGTCTTTTAGATATAATTTGATATTTGAAATTTGGTTTGATGTCCGTTCTGTTGAAACTTTTGTCTCTGTCTTTGTATTCAAATATGATTTGACAGTCGAAATCTGATTTGATTATCCGTTCCATTGAAAACATTTTGTGCTTCCGAAATTTTGTTTCTCAGATGTTTTTGTTTCCAACTGATTGGTCCTTTGAGCGACCTTATTGGGCATTTGGCCCATTCCCTTATTGTTTTTGCTTTCAGGTGATTAGTAGGTGAGATTTTGGATTTGAAAGGCTAGCTGTATGACCAAGGGTTAGCTGCCTTATTTCAGAGTTAGTATTGACATTTAAGTGTAACATCTAAGACAAGTTAGTATTACTTAGATTTTGTTTTGAAACTCCGTGTTGGAGAAATATTTGGATTGTATAAAACCTTTGAGCCCTTATGTCAGATATTGATGTATCTTGAGAATTATTAGTGCGTGCTCTGATTTACGGCTTGGGAGACTTCTGCTAATTATAAGTCTTTTTCTAATTTCCTCTTATTCAGCGTTAACGCTCCGTAAATAAATCAGGGGCGTTACAGAATGATATCAGAGCTTAGGTTTGAGATTCTGACTTCTAAACCTGAGATATATGTGATTGAGATTAAACCTTGAAAAGGTGGGATAAGTTTGGGGAAATTTATTTCCTATTAGAGTATAAGATTGAGATTTGGCCATAAACCTTGGATTTGGGTTGAATACTTAATTGTAGAACGAATGTTAGTTGTCTTTGAAATACATATATTTTCTATATTAATCAAGGAGAATAATTGAAGGATAGGACTATGATCTTTAGATGCCTATGAATAGCTCTATCAGATAGTGTATGGAAAAAGGTTGTGATCTCAGGAAATAATTGATATGATGACATAGACTTCGTGCGGAATTTGAAAGGAAGATTTGGCATTACTAGATCACAATGCCCCTTTATTCTGTTGTTTTGATATCCTTTATGGGCACCTAAGTATTGAACCTAAAATTTGAAACATATCTATATGTAAATACCTTTATGGAACCCTGTGGTGACCCATATGGTTTATAATCCTTGCCCCATTAGTATTGATTTCAGATATTCAACAGTTGGCATAATTTTTCTGGATATGAAACATTTTGATGTTATTTTGGGGGTATGGACTTATTGTCTTCTAATGATGCTAAGATGGATTGCTTTAAAAAAGAGGATGATTTTGATCTTCTGACGAATAACTCTGAAAGCCAGAAGCTATTTGTAAAGTCTGTGACTGAGAGATATAAATGATGTGGTAGTTAAAGGCTTAAACTTTGGTGGATGCGCGATATATGTGAAATTAAAAATAATATATTTTTCTCTGAGATAAATTTGATAATCATTTGAACTGGTTTTCTTTGAGGTATTAGGGTGCGTAATGAAAGTGTGGCGACTTTTGGTATGACAAGTAAGTGCTACTCGATATTGGATATTCATATTGGCTAAATTGACGGAGTATGCTTTGAATGTTATCTGATAGTTTTGATTTTGATGTCAGAATAAAATTAGATGGGGGAAAATATTGATCATTAGGTGATCTCATGGTTTGGTTAGTGAATTGCATAGACGTTATGTCGCTGTGAATTTAGTTAAGTCTTACATTTTGAGTTTGTGACCTTTTATAGTTGACAAATATGGGCAGAAGTTGAGCTCGATGTTGTCTTAAAAAACCGTGTGTTTGAAGTAATGAAATGTTTTTAAGTATGGAATCTCAGAATATTTGACATGGATAATCATATTTGAAAAATCTAACAATGTGGGCGAAGCTTTGGGCGAAAGGCGTACAAAGAGTTTAATAACTTTAGTTATAAGTTACACTCAGTTGTTAGCGAAATGCTCTTAAGGGCGTATTGAAACGGCTATTGTGACTTTGTACGCGCGTAAATTTTGATTTGAAGTTTATAGAGTATAATTTCTTTGTGATTAATGTGAAGATTGGTTGGTACTTTTGGTGTACGATTGAAGTTAACCGTGACAATGTTAGGCATTGTACCAATGCTATGGTTTGATGTATTATCATAATGGTGCAACGTGAGCCTCTCGGTATTGTATTGGTTTCAGATGATTTGAGTATTGATTGGAGTAACTTAATTCAGCGTGTTTTCAATTGTTAGCTAAGTATAGATATTTTGAGAGCAATCTGAATATATTTTGGGGGTGGCGACGACATGGAGGTAAAAAAAATCCTTAAGTTTGAATTTTATAAAACACGTCATATGGGATGCGAAATTGTTTAGTACTTGGTACCCCTCATGCTTGAAGTTAAGCGTGTTATCTAGATTGTGTAAAGTATATGGTTTGGTATATTTTAAGAATAGCGCAGTGGAAGCGTTATGTATTGGAGATCGATTTCATTCGTTGAAATTTTGAATATCGAAATTTTGGCCTAGTCCATTTCGTAGACTAGTTAAGCCATGCATATTTCGAAGTTAGAATTTCAGATATGAATATGAGGAATGTATTGACTCGTGTTGGAAAGCAAGAAGTTAGTTGATGATTAAGGAGCGTTTTGAATTCCGAGGACGGAATTCTTTTAAGGAGGGAAGAATGTAATACCCCAAAAAAATTTCTTCTTTTTTCTTTCTTGGGAGAAATTAGTATTTTTGAATAAATAAGTTTGTGGTCTTTTGTTAAAATTAAGAAAATGAATTGGCATTGTTTTTGAAATTTTCGGTCGAAAGATATTGGTTTCATTTGAATCAAAATTTATGGATGATAAAGTTTTTTTTTCTGAAACATTCGGTCGAAGGAAAATGGTTTTGATTCAAATGAAAATGGGTTTGTTTTGAATAAAAATATTTTTGCTTTGAATGAAAAGATTTCTTTTCGTGCGTATTGAGCTACTAAAGTTTTTGGTCGAATTAAAAGTTTCAGTTCAACCGAAAACTCATTTTCGGTTGAATGCAAAAAAAATTCAAGTCTAATTAAAAGTTTTAATTCGACAGAAAACTTATTTTCGGTCGAATTGAAAAAAAAATATTTTTGAACCATTTTCACCTCTGTTGGATTCGGTCGAATGAAAACTATTCGGTCGATCGAAAACTATTTTCGATCGAATGAAAACTTAAAATTTTTTGTCCTATATAAATAACTTTCTTTGCCCTTTCTAGCCTTTTTGGGGTTCTCTATTCCTTTTTCCCTTGCGGTGGAGAAAGAGAAAGAGAGATGGCTTGGGAAGTTTGGGAGTTCTAAGGTGGAGCTTAAAGATTGGTATTTCTCAAAAGCTTGGCTAAGATAAGGGTTTATTTTGAAAATTTGGATCAGCGATGGACCAATCGCGCATGTTTGTCCTTAGTTTCTTTTTGAAATCCGAATTTCTTCAAATTAAGTTAAGTGATTCTTCTTCTCCTTTTGTTTTGAACTTTGTTATGAATGGCTTGTTCTCAATGTTATGATTTGTGAAAATCATATTCTGTCGAATTTGTTTGACCTCAGAATTTGACATATTGATATTGTTCGTTTCAATGATTAATGATTATGATTATTTCGTAAACGTTGAATATTGTTTGACATGTTCGATATTTGATAATGGTTATTTTGAGATTTTGTTTGGGAAAAGTGCATAGACCACCCTCGTGGTTTGGGTCAGTTGCAAAAAGACACCTGCAGTATCAAAAGTTGCAAGAAGATACCTGTGGTCACAAAATTGTTGCAACCAACGGTTTTCGTAACGAAATGAAAATATTGTCCAAAATACTCCTACCAACAAAAGTCTCCAGCAGAGACCACCCCAGCCACACCGTCGCCACTCCAGCCTGCCATTCATGGACACAAGTCCAAGCCCTCTCTCTCACAGCCACGCTGCCCCTACCACCATCACCCAGCCATGTCTATCGTGTCCACAAGCCGAAGCAGTTCTCTCTCATCACCACCACAACTCCGCCTAATCGAAACCCGTCGCCGCCACTGCTCTCATCACCCCACCCCTAATCGCACATACTTAGATATAGGGTTTCAATCGCAAGGTGCGATTAAAACCCTAGATCTAAGTTCGGGCAAATCAGCAACATCAAAGTTTGTGAAACCCTAGATCTAAACCCAGATCTGATTTACCCTGAATTGCACAAAGTCAGATCTAGGGTTTCAATTGCACATTGCAATTTGAAAACCTAGATCTTACTTTGTGCGATAAGGGTTCGAATTTTTGGCCGCTGCACCGAAATTAATCTTAGCTTGTGCGAATTTTTGTGCGATAAGTTTGGGCGATGATGGCGACAGCGGGATTGGGTGGGGCTGATGGTGGCGCCGGTTGTGGCTGGTAAGCGGGATGGTGGCGGCGGGATTATGAAGGGCTTACATCAACGGCGCACAGTGACGAGGCTACGGTAGCATAGACGCACAAGGTAGGGTGGTGGCAAAAATGAGGGGTGGTGGTGGATGGGGCTTGGTGAGAACGGTTAGGGTTTTGGCTTGAAGGGCTGATGGCAGCAGGAGGTGGCGGCGGTTAGGGTTTAGGTGATTAGAGTAGGAAAGAAAATTAGGGTTTGGGAAGAGAAGAAGAAATAAAGGGCAACTTTGTCATTTCGTTGAATTAATCTCTACCAAACGCACTGTTGTCGTTAGTTTGAACGATGTTTTGACGGATGCAACACATTTTAAACCTCAGGTGTCTTCTTGTAACTTTTGAAACTGTAGGGATCTTTTTGCAATTGACCCAAACCACGAGGGTGGTTTATGCACTTTTCCCATTTTGTTTTGGTAACTTTATAAGCCATGTCACAGTGTATATGACTTATTTTTGACTTACCCATGTGGATTGAAATGTGGGCTAGCTCAGGGGAGTTGAGCTAGAGATCGAGATCTTACTTTCTGAACGGGCCTCATATGTCAGGAATGACGTATGTGACCACTTTCTGAATGGCTCTCTCGTGTCTATCTCCGTACTCAGATATATTTTGACATTTGATATTTGGTCTGATAGTATCTGTTTTCGTACTCAGATATATTTTTACATTTGATATTTAATTTGACCTCTGTTCAGTCGAAACTGATGTGCCTTTGAAATATTGTCTTTCAGATATAATTTGACATTTGAAATTCGGTTTGATATCCGTTCTGCTGAAACCTTTGTGTCTGTCTTTGTATTCAAATATGTTTTGACAGTCGAAATCTGGTTTGATTATTCGTTCCATTGAAAAAAATTTGTGATTCTGAAATTTTGTTTCTCATATGTTTTTGTTTCCGACTGATTGGTCCTTTGAGCGACCTTACTGGGCATTTGGCTCATTCCCTTATTGTTTTTGCTTTCAGGTGATTAGTAGGTGAGATTTTGGATTTGAAGGGTTAGCTGCCTTATTTCAGAGTTAGTATTGACATTTAAGTGTAACATCTAAGACAAGTTAATATTACTTAGGTTTTGTTTTGAAACTCCGTGTTGGAGAAATATTTGGATTGTATAAAAGCTTTGGGCCCCTATGTCAGATATTGATGTATCTTGAGAATTCTTAGTGCATGCTCTGATTTACCGTTTTGGAGACTTCTGATAATTATAAGGCTTTTTCTGATTTTCACTTATTCAGCATTAACGCTTCGTAAATAATCTTGGCCGTTACAATTTGCACATATGAACACCGCACATAATTTGCACCCCCCGATGGAAAATCCTAGGTCCACCACTGGGATGCATACAAGAAAGGTTCTAATCCAGTTTACCGATAATTACACAGGTTTATATCTTGTGCATGACAAGAAGTATATTAGTAACCAACCAGTAATACACATATATTGGACCTAAAATCTCTACATTTCCCTAAAAGTCTAAAATTTTGTTATTTCGACGCAACAAATAAAGGATTATAGATGTCCACACTCTATAAGAATTACAAGGGACTATAGATATTCGCACTCTTTTTTTTTTTTTTTTGGTTAAGAGGATAAATATATTATATTTAACAAGTCGTCCCGGCAATACAAAAGTTAAACTACAATATCTTACACAGTTAATAAAAATGGAAGCTAAGCATTGTCCACGTTTACATGATTGGATCACAAAGTATCCAGTCCACGAGTCCACGTCATAGAGGCTTCCGATCTAGCCTTACAAGCAAAAATGGCAAGTCCAGCTGCTTCAGTCAGTAGATGTTTGCTTCTTACTAATATCCGACAGTAGTAAAAATATACATTAGTCAGACAAATATCATACATGATCGGTGCACCCACTGAAGTGTTTTTAGCAGTGCTAGAGCTTGTGAAGTGAAGGGATCTTGTGAATAGTAAGAAGATGTAGATGAGCCCAGACAATGTCTTAGTAGTTTTGAGATACAAATGGCCAAACCTGATTGATGCCTATGTTGCTGAAAATGAGATCTGGTGTAGATAAAACAAGTCAATCGATGCGGGCAAGGAGCATGAATGCTGATGGAAATTATATGATGTGTCGGAGCCTGATATTGGCTTTGACGGGATTTGTTGACTATCCTGCCCAGCGTAACTTGCCGTATTTTTGGGAAACGCTATCCATGTAGCTTGTATTTGAGCTTGAACTTTTTGGATGATGATCATGGGATCAAAGGTGGTGCAATGAATAATTTCATTCCTATATAAACAGATTTGCTATAGTGTGATCAATATGGTTGTGGCTGCTTGGGATGTGTGTTTAGTGGGAGCATTGCCTCTGTTGATCCAGGAAATAAGCCATTCGATAAACGATGGAAAAGGCGGTTGCATTCTGAATCGTAAATCAACCCAAACCGCTCGACACGTACACGAGGTCATTTCAGGAAGAGATGGTCACAAGTCTCCATTTTCAAATTGCAAAAGTTGAACCGCTGAATCCTACCTTTGAAAGTCGGTTCAGAGTTGGTATTCTTCGCAATAGGACTTGCCAGAAGAATACTTGAATTTTATGAGTCAATCTCAGTTTCCACGGTCTTCCCCAGGTTTTTTAGGGAATCTATTGACCTGGATTATAATATGGATTAATTTCCTCTAATCTTACTACTTCTCTATCATACAGTGCCTGGTAACCTAATCTTACTGAGTAAAATCCATAAGGATTTTTATTCCATGTGAGTTTATCTAGAAATTCTCCCTAAGAAATATGATTACTTATAATAATGTTGCAAATGTTTCCTGGAAAATTGTCTCTCAATTTTTGAATATTCCACCATCCGTTATGAATTAGATCTTCCACTGTAATAATTGATGTGTCCGTATGCCTTATTTCTTATAGCACTAATGGCGGATGATCTTTAATCCATAAATCCTTTCATACTTGTGTGATCACACCTATACCAATCTGTCGTCGAAATGCTGGAATTAGACAGTCTCTGCCATGGAAAATACCCTTCAACGCCCACAAATTGTTCCTTATAGGTTTGACTTCCATGAAATTTTTTTCTCGAACAGTATTTAGCGCGAAAAATTTGGCTTAGTAGTGAGTTAAGATATTAAATTAAGGACCAGCTTGTTTTGGCCAGAGGAGTAGAATTGAAAAGTTCTGACTTTTTAAAACCTAATCTTCCAGTTGTTGTTGGTCTACACAACAAGAACCAGTTAACCAGATGAAGAGCCTTGTCCACTCCTGCCCAGAAGATATGAGTGAATATGCCATCCAATTGTCTGCGCACATGCTTTTGAAACTTGAAGACCTTCATATGGTAGATCAAAAAAGACCAGAGAACCGACGTGATAAGAGTTCTCCTTCCGGCTTTGTTTAGTAAAGAGAGTTTTCCACCCTGCACAGCTGTTCTGAACCTGACCAATAAGCTCTCTGAGTAGATTTTCCTACTCTATAGTACTTGTTCGTACTATTTCATGTCACTAAAAAGTTAATATTTTGTGATTAATGCACTTTTTAGTAATAAATAAAGATGTTAAAAAGTATAATAAGACCACAAAGAATCCCGAATTACGATTGAAAAGCATTGCCCCTGCACTAGAGACACGAGACTGTTTCAAATGCCTTTCTAACAACGGGCAAGCTGAAAAGCCCAAGCTCATGCTTAGATCATTTCATCGAAGACCTGAATCAAATTTAATTTACGGTTTGCAGATCACTTACAATGGCCAGGCCAAGCCAACAACCATTACTGGTCATGGCTTACACTACATTATTTTTCTTGCCTACTGAAGACAGTTTAAAAGAAGGAACTAGGCATTAATGTGGTTTTTTTTTTTGTGAGGCTCTATCAACCTCCTAAAAATGAAAATACTGCCGAAGTGCACAAGGCTTCCTCTGCCGGTTTCTAGGCATAAGACCTGCAGTCAAGCTTGACCAAAAAGGGTAAATCTACTTCATACTACTAAGGCTACAACTGATCTCAGGAAAGCGCATTGCACAATGATTTGTATGCATTAACGCAGTCTTTGAATTTCTCCTCAGCCATTGCCTGCAAAACATTCACTCGTCTTGTAAGAATTAGGACGCAATTATCGCAAAAAGGACCATGATATATGAGCAGATGCAAGTGCAACAAAGGTCTTTAGAACACCTTGTAGACAAAGTTGGATAGTAATGTACACAAAATTTACCAAAGAAAAAACAAAGGGCAGATACATTCTGAAACTCTATGGATTTGGCTCAATGAACGGTTGTGTTTTTCTTAATCCTTAAGCTTATCAAAATGAATTCACTAAATCAGGTTACATGCATGTATCTGAAATTTTGAACTAACTATATGGGCTGTCAACAGAATAATGGTAGGAAGAGGAAGTAAAGAAGAATGTAAAGCACTAATTTGACATCTAGGTGCTTGTTGATATTCCCATCTACAAGATCTAAATTTTTTTAGTTCGTTGCTCTAGCCCTGATTAGGTGGAGAAAGGGGGCTCGAAAATGGAGTAATCGGGGCTGTGATATGTGGTATGGCGCAAATAAAGTTTAGGGATGAAGGTTTTAGAGGAGATTGGTCCCAGCGAGTTGCGAGTCAACAGGGTTAGAGTTTTGGGGGGAGAGGGGTTAATAAAGGGGCAAGGCTGTTGGCTGGCGATTTTAGGGGTGGGCCTAGCTGGTGATAAGATGACAGGGGTGGGTGCAACTGAAAATCTAGATGGACAGAGAACATTTCAACTTTATGGCACATAAGGAAAGCAAAAAAGTTAGCAGAATTACATGAACAAAGCTATGAAGTTAGGGAGGGTTGTGAAAAGAGTAAAAGAGGAGGTGTAAATAGCCCAGCCCAAAACAAAAACCAGAGGATTGATTTTTTGTTTCATAGAAGGCAGAACACCCAAAACTAGCATTCATGGATGCATTGGCAGTAGAGTTTCTAGAGTCTTAAAATGAACTGACATATCTCACCAGTTCTCTATATTTTCTAGGAACCAACTCATGTATTAGAAAGAGCTAATATAACGACAATCAAAGAATATCAAGCCCATGGTCCACCAAAAGGACCTCCATTATATAAAAATAATTACATGGACCATACTTGCCAGTTAGTAGGGACAAGAAGATTCAAACACCAACCTGTGAGTGGCCTTCATGCTTATCAGGATGCCACTTTAAAGCGGACAAGCGGAAACTGCAAAGAAAGAGTTCTTGAAGTCAGTTTCCATCACTTCTCCGGTAATTAATGGTCATGTATCGTGGTCTCGACGACCTTGTTGGAACACAAGAGTATGGCCCCAAATTATAAAAAAATGAAAAGAGTGAAAAGCATCGAACGACTCACGCATTCTTCACATCTTCAATCTTTAAGGAACCTTTCGTGGGCAGACCAAGTATTGCCCGTTCAGAGTATGAACCTGTAAAGCACGACTCATCATCCGATTCACCTTCACTTGCAGTACCCCAATTTTTACTTTTGCGGTTAGACCAGTTCGAATGCTCTCTCCAGTCAAATCCATTTGTTGAGTTTTGGAAAGAAGACTCCTCCCACAACTTAAAAGAAGACCACGTATACAATCTATTCCCAAATCTTGCTTGAAAGAATGTGCCGGGATCCTCGTCAAACTCATCGAAGAAATTCTCCGCTCTATGCTTACCTGAAATTAGAAGGAGAGCATCAGATTAGTCGGTGAATAATTGAGATCCTCATCTGAAAGAAAACTGAATCTTAAAATCTGTCAGCATGACTTTCCTTTCCAAGATTTTAACTTCTTGACTACATAGAAGCTGTAAGGAGCAAACTTGTATGGTACCGGCACAGAAGAGCAAATCTAGAAAAATCTAGTACCATCGTTTAACTAACTTGTGTGTATGGTACCAGCAAAGAACAGCAAATCTAAAAAAACCTAGTCCCACCCTTTTACTATTTTGTGGAACTTAGAATGTCCAATTGCAAATAGAAAGATAAAAATTGTGTCATCTACTACAGCTTATAATTGTTTTCCAGGATTTTCAACTCTACTTTCCCCTCCCCTCGCCTCTGAGGGAGGAGGAGATGGACACTAAAGTATATCTAACAATTCACCTCGCCTTAGCCATTTGTTTCATGAAGCAGTGTTCACCAGCATCAAGTCTATCATTCAACTTAGGAGAAGACAATCAATCGATCATCGTTTAAACAAGGGCTGCACAATATGTTATCCTGCATGGGATATTACAAAAAAAATTTACGAGGGAGGGAGGCATATAAGACTGGATCCAGTAAATGGGATACCAAGGAAGGTATCTTCGGCACTTTGCGTAGTTCAGATGTTAGAGTGGAGCAGCACCGGGCAGATTGCATTACAACATTCGTGAGGCCAGGAGGGAGAGGGAGAGCGAGGGAGAAAGATATGCATATAAGACTGGATCCAGTAAATGGGGTACCAAGGAAGGTATCTTCGGCACTTTGCATAGGTCAGATGTTAGATTGGAATGGCACAGGGCAGATTGCATCACAACATTCATGGGGCTAGGAGGGTTTGCCTAGTACCAATTCATTCTCAGGTGTAGAACACCTGACCTTCGACCCAAAGTCCATATAATTGAAGGGAATACAATACTTTCATGACACACATTCTGATTTTTCCGAATATAACCGACGTCATTTCTCTCTTGAAGTTACATTATATATCATAAAGATTGTGCACTACTAAACTCCACAAAGGAAAACTATATTCTTAAGATGGAAATAACTTTGAGGGAAGGATCGGTTGCCTTGAACATGCATTGCCAGATAAGGGGATTAGATTTGTTCAAATTTCGGATCCAATAAATGGGCTACCTGGGACTGTATAATCTTCGCCTTGCATAGGTCAGGTTAATAAGGTTGTGCGTTACAACATTCTTTGGGGAAAAGGCAACGAATGTTTGCCTCATAGCCTTAGTGCTCAGCTGTAGAACACCTGATCTTCGACCCAAACACTTTCAGAACACTAGCATCGTAGTTTTCAGAATTTAATAAATGTCATTTGTGATGTTACGTAACATTGGTATCATTCTCAACTTAAGAAGAGGAACCTGCAGGTTAGCTTCAGTCATGGAGCTAATACGACTTTTAGTTGTCTATTTTGGTGGTCCAAAAATAATGTGTAATTAACTCTAAAAAAAAAAACACTTTGACGCGAAGTAGTGACTACAAGGTTTGCACAAAGAACAAGGGAGTAAAGATAAATATAAACATATACTCCGACTTTCATTTTTCTTGTAACGTGCGTAACTGCCCTGACGACCAGAAGACCGAGATCACGGAGTTGATACAACTAGTAGTTCTCTATCTTGGTGGTGGAACAATATATTCTATGGCCCTTAAAAGGAACACATCAATACGAAGCAGTGACGATAAAAGGTCTATATAAAGAACAACGAAGGAAGGAAATACAAGTATCAAAACATAATCTCACGTTTCATCTTCTGGTGACGAACCCGACGAGCAGAAGACTTCGATCGACATTTCTTATTTGAACCCTCTGAACGATTTGCTTGATCATCATCCCGTCGGCTTGTTCTGTCTGCTCTGGAAAATTCCTCCTGTTTAATGTAATGCAAAGTGTTTGTGAGGACACAAGATTAAGAAATGAACTTGGAGTAACTTGGATATGCACAAACATAGGCTATGGTACAAGGAAGTGACATTTTGAAAAGACTAAACAAATGAGTTTCAAAAGTTGGCCTATCTTGAAATGATTGAACTACTTTAATTAAAACAAAGTACCAAATAGTACAATTCTGTTGCTTTCATTACCCTTAGTCCTATTAAAGAGGAAAGTGAGTAGTAGAAGGCTTCTTAGATAATCTATCTAAGACGCATATAATAGTATGTTGTTTCATTCAGAATGTCCAGATATCAACCACTTTCCACTATCTCCATACCCTCTTCCAAGAAAACCTCTTTCTCTCTGCTCTTTTTGCAGACAACACCTCACAACGACCACTGCCCCCTGTAATTTAAGCCCACCTTCCATGAGTGTCTAAATTTAAAATTACAACCGGCCAATCCTGACATGCTAGAAGGAATCACTTTGCGATGGTGAATATATATCAACCATGAAGTTGTCCATTTTAGGAGTACAGCATTTCATGCTCCACCGATCAAGTATATGATAGTGAGGTTCGAAAGTTCCACTTGTAGATGAGATCGTGAAACTACCTAATATCTTCCACAGGCAGTAAACATATTTGAGGCCGTTCAGAGTCCTTTTTGTTACCGAATCGAGACCTTTTAGCTGTTGCTTTTAGCTGTTGGTACAATCTCCTTAATCCAGATGTCAGACCCATAAATCTCGCTAAACCTCATCGAGGGAGGTCCAAGAGTAACGTTATTATTGATGAATCTGTGTCAAGTCGTAGAGATGACTCTAACAAGAAGATTGATGGATATGGACCAGTCAAAATTTCATTGGAAGGAAACAATATAGGCGTCAGACACACCAGAGGCGTGTAATGGCATTGTGTTGTTTTCATTGGTCAGGTGCACCTGGACATTATTAAGCTGGAGCTGATTAAATGTGGCAGTACTATTTTATACTTCTTAGATGACTATCCAGGTAGCCCTCTCATTAATACATAAGTTGAACCCTCTAAAATTAGCATAGCTTTTAAAGCAGTTGGTGTTCAACATCTAACTAGAGCAGGAAGGTTCTAAGCTTTATTCTTCAACCTGAATAAATGTTTGTAATTGCTGACAGACCACATCATATGTTGAGGAAGAGAAGATAATAACTTCGAACTAACAGGTACTTCCACTTAGTTTTTCCCCTCTATGAAAAGTTAAAAAAACAAAGGAAGAAGCGAGAAACAATAATCAGATTTGCGTGAAATGTTTCGATTATATCTTGACATTGAGGCAACACAATTTACTTTTTTGGAGACTGTAAGAACTGCTTGGCTGGTTGGTCTGCCTAAGATGGTGGGGGATGAGGCAAATTGACAGTGTTTAGTCTAGTTTAGAGAAGCAACTATCTTTGAAGAAGATTAGCTAGTGGACCAGGAAAATTTTATGGGAGCCATGACCCCCTTGCTATTATATAGCTATTTAAATTGACTCGCATCAGCCAGGTAGCCAGCCACCCCAGACCTATAGCAGCCGGTTCTGTCCAATATATAGCAAAGAGCAAACCAAAGCTGGGACTCTGTGGTTCTTGTGATAGTGTACCGAGCGGGGGTTACTTGAACTTGAATCATCTATTGGCTTAAACTATTTCCATACTTGATGGTCCATAACTTCAAACTGCTAACAGATGAAAATGCTGTTATTTGTCTTTCTTTTTTTTTCCTCTCCTGGTTCTTGCATATAGACAACCTAAACATTTCTGTCACTAGATAGATCATAATAACATTTAACATCAGCTCTAGGGCCCCAATGCACTCAAAATGTATCATATTAAAAAAAACATGGGACTCTTTACCAGCATAGATGTAAGCTGATTAAAGAACTTACATATATATATATATATATATATATATATATATATATATATATATATATATCTAAATTGCAATAAGCTAAGAAGATAAAACCAAAGGTAAGTAATATGGGAAGATATATATCATTATATGCTTTTAAAAATAAAGTTACACGTGGTGCGATATCACTAAAAGCTTGATCAAACAGAATTAGAAATGTGTACCTCATCTATAAATCTGGAAGACCTGTTATTCAAGGAGCCGTTATTGTGCAGGAGATCATTCAATGCTTTCTTCGCATCAGCACGCTTCTGACGTGTTTCATATCTGATATAGCTCTGGGTTATTCATACAAGGTCAGAGAAGCTTTAGCAAGCTAAGTAGTAAACGATTCAACTAATAAAGGAGAAAGAAGAAAATAATCACTAGGTGTTGTGCACTGTTATCGATCTTGTACAATACATGAAATGTTGTTCATGATGTATATGATGAAGAGAAAAAAATAAAATAAAAATTCGTATAATCATAAAGGTTGACACCTTACACAAGTTCCGATACATGATGCATAACTTACAGTATGTCGTAAGATATGTTAGATCTAAAAGTCTCAATTTTACATTTTTCTTGGGTTTTTTCCACTTTTAAAGTTTCTACAATGAATACGAATATATAATTAGAAATAGTTGCTTAATCTAGTTACTCATTTCTCATTCGATGATGTAATCAAATTGTTAAAGTATGGTTATAACTTTTAACGTGAGATAGGTGCAGTGAATTCTTCACTACATGTAGTTTTTAGTATGATTAAAGAATAATTTCTATAAGAAATAGGATCAAATCGCATAATTGGTCAAAAGTGTTGGACACATATCTCAAACACATGTCCAGGTGTCGATCGACATGGGTTACTTCAGGCATTTTAAGAGTCGTATCAAAGATCAAAACCAACTTGAAAACACTTCTTACACCCCGTACAAATTACCCTATACTATTTTGAAATCACTTCTTGCTAAAGCAATATGTTACATGGACTATTTAAAATGCATGAAGTACAAGAGTCGGACACTCAGACATTCAGACATGGGTATGGGATATGTCTGACACATCTCACGGGATATGCCACCAAGAATACTATCTTGTAAGCTTTTCAAATTCATTACTGCTACAACAATGCAAGATGTATCTATTCAGAGAATGTATAATCACGTAAAACACCATTTGACCTTGGTACATTCTAAAAACAATAATTGAAGCGAAAATTTCTCTGTAGGAATCATGAACTCCTCTTTCAGGTCAAGATAACGTCTCCGACACCTACCGACACAAGGACACCCCTCGGACACCTTTGGGGCAGATGTCAGAAACCTCACCGCAGTCTCCCGATACTCTTCGTTTATTCAATTGTCAGACACCCTATGCAGAAATGTCAAACAACTCTTGGCAGTGTTCATGCATTGCATTTTTTTTGGATCTTTTCCTAGACTCCGTATGGGACACCTTATGTCGAAGTGTTTAACACGTAGGGCAGAAGCGCAGTTGTTTAACCATAATTTGAGGGTCATGATGGAACATTAGGAAAAGTTGGGGTAGTTTTATACACCAAAGACTAGGGTAAACCCCAAAGGCAGATTGTATTCTTACCTTTTGTTCCAATCTACTTCTGCCTAACTGAGAGAGAGACGGAACACTTCGACAAAGGCAATCGAATATAGAATACAAATCTCTCAATTGTTAAGAGTGTGCATGGTAGAGGTTCATGATGGAGGTCCAGAGGGCTATGAACATGATGAAGCAATTTATGTTAATTAAATCTTCGTGGATGGAAAAAATGAAGGCCTTTTCTGTTTTCCTTTTAGCTTGTTTTTATGGGATTTTACACTACCTAGTAATCTATAGTAACTTGATTTCAGCTATGGCTTTTATTTGTGATTCATTGGTTGGTGTCTAGGAAGCACCACCTCATATGGGTCGAGGTATGGTGTTCGACACCTACCAAAACCCCGACACTTTCGGACAAGTGTCTGACACCTCTCAGCCAGTTTTTTGATTTTCCAATTATCGGACACTGTGTCAAACCCTCTTGGAGAAGTGTCGGACACCTCCTGAAGAAGTATCAGACACCTCTCAAAGAGTGTCCACATGTATGGGGCCAAAATATAATATTTCAATCATATTCAGGGGTCAATGTGTAATAATCGACAATTCTGGGGCTTTTCAAAAAATAAACTCTTAAGCCAAGCCCTATCGACCCAAACCTTTTGTCTTCTAAGTCTCATCTATGCATCTGTTGTCAACCTAACTAAGAAAAAGGAAGACGAAACGGTTGGACAACTACTGTTTGCCTAACCAATAGTACCCTTCTTTTTTCTCTCTCATCTCTTTCTCTTTTCCTTCTTTTTTTTTTTATCAAAAGCATCCAAGCTTACTAGTTTAGAGAAAGATAACATCTCTGATCTCATTTACAGAACCATCTGGCTATTTCATGCCTTTGGTCTTTTTTCTTTCTTGTTACTGTTGAGACTATTTCATGTTACTGTCTTTTTTTCTCATCCATTTTGAACGAAATTCAGCAGCTACACTTGCGGTGCCCGGTCTCCCAGTCGATGTTGGTGTCGGATGTGGTGTCTGGGTCCGTCCTACCTAGGTTGGTGTTTTACTATTTCATGAGGGCGGAATGCGCTTGAACTTATATGAACTTGTCAATGCATAATATATACAAAGAAAGTTAGCGGTGTCCTTCGATGTCCAAAATCTGTTTTTCTCAAAATCGCATTTCCAATATTTCTGTTGATGTCGATGTCCTAGGGCTGTAAATGAACCGAGTTGTTCATGAAATGCTCGTGATTCGTTCCCCAAAGAACTCGTTTATGTTCGTTTGTATAATATATGATCCGAACATGAACAAAATATTAGAACTTGTTTAATAAACAAGCCGAGCATGAACATTCCAAAGTGTTCACGAATGTGTTCGTGAACAGCTCGTCTGGATAATAACTTAATTATAATATGTTCCAAACCCAAAAGTCATATAACTTAATTATAGTATAAATTAGTTTAAACTTGAAAGCCCTAAAACCAAGTAGACAATTGGATCAAGTAAGGTGTAGTTTTGATTTGAAAATAATTGTTTTGAACGAGAACACAAGTTTTCAAGTTCAAGTTCGGTTCGTATAAATAAACGAATGAACTCGAGCCGAACACGAGTTTTGTGAAACGAACTGCGAACGAGTTCGAACAAAATTTTAAAGATTAAACGAACACAAACACGGCCTGAAACTAAACAAACGAGTTTGAACACTCCTCTATTCGACTCGAACTGGGTTCATATACAGCCCTACAGTGTCGGTGTCGGATGCCATGCCCATGTCCGCACTACTTAGTTTTCCCGTGTCCTCGTGCCTTGGGTTCTAGAACTTCGACAAATCCAACATTTGGACAAACAACCGATCCCAACACTTGGACTGGGTCCATGTAATATGGCCATTTATATAAGGTTTAGTACGAAATTCACTAAGATCTCTAGCTCCTTAGAGTAAGTCCTCCTTTATGTCATACTGGGTGATCAATTACTGAATTTTAATGGGGAAAGTTGTCTTAAGATGAATTGCAGCATGCCGAGATCGTAAGCGTTGCCTAATTTTCAATCAGGAAAGTTGTCTTAAGCTGAATTGCAGCATGCCGAGATCGTAAGCATAAGGATGACCAATCCCCAGAATCCTTAAATAGTGGTCACCGTAAAGTTAACCTGTAGAAGATAATCTCTCTTGCAAATACTAGTGGTGAGAATAGTTCTTGTCATAGTATCAACAATAATAAAGCAAAAACCAGCAATATTATCTTTCAACAAGGAGTATACCATGTAGGCAGTAGATACTTGACAATCCAAGCTTGTAAAACATATGAACAAACGTTAACCATAAGAAACTCAGAACTTAAGGTATACCTTAGATGGTTGTGGACCTTTTGTATCCTGCAAAGACATTGCAGTTTGTTTAACTTCTAATTCAGAAAGTATGGCCTTATAATGCAATCAGACACGAAGTAATGTCATGGAATCTGGTCTTACATGGAGCAATAACATCCAATTTATACGTAGGAAAACACTATTATGGATTAAAAAAATGAAAGTAAGTTCACCAAATTTCTGATCGGGAATGACTTCTTGATCAACCGAACACATGAATTAACTTTGAGATAAACTAACTACACAAAAAGAAAATAAGGTGCGCCTGAATTTAAAACCAAGTGGTTCTCCTACAACCTTCATTCCTTCAACTATTCACGTAAAAGGCCATTTTAACAGATTACCCAATTTAGCTACACCATGGGTACTATGCTAACTCCTTTGGTGTATAGACATGAAGAAGCAGCAGAGTTAAACTTTCTTCTCTAAAAGGTAAAGGCTTGGTAACCTTTAGTCCATCACAACACGCCTAACCATTCTATAAAGTACAAAGATCCTTTTCCTTTTGACGTGTTTCCTGACATTTGAGAAATAGGACCTTTTTTATTGTTTTAACACATTTGAGAGAAATCAAGCCTCTTTTTGAATTGTTTTATGACATTTGAGATATCCTGATATTTTGTGCATCTGAAATAATTTATATCAGTAGGAATTAAAATGGTCCTGTATGGGGAAAGAAATCCAAGACAGAAGCTCAAGCTAGAAGCAAGAAATATTTAACATAAAGGCATCCCAGTGACCCATCAGAATGAAGTAGTAGTACGAAACACAGCCATGTAAATGAATTGCAGGAAAGATAAACTAACGACTTCTCTGCAAAACATGAATGCTACATAGCTAGGTAAATATGCTTGTGAAGGAGGCCTTTTTTATGCTATTCTTTGGTCCTTTATCATTTGCAGTAGGCCATTTCGTTGGTCCTCCGCCAACTAGCTCTTAGCTAATGATCTAAACGTCTTAAGACAACTGACCAGAAAGAGAACGGATAAACTCAATAATGCCAAAAGACACCAGGTTTGCCAACAAAAAAAAGCTCTTTCTCCTATCTCCCTTGCGCATAAAAGGACCTAAATAACTCAAAGCTGAATCCTCTAAGTTAGCCTTTGGCACTAAAACATCAGTATTACTTCAATTCTTTCTCATATATGTTTTCTGTAGCAAATTTCAGACCACTCGATGAAATTTGATCCGGAAGAAAACGGCTCAACACCACCACTTAAGATTTGATACCCTCGAGATCCACACATCATTCATCCTTTACGTAAAAATAGAGGCGGATTCTCTAGTAAATAGAACTACACCACAAAAACGAGTAAAGAGAAAAGAAACGAAGAGGGGGATTGTTGGACTTACAGAGGTCCATTTCCATTTGCTTTTCCATTTCTCCAGGCAACTGGGGGTGGAATGAATAGAAGCTGAGTGAATAAAGGAATCCTTCAAGAGCAATGCGTTTCGCCATCTGGGTATAGCCTGCATTCTTCGAATGATGAATTAAAGTACAAACACAGATGCTATAAATACCCCCACGGGCCACGGGGGCGTCGTACGCTTGTGTACGAGAATTTGGCCGACGATTTCGCCAAAGGATTGTTTATGCACGAAAACAGGAACCAATCAACCTCAAAACTAGCATAGTATCGAACTATGTCCAGTGAACGAAATGAGGGAGCCTGCACTGGGCTGGGCCTCGGCCGTATGTGGTGTGGCTAAATGGGGCGGTGTTCCTTGGTCCTGGCCCACCCCCAAGCCCCGTGAAAAATGCCATTACGTACAAAGTCCAACCTATCATGTCCATTTCCCTTGTGCAAGAGAGACAAAATAGAACAAATATCATTTGGTGCAAAAGAACGTTCATATGTTGAGACACTGGGGCTGTTGCGCAGTAGCTGGCCATAACTAAAACCATGAGCAAAGGGTGTGAACTGGTGCTCATTGTTGGAATATATATCGATCTTAATAAAACAAAATGTCTTACATCAAAATATAGATTTTGTGGCATTTACTTATACTACAAATACATAATAAGTATTATTAACTCATATTGTTTATGGTATATATAATTGTTCCCAACCTATTCTGATCGCACCCAAAGGCCCACTGGGGGTCCCAATTTTCATGACATGTCCGCACAAGCAACATGCAATATTCAACGCTTCCAACCGGTCAAAACGTGCACCCTCAAGTCATGTGCACTTCTCACTTTTTCTATGTAACTTCGTCACCAAGAAGCTCATCCTTGCGCGACTGCTCATCACGCTCCGGCCGTCGCACATCGTCCGTCGCCCGTCGATGCACCTTGGCTCTTACCAAAGGAAGTCGGCCTTGGCCTTCCCCTTGGGGTCGGCCTCCCTTGGGGGTCAGCCTCGGCCTGCCCCAAGGGTTGGCCTTGGCTTTCCCTCAAAGGGTTGGCCTTTGGCTTCCATACTTAGCATTTTCACTACTCTTCAAGGGCCCGGACGTCACTACCGACCCCCGTCGTCTGGACATCACTCTGCAGTGCCCATGCACCGTGCCGCTGATATAGCCGTGCCCCGAGGCTCTCTGTCACAATGTCGTGCCCCCGACACCATACACACTCTGTCACGCCCATGCGTTGCGCCACTGATACAATCGCGCCCCTAGCTCCATGTCACACTACAGTGCCCTCGGCACCATACACACTGCGCGACGGTCGTCGTCGTGCTCATGCACCACTTTCATGACATGTGCCCCCCGCACCAGGTATGGTCTCTCGACGTTCGTCGCCGGGCCCCTACGCCACTTCAATGGGTTATGGTCTCACGACAGTCATCGCTGCGCCCGTGCGCCAATTCCATGACATGTGCCCCCGGCACCAGGTATGGTCTCGTGACAGTCGTCGTCACGCCCATGCGCCACAATCAATGTCTAGTGTTGTAGGCACCGCGCCCATGTGCCACAATCATGTTATAGGCCTCCGGGCATCACACTTATTCACCATACCATGCGCACCCGCCATAGACGTGGAACATGCTTCGACCCACTCTCTAGAGTGTGCAGCATTCTGGGGGGCTCCGTTTGTAGTGCTCTGGCACGAAGACCCTTCACAGCGAGATAGGCGACTCCTTCGGGACACTATCTCCGTCAGGGTGTCTTCATGAATGGCCTATGTGCTCCAGCACTGGGGGCTTACATCAGCACCCCTATGGACTATGACCCCCTGGTCACTTCGAGACGGGAGCAGGTCTTTGAAAGGCATCGCACCTAGTCCGCCTGGCAGTTGGGCGTCAGGTCTTCCCCACCACTGCTAGGCCTGTGGGACTCTACAAGGGCTTAGATTGGTGGCTAGATCAATGGGGTTCTCTGGCCACACCGACACTGTGAGAGCAAGTCTTTGCAGATAGACAGAGCGACGCTGTGAGGAGCAAGCCGGGTGAATATACGATCCGACAGTCCGTGGAGCACCGGCACCCATGGACCCCCAGTGACGTGGCACTACCGGGGGAGCGCCACGTGTTGGTTAATGACATCATCATCTCAATCTCTATAAATAGAGGTCTTGAGAATTCATTTGGGACGGTTGGACATTCTCAGAACATTTTCACTTTCTTACTCTAGAATCTTAGAGAGAAAAACATACAAGACCCTAACTCTGGACCTAAGCATCGAACTGTGACTGTCGTCGTATATTCATAGCGCGCCGTCGCCCTCGCAGCACTGCCACCCTCAGGCTCTATCTGGGAAGCCCTAGGTCTCTGCCCTTGTTCTATCCTTGCTGTGTCCTACATCATCATACTTGGCATCTAACTCGGACTGCATTCCTTGTGGCACTTCCACGTCGACTGCGGTCCACTTTCTTTGGCATCAATAATGTTCTTGTGTTTGGCATTATTGAGAATTGTTGTCATAATCCTTATAAATTGCTATGTATAGAAGACCATGACGTATGACATAGATTGATCTAGAAGCTAATAACTAATAAGTTTTTAAAGGTAGTGTTTTTTACTCTATATATGTGTGGACGCATGTATGTGCATATAGCGATAGGTTATATATTTTTGAAACTTGAACTAAAATGATCGTGAATTAGTTCATCCTATCTTTCTATGGACGTGAACCTGGAGAAGACATATATGCGACTACGAGTTTTGTCTTGAAAACTTTGTTTATCGTCAACACATGAATGTAGGGAGACAATAACATCCTCAGAATATTGACTTTGTCGTGACTCTAGAAACCAGTTATCTTTATATCTTTTTGCTGCTCTAAATTACATAATGAGCAAAAGGATAGAATTCAGTCCCAAGACACAAACATTAGTACAATAACGTGGATGAGGTTAAAAAGATGAGCTTGACTTGGACAAGGTGGACAGAGCACGACGAAAGGGTTTGCTTAAAATGGTTTTAGATTTAGCTCCACTCGCTTTCTTGATGTAATTAATAAGTGGGCACTTCCTAATCTTCAATGATAAAAGAATATCTGGTTTAAAAACTTCTTTTCTCTATTTGAAATTTCTTTGATCATCTTTTTCATGTCTTGATTGTCGAGAAAGGGGCATTTGTTTATGCCTTGTTTAGCTCCCCTTTGTGGCTATTACTATTTCTATCACAACATTTTGTGGATCCTTGGGAGTTTTGCAACACATAGCAACATATGCTAGTGACAAATATTACACTTACTTGCAGCAAAATATTGTACTAAGCCAAGATATTATGAAACAATTAATGTACTTGCAGCAAACGCAGTTAATGTACTAAGCCAAGATATTATGAAACACCTCCAGGATCAAGCTCATAGTTGAGATTGAGTTGTTTCATAACTTTCTACCCGTAATAAGTATCGATATCCACCTCGATTTCGTTCTTTCACTATGTACCTCAAAAATTGGTCCACGAGTAAAAAAAGCTGATGATGGAAATCAATTAGATGCATGCTTTTGCTAGAAAGACTTGGATGTGGACATCTGGCGACCAAAACAAATGTACGGGGAATTCAACAAATATAACAAATAAAATTTTGTTTTTTTTTACAGTTGGAAACACTAAAAGGAAATCAACATGCCCAATTTTCTATAAGGAATCGAAAACTATTGAAAACCTTCGGTTGCTTTGCCCGTGGACTGATTCTATTTGGACACGTCTATAATCAAGATCTACCTAAAAAAAGAGCAGTTGCAAGAAAAGAAAACCTGATCATGGATGGATCGAGGACTTTGATTGCTCAGTTTTGATCTCCTTTGTGTTACATTTTCACCCTAAAAAGCCTTATGCAATGCAAGTGAATAGTCAAGTCCTTGATCCTATCAAGGACTATCACCTTGCTTGTGAGGATTTGTCACATAATCTAAAACCATTTCTCCCTCTTAGAGCTTTGATGTGGAATCCCCTCACTCCTAACTCTTTTGGAACAAACTTTGATGGTGCCTTCATACTGAATTTGGTGCAGCTGCTTATATTTTGAGAACCCCAAAAAGGAATATCAAATTCGGTGACACTCTTACCTTTCTATTTAACTCAGCAATCTTTATAGAGGCCAAGAACGACCCTCTATTAAGTGAAAATTGAGAAGTCTCCCTCTTGCACCATGGTCATTGACTTGTAAGACACTTGACAACACTACGATAAGGAAAAGCACCATCACCTTATGTCACGGGCTGCCTCTTGGCACCACCTATGACAAGCACAATGCCTACTCACTAACCTAGCCCAGCGCCCCTCTGCCCTTCTAGCACAGCACCTACGTACCTGACTGTAGTGTTAGTGCACTTCATATGCCAGCCATGAAGATTTGAAGATTTAGGCGTGCGTTTTGGTTTATTTTTGGTGATAATCTTTGTACATATTTATCTTTTCATGTAAATTTTCAAGTCATCTCAAATTGTATTTATGGGAAAAAGAGGCATTTAGACTTCTCAAACATATGTATGTTTGCTACTGTCACTGGGTTTTGCTCCTACTAGTACAATGTAGGATCACGAAGCCACCATAAGCCCCTATACCGGAGAGTCTCTTACTTTGTTGTAGCTTTCCTGTTTAGCTATATTGTGCATTGTGGTTGCAAAAAAGCTGATGAAAGTTGTAATGATGCCTTTTCAAATAATTGGTCTATTTTGGACCGTTTTGCCCTCACCCTGAGATTTACTCTTTTACGCACTGTTAACTGCAAATTCGATGCACTGTTGCTTGTGAATTGTTGAGAATGATTGACAGACTCTTCTTGTAAGTGGAAAGACTAGTTTCACACGCACTTTCTTTGTGCCATCAAGGGCCACCGTGTCTCAGGTGGTATCAGACTCAGGGTCGCCCAAGGGACTGTGGCTTTAGCTAAATTTGTTAGATAGTTTGTGTGTAACCTATGACCAACTCAAAAGAAATAATCGATAAGTCGGAGCACAAATGACTGATATGTTCAGGAGTGACGTGCATGCAAATGGCATTCTCCATCAGCTTTTTATTCGCTAGACGCTGTGGAGGGAAACATGAAAGCTACCGAAAATGAGTGAAATGGCGACGCTATGGGTTATGACTCCAAGTTCCATGAACTTTATAATAGAGTAGAGTTACTCTGTCGTGTTGTGGTTAACATGCCTACAGGAGACATGGATCGCCAATCGAGGCCCTGGATGCCAGCTCAGCCCAACAATTCGCGAATCTACCATGTGGTGGTAAAAACTACTAGGGAATCCGTGATGCTAAATAATTAGAAAATTTCCTTTTCCATGTCGAACAACATTTTTTGAGCCAATAGGGTGGACTTGGAAGAGACAGAGTCTCGATCGCCACTATATACTTGGTTGGAGATGCCAAGCTATGGTGGCGAAAGAATTGCGTAGAGATCCAAGTGGCATCTTGTTATAATAGACATGTAGGAAACACCTAAGCAGGAGTTTCAGAGTCAGTTCTTCCCTGAGAACACCGCATACAATGCAAGAAAAGCACTATTAGAGTGCAAACACACTGGGGCGGTCAGGGAGTATTGCTAGGCCTTCTTAGCCTTGATGCTAGACATCACCGACATGTTTGACGGACTATTTTTCTTTATTGAAGTGTTGAAACCGTGGACTCATGTGGAGCTGAACATAAATTGTTAATCAACCTAAATGAAGCCATCGTCATTGCCGAATGTCTTTCAAAGAGAAAGAATCCAAGCAAGACCTCCAAATCAAAGTTAGGGCAAGAATAGCTGACTTCAAATTCTTCCTCCCAACAGAAGAGGGGGTGAAGATTTAAAGAAACGTTTGATGCCAGCACCAGTAGAGAAGTGAAGAAACCTCCCATCCCGGGTGGTTTGTTATGCCGAGTCCGCATATAATTGTTAACTGTTCATATAGACAAATGATCAATGCATTCTTTAAAAATATATTAGGCACATAAAATGAAGGGAATAATCTGGTTCTCAACCGGTATAGCAACCAACATATAACCAACCAACACATGCAAGATTATGAAGGGGAAGGCACTGTTGGGGCCTTTTCTCAATGGTGCAATGATGTGACGACCCAAGTTGGGAACCCAAAAGGGGCTTAGTTGAAGGAACAGCGAAAAGGCACACCGCCGAGGAAAATAGGTGATGTATAAGGGAAAGGCTTATGTATGTGAACATCATGGTAAATGGCAAAGATATGGCCTTGTAGGATACTGGAGCTACAAATAACTACATTTATAGTACAGAAGTTGAACAATTAGGTTTGACATTGGAGGAAGGGTGTGGATGGGTAAAAGCTATCAACTATACTTACTAACCAATGGCAGGGATAGCTAGGTCTAATAAAGGTTGACTATAGAAGGAAGGACTAACTTTTTAGTAGTCATCATTGGAGATTTTAAGTTGTTCATTGTGTTGGAGTTTTTGCGTGACACGAAGACCACCAGTGATGCCTTACACCAACTCTCTAACCATGCTTGGGAGTAAACCTTGTGTCATCTTGACTTTTTTCTTAGGGCTGGAGAGCCTGCAATATCGACCCACCAATTAAAGAAAGGATTGAAACGAGATGAGACAATGTACCTTGCTATGTTAAGGTGGGAAACAGTCAAAAAATTGTTAGGGTAAGTTTCCCGGGAGTTAAATTGATACTAAACAACTTTGAGGACGTAATTCCTGACAAGTTGCCAAAGAAATTACTACTCAGAAGGGCAATTGACAATGAAATTGAGCTCATATCGGACACAAAACCTCCTGCTCGAGCTCCCAACTGGTGTTACGACCAGATCTTACAAAACTTAAAAAACAACTGACGAGGTTGTTAGATACGGGTATGATCACCCTCCCAAGTTGCACTACAGTGCATCAATCCTTATTCAGAAGAAATAAGATGGCTCCTTATGAAAGTGTGTGGAATACCGGCTTTCAATAAGTGACCATTCAAAAGATGTATCGTACCCCACTAGTCATTGATTACTTTGATTAGCTAATCAGGCAAGGGCCTTTACTAAGTTGGACCTAAAGTCTGGGTATTGGCAGGTTCGGATTGCCAAAGGTGATGAAGCAAATATGACTTGCATCACTAGATATGGGTTGTATGAATTTTTTAATATGCTATTATACTTGACCAATGCCCCAACCACCTCTTGCACGTTCATGAATCAGGTTTTGTGAGATTACATCGACGATTTCGTAGTGATGTATCTTGATGATATTGTGGTCTATAATTTCAGCGTGGAGGAGAATCTGGGAGACTTGAGGAAAGTGCTTACCTAAGGGAGCACGATTTATATGTGAAGCTATCAAAATTTTCGATGGCTCGGACGAAGATATCAAATTCTTGGGACATGTGACTGAATAGGGTAGAAAAGGATCGACCCATGGAAGGCCATTGAGAGTCCTGAGAAGAGAGTATGGATGAATTTCATTCTGAAAGGATGAGTCCTAAATATATAGTCTAGTAGCCCTATTTGTATAGTGTTAGGAATAAATATTAAAAAAAAACATGAAATATTATCAAAAAAACCTTCCGATTTTCAGTTAACCAGTCAGTTTTCCTATTTGATATGCACATTAAATGGTCCATCTTTCTGACCAACCGGTCGGTTTTGGCTTGAAAATTTTATTCTTTCTCTGACCAACAGTCCAATTTGGTCTTAAAATTGGATTTAGGTCCTGACCAACCAGCGGTTTTCCTCAAGAAAACTTCTGGTCACTAACTAACCTCTTTGTCAAAATTTTGCAGGGTTTGCCTACTTTATGGCCAAACCTTGTACCTGCCAAGTCTCAAGTTAACGCTCAATTTTTTCAGCCATTTTAGTCTCTTCCTCCTTTCTTTTTGTGCATGTGTGTGATCATAGAAACAAAGCGCATTTAACATAGGAATTTAACAAGTAGTCGCTAACTAAAAAATAGAGAAGTGTTTAACAACATAATTTTTTGAAATTTAGTCCCTAAGGGACTCTAACAAACGTTCTAATAGCTAGGCCTAACTCTAGACCTAAGAGTTAATAGCATCAACCATCCTCATGGCCTCCTCCAGGACCTTTTGGAGCTTGGCACCTTCTCTTGACTGGACTCTAAGGCCACCTGGGTTTCTTCCTCGATCTCCTCGTTGGGCTCCTCCTCGGCCTTTACTTCGGCTTCCTTCATTTCCTTCTCGTCAACCCCTGCATAGTTCTCTTCCTCAGTAACTCGGGATGACTTTTGCATTGGCCGTGACGGAGGAGATGAGGCCTTCCTTTTGATTCCCATGGCCATTGCCTTGCCCTTGGATGGAGCTGACAGCAGTTTAGGCTTCTTTCCCATGTGTAGGTCACTGCTTTACTCTTCATGCATTGGCCTTTGGGGGTCGCCCTAGGGGTAACAGTAACAGTAACAGCAGAGGCTAAGGCTCCCTAGAGCTCTGCCGACTTCTTGATCTACCTCCCAAAGGCAGTAAGAGAGTAGGAGTAAGCTCTATATAACTTCCTTCGAGGCTCTATAAACCGATAACAAGTCCCCGTAACAAGATACCATATCCTTGAGGCTATGGATCATCATGTATGCATCTCTCAGTGGGACCTTCATCAAGAAAAGTACAAGTTTGAAATCTCACTTGAAAGGGAAACATAGTTAAATAAAGTCTAGTCTAGAGATTATCGTATAGACTCAGGCCAACTCTTTGAGCTCGAAGACTTTAGAGTCTTTCTTCGATCATGGGATGGGCTCATGCTCCTTGGTCTTCCCTTTTGGATAGAACGGTAATGTCCATCGAAGGAATAAAAAACCCTCACCCACATCATCCTCCTTCTCCCCCTGCCCTTTTTTGTCCCGGGTTGCCCTCTCCCTGACCTTCTTATCTCGGGTGCTCACTTAATCTGTTAAAGCCATCTCAATGTACAAACTTCAAGACCTCAGACTGTTCATCCTTATAGTTCCACAGGGTCATAGCCGGTGAAGTCTCCGTCTTATGCGCCTCCCCCAGGCAAGAAGAGCGAGAACTCATAACCTTAACAACCCAAATCTATGAGAATAAATAAGTCACACCTGAGAATATGTCTAGAATGAGCATGAAATTATTAGAAAATAATCAGAAGGTTTAGACATACCTCTCATACATCATTAAATCCCATGAAGCTATGGGATTGCTATCGGGACATAGCACTTATTGGTCGATATATATAAGCCAACAGGAGTACCCCAGTCGTATTTTCTAATCTTCTCCATCACCTCAAGAGCCCGAAGGCACCACAGGTGGATAGAGTCATCCTATTTGCTAAATAGGGTCTCCCCTAGAGTGCTGAGCAAAAAATCCCGAATAAACTAGTCAACCACCTTGAGATCCATACCCTCTAGACTCATGTTCTCATAGTGAGTATGAATGGTACCCAAGAGTATCGGCCCACCCTTCTTAAAGGATGGTTCGTAGCCGAGTAGATGGACCACAAGTGCCTGATCCTTATCATGATCATAGGCCCAAGGAATGGGCCTCCCTCGATAACAAACACCAGTGATGTTCGTAAAACCAAATGGGGTAACCGTAACCTTCCCGAATGGCATGTGAAAAGTGTTGGTAGAACCCCAATAATGCTCAACAAGACACAAGAGGTATTTTTTACTCTGGGTTAAAATATGCAGCCTATCCAATAAGGGGCAGAAGCCCGCAACTGCAACTCTATTCTTCATATGAGGAGAGATATTTGTCCATTAATCTCTCACAAGATTAGGGGAGACCTTACATCGCATGTTCGTAGGGAGGAGCTGTAAAATTCACACAATGGGAAAGTGAACTTAAGAAACTATCTGGTTGGTGAGGAAATTGCATTAAAGCCTAATATGCGGGACCTACTATGCATGGGCATGGTGTGTGTTTGAAGCAAGGTGAAATAATGTACGTAGAGAGGAAAAGTCGAGTAAAACATACATCTTCCGCAAAGTAAAGAGCGTTAAAGTGAGTGCTTTACTTCGAAGTGAGCAGAGATCCATCATCGGCATGTTCTTCAATCAAAGTCCGATGATTCTCCCGATTTGGGTTCCCTCTTCAAGGCCCTTTGCAAGTTCACACATATTCTTCCATGACTTCATGACATTGAGAGAGCTTGAGAGGAAATTAGCTATACTTATAGGCTAGACGTGAGATGAGGACTAGATTACACGACCTACGACTCCTAAAGTGAAGAAATCTAAAAGAGATAGGTTTGGATTAAATTAGAAGTGTTTGACGAAAACCTAAATTCACGCACAAAACTGGGCGGCTAAACTGGCCAGTTTTGTCACTTAAGTCAGTCAAGGTGATTTACCTACCAACTAGCCATTTTTTGAATCTTAAAATTTTAAAAATTCCAAAGTCACTGACTAACTGGCCGGTTTTCGTGCTGAAATTTCAAGAATTCTCAAACCTTGCAAACTAATCGACTGGTTTTCAATTCAAAATTTCAAATTGTACCTCAGTTCTGATCAAGCGAGGGCTTTATTATCCAGTATTTGACTCCTTGCGTGTCTGTTTGTGCATGTCCAACATCCGATCCCTGGGTTGGTTTGCAACCCCGACTTCTTCAAATCCAGTGCTTTGTAATTCAAATCCAATGCAAGATTTCGTGCTTGTTTTTCATCACAACAGCACCCTCATATCCAATGAATTGATTTCTTCACAAATAAAGACCAACTGCTTTACAGCGTTGTTGGCACCAGCTCTTTGTTAAACTCTCACTTTGTTCGTTGACCCTTTCGAATTGATTCGAGGGCTCCGATAAGATTCAAATTCTCTTATTTCCACTGTGACCCTTTAGAATCGATTTGAGGGCTACAGTAGTGGTCAAAATCATTTTCATCTTGTATGTCGACCCTTTCAAATTGATTTGAGGGCTCCGCTATATAGACGTGACTTCTGTCGGTCAACCATTCAAATCGATCTTATGGCTCCAGTAACAGGCATTTACTTTTGCAATATGTCATCCGTCGAACCTTTTAAATCAACTCGAGGGCTTAGGTAATGAACGCGTTTGTTATTTCCTTTGTATGTTTAGACGTCCCTTTCAAGTTGATTTGGGGCCTCCGGCATCTAGACATAAGTTTTGCCCGTTGATTATTCAAATCGATTTGGTGGCTCTGGTGATAGGCAAAATTTCCTTAATACATTGTTCGTCAACCAATAGTTGTTACTATCGGCTCCGACTTTGAGCAATATCTATATTCCATTGAACTAAATTTGTATAATTCTTTTTTGAAGGATATGTCAGAAACTTGTGAAAGTCGGACCTCATATCTGTGTGAGTCTTTGAGTCTGTCTTTGAGTTATGTGGTCTTTTTTCGTATTTTCATTACAATAATGCGTTGTCCTTCATTTTCAGTGATGTTCGTCCACGAGCACGCTCCATCTCCTAGGGGATCTGTAGACACCCTATTTTTGTAAGCTTTTGCATCAATTAAGTAGTGGGCTTTACTATTTATTTAAAGGGATTATTGAGTTTGGGCTTCGTAATGTGGTTTAATTAATTAATTCAGTCCAGCTTTATTTAATTAAGTTGGTCCAGTTAAATCATCTAGTCCAGTCTAGTTAAGTTGTCCAATCCAGTTCATTGCATATCTGTCAGTTTAGTCTACTGCATTAGTCCAGTACATTTAGGCTAAGTCCAGTCCCAGATGTAGATTATTCTAATTGATGTAGTTTGTCTAGATGACGTGCGGTAATGATCTATGGTTTGACCTAGATAAAAAGATCAAATCAATTTGTTTGTTGGATAGGAAATGACCTATCTTGAATCTAGTACATTCCATTTCTGATTTCAGAGATAATTACCAAAAATTGGGACAAACAGCACCTCAATCAGAAAAAATCATCTATAGTTAATGGGGTGAACTAGATGGTTTTTGACTAACTGTTCGGTTAATTGACTTTTGACAATCTACGATTTTTTCACTTATTCTGACTTTTCTCAGCTATGCAGATTGGCATTATCAATCTTATCAGATTCTACGACCCTGAGCACAATAAAATGGGGTTTTGGCCTTCTTTTAAGGGGGTCTAAAAGCTTATTCTCTTTAGAACTTGTATGTCATTTCTTTTTGAAGTGACATACTATCCCTCTCGAGAATCTTAGCCATCCAAACTACTATAAAAATGCTACTTTGTTCTTAATATCGTGGATGCTACGAAAAACGCTCTCTAGTCATCAAGGTAAGCTACACCACCAGGTAATCTTTATTAACTTTTATAGGGTAAAAATCATATAGATTGTCTCGCATTTGTCGTTGTCGCATCAAATTTCAAAAACAACCAAAAGATTCTTTTTGCATTTCTTGTCTAAGTCTAAGTATCAAAATATAAACTACTCCCCGTAAGACCAGTGTTGAACTACAACAGTATTGATTCCGGTTAGTCTGACCGGATGCGTAGGCCACTTGACCCATGTTATCGAGTTCAAGCCAAAAACATAAAAATTAATTGGGGGTGAGTCTTAATATATTCTACATGCTATGTGTTTTAAGGCCAATAAAAATGAAATAGAGATTGAAAGCGCGCGACAGGTGCCTAACACCTTCCCGTTATGTAACTTAGTCTCCAGACCCCTCTCTTAGTTTTGACAGGCTAGTTGTTCTTTTTGGACACTTTAGAATCATTTTTAAGGTTTTTCTAACTTTCCTAGTTTAAATTAAATGAGATGGTGACTCCATTTAAAAATCCTTTTCGCAAAGACTAATTAAATAAACTATATAAAATTAGTTTTATGGGATAAGAAAGGAAGAGAGAGAGAGAGAGAGAAGCAACAGGGGACTCGGCAAAGAAAAAAATAGAAGAGGAGAAAGAGAAAGGGAGAGAGGAATTGAAGATTTTCCACAAGGTAATCTCTCTTTGTTAGTGAGGTTAGTGGGTATAATTTTATTGTGTGTATTTCAGTGGGGTATGTGTAGAATCTGACGCGAGCACGCACGTGTGTTTAGTTCATGATGTGTGAGCAAAGGTGTGTTCATTGTATGTGCGAAGGTGGTGAGGGGGGATGGGGAAGTAGCCATTATGGCTGCTTGTGGGTGTGCAGTGTGTGTGGGTGCACCGTGAATGTGTGCGCGCGCACGAGTCCAGCAGTGTGTGTTGTGTGGTGTAGTGTGTGTCACTATTGCAGTAGTAGTAGTAGTGATGTGGGGTGTGTGTGTGGAACTGCGGTGTAGTGGTGTTTGTATATGTGTGTGCATGCATGCTGGTATGAGGTGTGGTTGTGAGTGCAGTGCGCGTGAATGGTGAAGGGGAGGGGGAAGCAACACAGAAGCTGTTGTTGCAGTGGCTGTTAATGTGTGTGTGCGCGCGTGTGTGTGGTGGGTGTGTAACACCTCGATATTTTTAACGGATTAATCTGAAATGTGTTTAGAAATGATTTTTTTTTTTACTTAACATCGATATATTATTAGTAACTTTAGTGACGACTAGTGTTGCAGGGTTATCCAACAAACCCATTAAAAACAATTTAGCACATAAACTATAGTAAATAATTTATTTGGGCCTTTTTGTAATAAGAGGAAGTTAAGGGTAAAATTAGAACACCTAACAAAAGTCTAGGGGGCTCTTGGTAAATTGCCAAGCTAGGGTTTTTATATATAGTTGCACCTTGAGAGCAGTCGTCTCTTAGTCCTCTTTTCCTCTGAAATCATGGCTGAGAGAGAGAGTGAGAGTTAGAGAGTGAGGGAAGAAGTCTGTGCATGTGTGCTCGTGAAAAAGGGAGAATAAAATATATGTACAAAGGAAGAGAAAGTGAAGGCTAACGATATGGGATCCGAACAGTGCAATTCGATTTCAGTAAGCCCTTTTTGCCATGATTCATATATTTGGCGTGTATTATTGCATATGGGTATGCGTTAGAATTTCCCGTAGTGAATGTAGCGGGATATATAGGTATATATATGATGCGTGGGTGTATGCGACAAGGGTAGAAACAAATTTGGGGTACTGCCTTTGAGGCGTGCTATGTGATCGACTATGTATGTTGTGTATATAGTGTGTATGTGTGGGTGTTTAGGCGTGAAGGGGGTCTGTGTGTTGTGCTGCGATGTGAGTTTCTGTGTGAGTAAGGTGTGTATAAGGGTGTAGGAAGTTGGGTTCTCTGAAGTGTGTTTATAGGTATTATGAGAGAGCAAAAGGTGGCTGTCGTGGTGCTGTGTGGGAAGAGAGAAGACCCATTGTGTATATGTGGGTTTAGAGGGAGAGAGAAAGAGACCATGGACTGTTACAGTGGGGTAGCAGTTGGGTATAGTGGACAGAGAAAGGGATGTGTTGTGAGGAATGTTGTGTGTGTGTGTGTGTGTGTGAGGGCGTTGATGTGTGGGGGTGAGGGAGAAAGGCTACCATAAGCAGCCTGTGTGTTGGTGTTCTGTGTGTGTGCGTGCGTGCGTTTGGATGTGTCGCACACACAGGTGTGTGCGTGTTGTATGTTTTAAGTGGTGTGTGAGTTGTGTTTTGAAGTGGGGTGTCGCTGTGTATAAGTGATGTGGGTGTGTTTTGTGTGGACTGTAGACATGAAAGGGGGAAAGGGAAGGCTGCACAAAAAATGGGGCGTGAAACAAGGGCAGTAAGTGTGTGTTTTGTTAGTGGAACAAGTGTGACTAGGTGTGTGTAAAATTTGGTGTAACAGGTAAATCATGCATGTGGAAATTGATGAAATATATGATGCAATTAGTTACAGAAGGGGGCATCTGTCATTTGGATACTTCAGGGTTAGCTTGGACCTGTAGGTATAATGTGTGCACACTATGGTGAAGTGTGCTTGTGAAATTTCATGAAATGGGTATTGTTGGATGTGTAATGTGTGCAAGAGAGTGGTGTATATATGTTGTGTACATGTGTTTGTGTGGGTTAGCAAAGTTTTGAAATGAGTTTTTTGAAGAGGTAAAATATGTGTTAGGCAAGAAGAAAATAAGGGTGTGGATGTGCACTGTGTTTTGTATGAGAAGATGTTGTGTTATAAGAGTATATGATGGTGTATGTAATGTATGTGTAGTGTGTATAGAGAGAATTGAACAGCCGTGGTGTAATAGTGTGTGTTCAGAGTGTGGGTGGAAAGAAAGAAGAAGAAGGGAAATCCGGATCCGGGTATCGGGTGAACATTAAGTTTGGCACGTGTATTAGCTAGTGCACAGTTATCGTTAGCACATAAAACTTTACAGTATAATATGTTAGGCTATATTAGATTATGTGACAAAATTTTATAATTTTCTGAAATTGTATGCATTTTTAGTATTTTCTGTAATTTCAAATTTTTGAAATTATTTTGTAGCCTTTAAACTCATGAAAATGTTCAGAAAAAAAATTGAGTAATGATTTATGGTATAACAAAGTCCTAGTTTAAGTTTGGTAATTTTTAGAATTAATTTGCTTCCACTTTCATATCGCAATGATTTTAGTAAAACAAAAAATTTAAAAATTATTTTGATATTTTAAAATTCTGATTTAAATTTATATAATTTTTATAAGTATTCTAAAGCTGCTTTAAAAATTATGAGACTTTATTTTTAGCTAGAAATAATTATGGCTATTTATGGGTTTTATTTCATTTAAAGAAATTATTTTTAATTTAAAAAATATTTAAATTTCAAAAAATTCATATTTTGACTTTTATTAATGTTTTTAGCTATAAGAGTATTTTATTATAATTTAGTACAAATTTTGAAATATCGTTATGCATTAAAGAGCGTACAAGATTCTCAATTAGGTTTAGACCTGGTAAACGGGTAAACCGGTCGGGTACGGGTAAAAACCGGCCGGGTACGGATAAAATCGGTTCGGGTAAATTTTACCCGATTTTTCTCGGGTAGATATTTTTAGAATCCGTACCCTACCCTGACGGGGCGGGTAATACCCGCGGGTAAATAATTAATTTTTTGAATTTTTTTATTAATAAACATTTGCCCTATTTTTTCTAAAGTCTGTTTTTCCTTTTATTTTATTATTACAACTTTCTGATTTCATTTCTACAATTATCATTTGATCATTAATCTCAAATCCAACCCCATCATCTCAACTCTCCAAACACAAATATACAATAGGAACAAGCAGATCTAAAAAAAATTATCTCACAACACAAAATAAAACACAAGCAGATCTGAAAGAAATCAACACTACAAAATACTTAAATAAATACAAAGATTTTTAAAACAAATAAAACAAGCAGATCTGGCGATGGCGACAGAGATGGTGGCCACGGAGCGGTGGTGGATTTGATCGACGACATTGAAGGCAGATCTGGTGGCGAAGCGAAAGAGGGACGATGGACACCATCACTTGATGTGCAGTAGCTGGCCGTCGACTTGATGTGGTGTCGCTGTCGTCAATGGATCTGACAAGCGAGAGAGCGACGTTGCGAGGTAGATCGATCTCGGGAGGGAGAGGGACAGCGGCGGAGGCACGGAGATGCTGTGGAAGTGGCTGGCGGTAGTAGATCTGCGGTGAAAGTGGCTGATCTACGGAGGTGCACTGACGGCGGTAGTAGATCTGCGGAGGTGCGATTGTGGTCTAAGGGGAAAGAGACGACTGCGGAGGCACAGATCTGCGACGGACGGTGGAAAGAGACGACTGCGGAGGCACAGATCTGCGACGGACGGTGGAAAGAGATGGCGGTGGAGGCACGGATGTGCGATCTTGTGGACGATGAGTGGTGATCGTCGTGGGGTGTGGTCTGAGAGTGTGAGAGAGAGCGAGAGAAAGATATAGAAAGAGAACTTGGCGGCTGGAGAGAAAAAGAATGAAGTGAGAATGAAACCCTAAATGGCTAAATCCATTTATATAGCAAAAAATCCGGGTAAATTCGGATTACCCGTCTCCGACCCGACCCGACCCGACCCGAAAATTACGGATCGATTCGGGTACGGGTCTAATTTCAACGGGTCTTCTATATATGTACCCATACCCGTCTTTTTTGAGCGGGTACGGGTAGACCCGCGGGTCCGGGCAATATTTTGCCAGGTCTAATTAGGTTAGCCGTGTGCGGGACCGTTTTAGTGCATCATTCTAGGGTTAGAAGTGAGCATCGTCTGGGTAGTTGATATTAGAATTGTGGTGTCATAGTCTAGATTGTTTTCGAATAAATAAATTGTTAATTTTGGTTAATTCAAGGATTTTTAGATCGAAGCTGAATAGCAAAGCGTAACTTGGACTAAGGTAAGGGATTTCTTCTGAAACCCTATTTCATCTATTTGATATGGTAAATATTTTTCTAGAATGTTATTAAAGTTGTATTGGACTTGATTATAGTTGTTATGAAATTTGCATCGATTGCCATAAGTACCCTATTTTGAGCCTTACACATTTATTGAAAATCTTATTCGATGTTTTGTATTTATTTCTCGTTGTGCATCGATTCAATCATTGTATTATCATTTGTGTCATTCTATTAATTGACATGAGATTCTGCATTGGTGTGTTTTGGCGGGAGTTGGTGTATGTTGGGTGATTTGGTGTGGGCTAGTACCTTGACGGACTAGTCGTTGTATTGGTGTGGGCTAATACCTTGACGGACTAGTCGGTGTATCTGCGATTGTTGGCATAGTATCTGAAAATTTTATTGGTATCTGATCGAACTAGTTATAATTCATTTGAAACTTTTGAAAAATTATCATTGAATTGCATCTGTGCATTATTTCGTAATCTTTTCGTTTGAGCGACCTTACTAAGCTCTCAAAAGCTCACTCATGTTTGACTTCCTTTTCGCAGGTAATGTTCACCACTAGATTGCTTGGGATTGGATTTAGAGAGCGTGAGTATTAGTAATTATTTGTCGTATTGGTCTTTATAGAACCCTTGTGTGGGTGAACTTTGCTAGTTTATTATTCAGGTTTAAAATTTTAATTTCCAAGTATAATTGTAAAATGAGAGTATTCTGATAATGGTTGTTCATTGGGTTATGAGGATAATTTCGTCTGTATGTGAATGATTCGAGTGAGTGTTAATATTGCGAAAATTTTGAGATGTTACAGTTAACGTTCCAGAAATTCTGGGATGTTACAGGTTGCTATGGGTGTTGAGGTGTATAAAAGGGGGGGGGGGGGTGTTTGGGTGTGTTAATGTATGGGTGTGTGTGATTGTGTGTGCGAAGTGAAATTTATATGGGTGTGGGTTCGGCAGTGAGGGCAAGAAGAAAGGTGTGTGTGCGTTTCAGGTTGAAAAAGTATGTCCCCTGTTTGAGGTGGTTAATGACTAATAGTAACCGTAATCGTCGCTATGTGTAGTTAATTTTTAGGCAATTCACTGTTCGAATTTTTAGAAATAACTCTTAACAAATTTTGGCTAAGTTCAAAGGAAAAACCCTAAACATTTTTAGGAAATCCACAAGGTGGGAAAATATGAGATTTTTCCTGTATCGTGAAAGGTGTTAAATAATTTTGTCTGTGAAAAGATTTCACTGTTGATTTCAGATAGCAAGTCAATGCAATTTTGTTTAGAAATCTTAAGAGGACCTTAAAGTATTGGAGATGCTTTAACTTCTAAAACTTCAGGGCATTTCCAAGCCGATAACCATTTTTAATGAAACCAACCTTCGAGCACTCCATTATACATCGGTTAGGGGTTTTTTTCTTTTCTATTTTTTTTTAGTGAAAAATTATCAAAGGGTTTTTTAGTCCAAAAAACCAGTATAATTTTGCTTAAAAGATGTTTTTAAGTTGCTTTGGGATTTTTGTTAGAGCGATGGTGCCAGGGGTATTTTGATAATTTTATCTATGTCATGGATATTTTGGTAATTTTTCTCAAACTCTTTGAAAGACTTCTTGGTCTGAAAGTTGGTGTAGTATATATAAAAAGTTATTTTAAAGCGGTGGGGTATTTCTGGTGTAATGGCCATCAGGAGGTATTTTGATAATTTGTCATGCGGGGGGCTGAATTTTTGGAACGCGTGTAATGAAGCGTCAAGAGTGATAGGAATCAAGGAAATTTGTTAATCCACCTTAAACTAAGAAGTTTGTTATCGATAAAGCTAGGTTAAGAATCCGGCTATTGGATCGAAATAACTAGTCGTTGTAAGGCGCTATGAATGGTTAGGTGCGAAGGGGTAGAATAAAGTGTGTATATGTTTGCATGGTGCCTGGCGAGCAAGGTCTTATTTTATTAGGTGGTCCTGCTTGTTATGATCAGAGATTGCGAATTGCATCGGTTAAAAGCCAATCAAGAAAGAAGAGAGCGGTTCTGATATGCTAATTAACTATTTTGATTAAGCATGCCATGTTAATGATGTTTATGTTGAACTCCTTTTATAATGATTAGACACCGGTAGTCGTTGTGAACTAGTATTCTATTTGAGTTATGTTGGTAAGGATTTAAGGTAGAAAAATTCTTCTTACTCCGCCCCGTTGATGAATCTTTGAAAAGTTGTTGAAGATCTATGATTGAATTGCTCAGTAAGTCCGTTCTTTTGATGAGAACCGGCAGTAAGGATAATACAGTTCTTTATATGCCATGAATTCATTTGATTAGCATACTCATCATTGATAAAGATGTTATGCAGAGACTGTTGTGTCGTTGTTATGAAATGTCGGCAATTACTGATAACCGATATTTCTCTTATCTAAGAGTGCTGTTGAGGACTTGTGGTAAAGTTTCCCCCAAGTCATGCACAAAGCTAATACTTAATAGAATATCAAGAGCTCTATTTAACTAGTGTCCAATAAGAAGAAATGTCAATAACTTTAAGTCACATATGAACAAGAGTATATCCCTATAATACCTAAATGTTACTAAATCTAGAGAAAATGGTCTTATCCAACCTTTAGCAACCAAAGAAGCTTTTTACAACTAAAAATATTTCAAGCACTAATGCTAAAAGTGGAAATTCCAAAACTTGCTCATAGTCCCAGCATTCTATCTAAGCTCTAGGTGCAATCTCTAATCAATTATCACCTGAAAAATAAGGGGTGAGCAAAAACCCAGTAAGAGAAATATGCACAAACACACGAAGTACAATATGATTGTATCAATAACAAGTACTTGAAACCAATAAGCACAAGGATCAATGTGCATGAGAGAGTGGTTATCCATGACTTTGCGATCAAAACAGAGTAAAAAGACTTTTATTAATCGTGATTGCAATAGCAAGACAAATATTGTACCACGTGATAGATTTTAATTGAATTATATACCACATCTAATCAACCCACAGAGTGAAGCAATATAATTTGTGCCTGTACTAATAGGTCATCTTCTAGACGTTGTAATAACAACAGCAGTCATCCATTGTTTGACACACTTCCACCCAAAAATAACACTAGGGGGTAGACTTGTAACATATGCAGCCCTCATTCTAAGCATGTTTGTCACTACACCCTGGGCAGCACTAAAACAGTTCAATCTTTTGCTACGAACTATGATCTTGTCAAATAATCATGTTGTTGGGTGATGTGTTTTGCATCACCTATAAAGCTTCTTATTTTTCGTTACTAGATAATTAGATTCGGGGCTAAATACCTCCAAAAATATGTTACGTGCTGATCATTGGTGACTCTTCTAACATTTGGTGACAAATGCATTTGCTTTTTAGTGATGAATAATTAAGTCACCCTCCAGTCAAGTTTCCGTCACTTATGAACAATATTGTGCCACTAAATCCCTACGCAAAATTTGGGTGGCAAGCATGTTTGTCACTAGAGTCCTGGGAGCACTAAAATTTGATGGTCTAAATTGAGGAAGAGAAAAAGTACAATCAACTTGAACTCAGGATCACCATTCGAAATTTCCCTTTCATGGAAACATATCTTTCCCGCCAAGAAATGATTATGCATTCATTTGATGCAAGATGAAAAGAAAAAAAAAACAGTATCAAAATCAAGTTGATTATTTTCCAAAATAGTGGTTCCGAAAAAATTCGGCAGTGACTTTACTGGAAAACATGCTTGCCACCCAAAGTCGACCCCACTTTTTGTCACAAAAAGCATTTTATGACGGAACTTTCCTGATCAAGACCTTTTTCCCGTCACCGACTTCCTATGTTAACGATAAAGCATTTTCGGTGACAAAAGGAAAAGTCACAAAATGGAATATCTGTTTTAGTGCGACATCTTTTTTGCAACTCCAATAATGTTTAATTTTGGTATGGTACTACGCTTGGATCCCTCTTGCAAGCTTTTTCTTTTTGAATCCCGATAGAAATTAGTTTTACGAATGTGAGAGCTTCTATGCTCAACTATCGGTTATTATTTCCATGAAAAAGTAACTAAAAATTGAATCTTCAGTTTCATTGGATTCTAACCCCCAACCTTATTTGGGATGTTCCAAGATTAAAAATGTGCAATAAACTCTCAAAAAATTGTTGCCCCACATAAACTCACACACACGTAGAGGCGCACAAAGAGAAAATCTCTCTCTCTCTCTCTCTCTCTCACACGCACGTGCCATCACAAACAGGCACGCACCCACGCGGGCGCGCACATTAACACATGCCAACACACACAAATACATGCACCATTTCACGGAACCACCCACACTCACATTCACACTCATAGACACGCGCACCCACTCAAAACAACTAAAAAACACACACTAGGAGACGCACGCATGAGCACACACACAATCATACAAGCACAAATGCACACGCACAGACAGGTGCCTAAGGTGTCATGCAGCTGCTATTACGTAAAAGGTGCACAGACTTTTTGGAGAATAAAAATATAAAAGCTGGTTGAGTTCAAATGGTAAACTCCAATGGAACAGAGGGTACACGAGTTCTCAATAATTGCAGACATTGCAATTTGCAAATTAAAGCGCTTAATAGCATTATCTACCTTATAGTATAAGACTATAAGATTACGTATCATTCTAGTTTGACTTTTCCATGAACCGTATTTGCACAAAAAAGTATATAAAACACAACCGTTAATCTGAAGTAACAAGAGAGATGAGAATGAGTTGTTGAAGTTTGCAGAAATTCACATACACCAAGTCCGATGACATCAAATCATTGAGTGGTACAAGAAAGTCCATACTGTCGGAAGTTTTAAAACTTCCATTTATTTGAATTTAAATTGAAGGGTTGTAACCCTTTAATTTTGTGCCAAAAGTTGTGTCTATTTAGTATTTTTATCTCCCTATATATAAAGGGATTGTAGTAGGAAATAATACTAACAACAAAACTATCATATTGAGATTTCTACTTTACTATATACTTTGTGATATCTTTTTCGTGGGCAATTGATTGGACTGGTTCGAAAGTCTTCCTGTAGTCGTGCTATCAGAGGAGACGTCGCTGTGATCCTTTGGGTTAAATCTTGAATCGTTGTTCCTCGTTAGAACCTGCACGAACGGAGACAACAACGATTTTAAATCAGCGAATTTCATTCGCGTCTCTCAAAGGCCATCGGTTCTTTCACTTTAATTACTTATCTATTTTCAATATATGTGTTATAAGATTTGCATGCTTCAAATCTATTTTATACTGTCATCACATTTTCATAAAAGATGTAGTTTCAAAATTTCAGTTTTAAACTAACAGTTTAAAATCGCTGTTAAAATAAGTTAGTTTCTGAATTTTGAAAATGTTTGAATAAGGTTTTCGTTTGCATTTAACATTGAATAAATTGTATTTTCAATTTGTTTTATCTTGCCGCGTCTTACCGTCATAGCATCGCACCGATCTTTACCAACATCCACTGCTTGGGTATTGGTTTATTTGTTTGCAATTGGTCCAGACACAATTGTCTGCAAATTAATTCTATAGCCTTTGTCCAGTTTTGTTATTTTCATTCACACCCACTATCCAATCCAGTTTGTTTAAATGATTCTAGGGCATTATTTTCATCATCAATAGTACTATTTTAGTATTCCCGTTGCTTTGAATTTCTGGAATGGTACAATGGCTCTTCGTCCTTTTCACATAAACCAATTTCAAAGGCCTTCCAGTCAGTGAATGTTTTCATTTTAAAGCCACAAAAATTTTGGGGGCACTCCTTGAGTCAGCCCTCTAATTTTCAGTTTGTTTTCAAATAAACAGTGAACCCGTTTTCTTGTTTAATAGTTGCTCTTAAAATAATTTACCATAACGTTTGTACAGCGTGATTGTTCTACTTTGTGGAATATTTAGCACAATAATGTGAGAGTTTATTTGTTTGTGCATTAGTAGAACTATATATTGAGATTGCAGTTTTACAATTTTGTAGTTGTATAATCCTTTTGTCCCTTATAATTCCTAATGGCACCACTAGAGGAAGCCCACACTGTTAAACCGGAGAAGTTTAATGGCCTTAACTTTAAGAGATGGAAAAATCAAATGCGGTATTGGCTTATGGTGTTAGGATTGATTTCAGCCATAGAGGAGCCTAATGAATCTAGCATCGGTTCCACTTCTTCTTGGTATACCCCTGATCAAATTGAGTACCATTGGCTCAATAGGATCCTTAGTGCTCTTTCCGAACGTCTCTATGACTTGTATTGCACTACCGCAAAGGCTAAGGATCTATGGAATGCCTTAGAAGCGGAATATGGTATAGATGATGCCAGTATAGAACGTTTTAATGCCTCCTCCTTTTATAAGTTTGTCATGGTAGATGGGAAAACTATAAATGAGCAAGTCCATGAATTCCTAGACTATCTAAGGCTTGTCGAGATGAAAGGGAGTAGGTTTAGTGAAGACTTTAAGGTTTCTTGCCTCATCGACAAATTGCCACCCTCTTGGTCAGATTTTGCTAAGTCTCTTAGGCATAGACAAGGAGCTTTAACTTTTACCCAAGCCTTGAATGCTTAAGGATAGAGGAAAAGCATAGGTTGGACAACCAACAATCCAATTCAATGGTAGCCAAGGTTAACCTCATGGAAAATGTCAAAGAGTCAGACAATCCTAGTCAGTTCATCCCAAGGGACAATGGTTCTAGAAATGGTCACAACAATCATAACCACCATAATAATGGTCGGAACCGTAACCGTAATTATGGGGGGCATCGACAATCTAACCGTTTCTGAAATCATAATAACCATGGGGATAATAAGGGCAAAGGAAACAAGGTGCTCAAGCCATGCTTCGTATGTAGGAGAACGAACCACAAGGCCAAGGATTGTTTTTATAGAAAGATGGAAGAGCACAAGTCCAAGCAAAGTAATCAAAATGCCCGAGTGAATATGTTGGTGGATGGTGAACCTTCTCTTAGGTTTGATCATTATCCTCTCTTAGTAAATTTTACCTATCAAAAAGATGATTGGTGGTTAGATTCGGGAGCTAACGTCCATGTTTGTTGTGATCATACTTTGTTTAAATCTTATCAGAACACAAGTGGAGGAAGCGTGACGCTAGCATATGATACAGCTGCACAAGTGCTAGGAGTTGGAAAGGTTGATTTAAAGTTGACCTCCGGAAAGACTTTAAGCCTTAGTGATGTGCGGCATGTTCCCGATGTTAGAAGGAATTTAGTTAGCGAGTCCTCCTTAGTGCAACATGTATACAAAGTTGTAAAGGAGTCCAATAAAGTTGTAATAACTAAGAATAAAGTACTTATTGGTAAAGGTTATATATGTGATGGATTATTTAAGTTGAGTGTTATAAACAAGTTTGATGGAAATTATTCTTCGGTTTTTAATGTTGAAACAAGTGATGATTGGCATGAAAGGTTAGGACATGTAAGCTTTGGAAAAATTCAAAAGTTGATGAATCTAGGTCTACTTCCAAGGAAATTTATAGACCTTAAGCATAACTGTGAGATTTGTGTACAAGCAAAGCAACCAAGGAAACCTTATGGCTCGGTCCATAGAAACACATACCTCTTAGAACTCATACATAGTGATGTATGTGATTCTAATCGACCTCCTATTAGAGCCGGCAATAAGTACTTTGTGATGTTTATAGATGACTTCTCTAGGTATTGTTACATTTACCTTATTAAAACTAAGGATGAGGTTTTTAGCAAATTCAAAATTTATAAGACAGAAGTTGAAAATCAACTTGAGAAAAGGATTAAGACCTTTAGATCCGATAGAGGTGGAGAGTATTCCAAGAATGCTTTTAAAAGGTTTTGTGAAGATCATGGGATCGTTCTACAAGTTACACCTCCTTATTCACCCCAATCAAATAGCGTTGTCGAAAGGAAAAATAGAACTTTATTAGGTATGGTCAATGCCGAATTCCGGTGCTCTCGAGAAATTGTGGGGGGAAACCATTTTATCATCTTGTTACAAATTGAATAAAGTAACAATTTCTAAGGAAGATGATAAAACTCCTTACGAGTTATGGAAAAATAGGTCTCCTAGGTTGGAATTCTTAAAAGTGTGGGGATGCTTAACTAAGGTAGCAATTCCGGAACCTAAACGGAAGAAAATAGGGCCAAAGACTGTAGATGTTGTCTTTATTGGGTATGCTTAAAATAGTACTGCCAACCGTTTTTTGGTCATCAATTCGGAAATTTCTGAAATTTCCAATAACATTATTGTAGAAGCTAGAGATGCTACATACTTTGAGGATGTGTTTCCGTTTAAAGATCGGATTAGAAATCATAGTCTTAATTCTAGACTCTCTACCGATACTAGTGATTGTTCTATTAGTATATCTATGAGTAGCAAGGGCAACTCTCCGCCGGAGCTTAGGAGAAGTAAAAGAGGAAGAATTGACAAAAATCTTGGAGAAGAGTTTTTCACATATTTAGTCGAAGGAGAACCTAAGACTTATGATGAGGCTATGTCGTCGTTAGATGCACCATTTTGGAAAGAAGCTATAGATGATGAGTTTAAGTCTATTATGGAAAATAGCATGTGGGTGTTATCTGACTTGCCACCTGGAAGCAAACCAACAGGTTGTAAGTGGGTGTTCAAGAAAAATTTAAAGCCTGATGGAAGCATAGAAAAATATAAGGCTAGATTAGTAGCCAAGGGCTTTACTCAAAATGAAGGAATAGATTACTTTGACACCTACTCTCCTGTTGCTAGAATTACTACCATTAGAGCCTTGTTAGCTCTAGCATCTATATATAAGCTAGTCATACACCAAATGGATGTAAAGACTGCCTTTTTGAATGGTGACTTGGATGAAGAGATTTATATGGAGCAACCTGAAGGATTTAAGGTGAAAGGACAAGAAAATAAAGTGTGTAGGTTGAAAAAATCTTTGTACAGACTTAAGCAAGCTCCTAATCAATGGCATGATAAATTTGATAGAGTCATTTTGAATTATGGATTTAGAATTAATGACTTCGATAAATGCCTCTATTGTATAAAGGATAATGGAGAGCATGTGATCCTATGTCTATACGTGGATGACATTTTGATTTTAGGAACAAACTTAGATTCAATTAATAATGTGAAAGCTTACTTGTGTAAGAATTTTGATATGAAAGATTTAGGAGAAGCTCATGTTATTTTAGGAATGAAGCTAGAGAGAACATGTAATGGGATCTTCTTATCTCAATCAAATGCTATGGAGAGTATGTTGAGGAAGTTTGGACATTATGATGTTATGCCTATAAGTATTCCTTATGATGTTAGCATAAACTTGAATAAGAACTCGGGAGAACATGTGTGTCAACTGAAGTATTCTCGAATTATAGGGTCTTTGTTATATTTTAGCAATAGAACAAGACCGGATATAGCCTATGCGGTTGGAAGACCTAGTCGTTATACCCATAACCCGAGTACAGAACATTGGAATGCCTTAAATAGGTTACTTATGTATCTTCGAGGAACCCTAGACTATTGTTTGATGTATTGAGGTTATCCAAATGTAATTGAGGGGTATAGTGATGCAAATTGGATAACAGATAACATAGATGTGAAGTCGACTACCAGATTTATATTTATGCTTGGAGGAGTAGCTATATCTTGGGGTTCTAGGAAACAAACTCTCATATCTAGAAGTACAATGGAAGCAGAGTTGATAGCGTTGGACACAACTTGTATAGAGGCAGAATGGTTAAGAAATCTTATGCTTGATATGCCTCTTGTTACAAAGCATTTACCGGCTATACCTATTCATTGTGATAGTAAGGCTGCAATAGCCCTTACAAATCAAACTCATACGAATAAGAAGTTGAATAGACACATACAAGTGAGATATAAGTCCATTAAAGGACAATATTGTGTCACTCGATTTTGTGAAATCGGAAAAGAACTTGGCTGATAATTTAACCAAGGCTTTACCCAAAAGGGTGTACATGAATCATCGAGGGGAATGGGGCTAAGCCTACAAGGGAGTCACCTACGGGAGTAACCCAACCTTTGTGATCGGAGATCCCGTGAATAAGGTTCAATGGGTAGAAACAACCCGCACAGAGTGAACTCATTAAAAGCATTACCCTATATATATATATATATATATATATATATATATATATATATATATATATATATATATATATATATATATATATATATATATATATATATATATAGGAGAATATCTCCTCCCCATTCCAGTGATGATGGTAATGCTTATGTGTGACGTTCAGGATGGGTATTTATCCTTAATGAGACTAAGTCAGTAATTTCCACAAGGTACGAGGTCACCCGTACACTTGGAGGTCTCACCTAAGTGGGAGCCGTCGTGAGGCCGCGACCGTGGGATTGGGCTCTTCCCTAAAACCTCTCATGAGAATCAAGATTGGGGCACATGGCCATTAATAGCGCCAACCCGCCAGAACCACGTCCTATATCAGATACAGTGTGTGTATCAATTGAAGTTTGGCCAAAAGGACCTAATTCAAGGTGTAAGATTCTATTAGCGTTCCCTCAAATGGAAATTGATACACTAAGTGTAGGTTCAAGTCCTCAAGACACCTACACCTACTGCATTGTATTATGTTGCCCACTTATATTGATTATTTTATTTTGTTATTTTATTTTATTGATTTTATGGAGTTTTAAAACTTGTGGGGAATTGTTGGAAGTTTTAAAACTTCCATTTATTTGAATTTAAATTGAAGGGTTGTAACCCTTTAATTTTGTGCCAAAAGTTGTGTCTATTTAGTGTTTTTATCTCCCTATATATAAAGGGATTGTAGTAGGAAATAATACTAACAACAAAACTATCATATTGAGATTTCTACTTTACTAGATACTTTGTGATATCTTTTTCGTGGGCAATTGATCGGACTGGTTCAAAAGTCTTCCTATAGTCGTGCTATCAGAGGAGACGCCGCTGTGAACTTTTGGGTTAAATCTTGGATCGTTGTTCCTCGTTAGAACCTGCACGAAGGGAGACAACAGCGATTTTAAGTCAGCCAATTTCATTCGCATCTCTCACAGGTCAGTAGTTCTTTCACTTTAATTACTTATCTATTTTCAATATATGTGTTATAAGATTTGCATGCTTCAAATCTATTTTATACTATCATCAAATTTTCATAAAAGATTTAGTTTCAAAATTTTAGTTTTAAACTAACACATACGTCGAGTGCATCCCCAGCTATTAATGGGGGACACATCCATGTAATAGGTCACTATGATTGATCAGCATTCGTGGTCTTCGTGTGAAATCAATTTTGAAATCATCATAGTTTTAATTCCTCTTACGGTAAGAAGCTGATTGCTCAACGTATTCACCCCCACTATGTTTTAGTTAATTAAATCAGGACAACAAAGATCGGTATGCTAAATACAGGCCGATGCAGCTCCGATTAAGAGCATCGAGTTTCCATCCTTCCCTGTTTTGGTGGTCCGAGAGAAAAGTCATGAGGGTTCATTTGTTGTCCAGCATCCATCGCTTGTACTTCTTACTATGATTGAATTCTTCTTGCTTAGCTTGTTCTAGGTTAAACCATATATATATATATATATATATATATATATATATATATATATATATAGGGAGCTGATCCATTGATAGCGCTAGCAAAATGGGGTATTTTGCTAGCGCAATCTGACCGTCCATCTTGAAAGATGGACGGCCCAGATCGCGCATTTTTCGAAAACTGTCAGTCGTCCGCGACATTATATCGCGGACAGACTTTTTTACCTTTTTGCCCCTCTGCCCGTCCGCTACATTGTTTCCCGGACAGCATTTTATTTAAATCCCAGCCCCCAACCGCAACAAAGTGTTGCGGTTGGTAATTTTTCCTTTTTTCCTCTCTCTAGGTGGCCCACCTTTTCTCTCTTTCTGGCCACCTTTTCTCTCTTTCTCTTTTTCTCTCTTTGTGTGCATGGCCCACCTTTTCTCTCTTTCTTTCTGGCCACCTTTTCTCTCTTTCTCTCTTTCTCTCTTTCTGCTTTTCTCTCTTTCTCCGTGCGTGGCCCACTGTTTCCCTCTTTCTTTCTTTCTAGCTACCTTTTCTCTGTTTCTCTCTTTGTGCACAGGAGATGCCCAACCGCATAAAAGTGTTGTGGTTGGGCTATTTTTTTCATGGAGTGTTTTGTGGTAATGATGACCAACCGCAACAAAGTGTAGCGGTTGGTCAAAAAAATATATGATGACCAACCGCTACACTTAGTAGCGGTTGGGGTCTTTAGTAAAATTTTGCAACAGCAAGAAAAGAAAGAGCAGCAGTTGCCACTTCAAGAAAAAAAAAACACATATCTGAGCCGTCCACGAGTACAAGTGGACGGTTAGATTTATGGTGGAGAAATTGTTATTTCTCCACCGTAGACAAGGATGGGCTCCCTTCAAGTTTTACGTTTTTGTTTTTTTAAAATACGTCCGCTACATTATGTAGCGGACTATTTTTTTGACAAAAATATCATCTAGCTTCCGTCCGCTACATTATGTAACGGACTAATCTTCTGACTTTTTCCTCTTTCTCTCTCCTTCTCCTCATTTAATGTTATGACATTTTTCCTTTCTTTCTCCTCTCTCTCATCATTTTTTTCTCTTTCTCTCATTTCTCTAATTAACTCTCTGACTCTCTCTCTAAAGTACGTCCGCTACATTATGTAGCGGACGGGAGCTGAAGGGTTTATTTGTGAAAAAATTGTCCGCTACATAATGTAGCGGACGTACTTTAAAAAAACGTAAAAAAAAAAAGATCTAGGGGACAGGACCTGACAGGTGTCAGCCTAGGGGATGTCCACTACACTGTATAGCGGATGCCTTTTTCCTGATACAGTGTAGCGGAGGGGCAAAAAGGTAAAAAAGTCTGTCCGCGACATAGTGTTGCGGACGACTGACAGTATTCGAAAAGGGTGCGATCTGGGCCGTCCATCTTTCAGGATGGACGGTCAGATCGCGCTTGCAAAATACCCTATTTTGCTAGCGCTATCAATGGATCAGCTCCCATATATATATATATATATATATATATATATATATATATATATATATATATATGTGCACGAAAGTGGTATTAATTAACTATGAAATGGAAGAATGGAGGTCATGGGGTTGGATGGTTAGAGTTTCATGAGGTTGGAAGTTATTTTGTGACCAATCAAAATTTAACACCTATTAACCTTTATTTTTTAAAATGTAAGAACTCAATGAAACAGGATTTGGGATTTGAAAGGCATAGAAGATGTCAAACAAATCCAAATATACATAGTATAGATATGTAGTGCATCCAACAATTATTTTCAGTGAAAACGGCTCACCTCAAATTAGGGGTGATAAAAGTGTGCAAGCAAATAATTAGATGAAAGAGTAAACAAAGAGACGCATAGGAACTATATAAGGAGTTGCAAACTTACACCAATAATTGCTTGTCTTGAGTATACTTCTCCGGTTCTTCTAATTTCCAACAGGAGTATTTAGTTTGGAGTGACTTCGTTAAGGCCATGGCTCGTTATATTCTTATTATAGCAAATTTTCTCTTTCTTTTATTCTGAAAATTTTTCATTATATTCTTATTTTGTAATTCTACTGTTACGAACACAACCCCATGCTTAAATAATACACAAAACAACCAAGAACATGAATCTAAGAGAACCAGCTACTGAAGAACCAGAAACAGAGAGCTTTCTCCCATTTTCCAGAAACAGAGAGCTTTCTCCCATTTTCACTGACTCTTTGGTCTTAACGTTGGTTTTAAGAATGAGTGGTTGTCCTTCTCAGACCCTTATTGCCCATCCTGAGAGCGTAAAGCTAATGCGTTCTACTTATTAAACTGAACAGGGTTTTACGGTCGGTCCTTGCACACGTCACTACACAAATTTGCCATTCAACGGCAATTTCTTCATCCTTGATCGAATATTGAATATGGGCCCCTCTACTGAGTTATTGATAATTGTTGGTCAACAAAGTCATTTAGCGGCGAACAGTCTCCGCACCAAATTTGCGAGCGTCGAAACAGGTTTTTGGTGATGAATGTATTACCGATACCGATGGTCGTGAAATCTATCATTTCTAGACGAATGCTTCACAATGCTTATTGGTGTATCTCTCAGTGATGGCTTGAGCTAAGCCCTGGCATGTACGAACTGCTAAGGAATTTGAGTCGGCCTACCGCCCATAGAACCCCGCAAATCAAAACACCTGCTTCGCGAATGATGGAAGTGTAGTGACTCCATTTGCATTTTACCTTCAGCAATAGGATGCATCACAAATTTCAACATGTATAATTTTCCTTTTCTAATTTCATGACTCATGGGAAGGAAGATAGGAACCAATAGACGATCATATAAACCAATAAGCTTTTACGCAGTGTGTTACAAATGCTGATCCGACTAAAGACTGAATCACAAACAGAAATTTCTATTGAACTTTTTGCTTTCTTACTGCATTTTAATGAGAAAAACAGACGTACATTTCTTTATCCGATTAACTTAGTGTCTAAATTGAGTGAACAAAAGTTCCTATGTGTTCTGCCGAGCTTGTGTGCCATCATAAATGTGTTTGAACATGTCCGTATATAGCACCTACTATATATATGTGTGCACGTACGCGTGCATGTGTGCATGCTCGTGCAAGTGTGCATATAGTTACCTCTAAAGGGAGAGAGAGAGCATTTCGGAAGTATAGCGCATGGCTCTTTTGGCTACAAATATGACTACATTGACATAGTAAGTGTGTTTTAGTTGGTTACAGTGATGGAAACAAGAGTGCTTTATATAAGGCACCAAGATTGGTGCCCAAGTTTGTCTGAGAAGCATGGTGAAAGGCTCTTATATAAGTAGAAATGTATAACCGTGGTGTAAATCTGCAATTAAAAAGGAAAAATAATTACACACTAACAATATTAGAGCATTAATATCGATCGGGAAAGTTCTTCCTTCAAATGAGATAGCCAATATTTTACAAGACAGTGAATTCAACTTTTTAGATATGCTTGAACTAGAGCACAACCCAGCAAAAGAAGCAATTTCGCTCATATAAGCTGGATCAAAACTTAACCTCACGGAAGGAAAGACTAGGATCCATCAGTATGACTCCTAGTGGCTTCGGCTTGTTGATGATTATCCATTCTAAACCGAGATGGTGACACCAGTCTTCGATTATTAAGGTATGAAAGAGAGAAACCATGACTTTCTGTTCGATGATACTAAAGCGAAAGTGTGAAACAATGACTTTGGGTCTGATGATACTGAAAATTTTGCAGTATAAACACTACGAAGCAGAAGTGCCCACCAAACACTAAAGTCCTTGCCTGACACTTGGATGGTTAAAGAGAGCTAGCAACCCACCGAGGTCATGTGTATTTATCCTTAACCTAGTACACGTCACAAGACATGAGTCTAGGACAAGCAAGCAGTCACGTATTAGAACTCCAATTCTTCTTAACCTTGATTTTCCCTTATTGGTATGATGTCAAAATGACCACCCATCGTTGTCATCTAGATATATAGATAGCATCACTCTACTGCGCATTTCAGTTACTTTCCAGTCATAGACATACCGTAAAACTTCTTACTTGCGTTTGTTTAAGCATTAACACCTATGGTTAGGCCTCCTAAACTAGTGATTGTACGTAAATGTTCCATCCTCAAACAAGAACTTGTCGAATGTATATAGGTATACACTGGTACTTTGATATGCATGAGAATGAATTCACAGGTTTCAGCTCAAACTAAAGAGATGAAAAATCAAGTTTTACTTATAGTAGTTACGTGCTGATGTGTTGTCAAAATGTCAACTTCATGATTCGTTTAGCCTTACCAAATCCTCGCAGTTCCTATCCTTCCCCCTCCTTCCCTTACCCTTCGATGAGTATATATACGTGCTGCAAGCGTACATTTGAATATTCAACTAGGCGTTTTCGATTTTCCTCTCTCTCTCTCTCTCTCTCTCTCTCTCACACACACACACACGCACACACGCACACACACAGACTCAAAGATGGCAAAGTACAGTATGAGCATGGTTCGGGAGCTAAAACCAATGATATTGATGGTGATAAGCCAGGTGGCGTTCGGAGCGGTTAATGTCTTCTTTAAACTTGCATTTGCTGATGGTATGAGAGTCAGAATCCTGATCCCCTACCGGTTGTGGTTTGCCACGGCTGTTATGGTGCCGCTTGCTTTAGTTCTAGAAAGGTTTTATGCTGCAACTTTTCCTGATTTGTTATTAAACATCTAAAAAGTCGCACACTTCTACGTACTTGTCGAGAGCATTAATGAAGATCCTTTATATGTTCTCTCGACATTACTGAAGATCCTTTGTATGTTCTCCATCGCTGAGATCTGATGACTACTGATCTATGATACTCCCATTAACTTACACAGGCCCGGTTACCCGAGCCAAGTTCAGATCGGTTACAAAATATAATATAGTTTAAATTTCAATAAGTATATTAATGTTAACGACATGTCGTAAAATAAAAGGACATTAACAGTATAAAAAATATCGTTATAAAGAATAACTTTTATACCTAAATTAATCACGACTAACTTAAGTAAGATATCAAAAAATGAATTCACCTGTATTACTCGAACTTTCGGTTATTAAAAAGCATTGTTTGTTTGATTAGGATGCATGCAACTTTTATGAGATATTTGCATATACATGTGTGTTTGTTTACCTATAATTTCTTTATACGTCAGTTGAAAGATAAAGAATAAATAGCGATACAATGAAGCCGCTAGTTACTTACCTTCTTTAAACTTTTGTTATAAGTTGTCAAGTAGTATTTCAAATGAATATTGGTTTAGCATCTAGAGTAATAGAACAATCAATTAAAGCGAATACAATTGTAGTTGTAATTATAAATGGTGATACTTTCACGTTTCCCTTTTGAATTGTAAATGTTATATATGAATTTAATTTTTAACTTCAGAGGAATTTTAACATGTTATATATGTTCTTGACGTTATTATAACGATTAAGTAAAAATTTAAAAGGAATAAAACTGCATTTCAAATTTAACAGGACTTATGTAGACACCTTATCTTTCAAATAAATTATCACTTTTTGTCAAAATAGATTTTTTAACAGAAAAACCACACACACACACACACACACACATATATATATATATATATATATATATATATATATATATATATATATTATTCTTGTAAGATGCTAGTAACGAGAAATTCAAGTTGATGAAGATGAATTATCCTTGTTTTGGTGTATTGAAATATTTTCTACATCTTTCATAAGTATTATTTGTCGCCAAGTTATAATCTCTATATCTACTATATGCATTTAATGATATTTTTTCATGAATTACACTAGTTTTATCACAGCATAATATAACCCTAATATCAATATATGTCGAGTTATACATATAATTGTAATGAGCATACAAAGGATAACAAATATCATTGTATCAGGCTAATATTATAGGGCAAGCGTTAATCAACCACTTGTTATTGAATTCACACATAGTCACCACTCGTAGTGTATTCAATACCATTCTAATCAGAATTAAATTTTAATACTTATAACTTGTCTAAGATTTAGCAATTATTTTAAATTTTCATGAAAATTTAATTAAGCATAAATAAAAAGTCTTTTTATTGATCGTAAGGCCCTATGTAAGAACAAATGGTTAATCGTAAGTTTTGTAGAATTACATGGATATATTTTTGGATCGTAAAGATTTTAAATTTTTTCATATATAGTAATTAAGAATTATTTGATTTAATTGTATCATTTTTTTCTAATACATATGTGAGTTCTTTTCAAAATCTCATATATGCGATATAGCCACTTTGTTGATCATGCGGTCTTATCAAAACAAAAATTATCCTATAATTTGATTATTGAACTTATATCTTACATAGATATTTTTGCAATGATTATGTAATGCGCGCGAGCATGTGTGTGTGTGTGTGTTTGTATTATAATAATAAATTTAAATTAACTGTAACATAATTTTTTTTTCTAAATTTCATATGTTATTTTTGTTTTCTAGATACATGATTTTTTATTTTCGTATATGAGAGCATTTGCTTTGAGAATGTGATAGTAAAAATTAAATTCTATAAATTAATATATTTAAAGCTTTAGAATTAATTTTATAGATTATATAAGGCTTCCTAATATAGTCCTCGTAGAGTTCATCCAAAATTAAATAAACTTAAAAATAGCAATCTAATCCAAAATAATATTTATATACCTTTAGAAACACTAACATATTTAGTATACAACGTTAAATCATTTTCAACAATCAGATTTACGAATAAGCTTTATTACTATTGCAATTTTAAATAGCAATAATTATACAGTTATTTATTGGTCATTTGCTCCCATCCAAAAAAATACCGTCAATTTTTTTATCCCACCAAAAATATCCAAAAGCTATATATTGTATTGATAAATCTTTACACCGTCTACAGTAAGCATATACTAAAATGAATAAATATGAATCAACTGTTACATTATTTTTATTGTTTAAATCTCAATTTTTTTTAATCTCAACTGTAACATCATTCTTTTTCTCTACTAATTCTAATATGTTATTTTTATTTTTTAGAGATATATAAATCTTACATTCATATTATAGAGTTGTTCTAAGGACACAATAGTAAAAATTAAGTCCTCGTAAGTTTGTTTGTTAATTAGTTAGAGTTTTAGGATATTTAAAATTAGTTCTCTAATTACATAAAATTTATTGATATGAAAATCAACTTATCAAGAAATTAGGATCCCATTCAAGATAATATTTGACACCTTAGAGACGTTAATGTTTATGATTTTACTTTGAAAATATAATGCAATTACATACCATATTTTTACATCTTAAAGGTTTTAAATGTTCTCAAATGTAATAATTAAGAAATATTTGATCTAATTGCACATTTTTTTTAATACATTTTTGAGTTTTTTTTAGAATATCATATATGCTTATATAGTCACTTTAATGATCGTGTCGTCTTATCAAAACAACAAGTCGTTCAATAATTTAATTATTCATTTAGATAGAATAGATAATTTTTTGTAATGGTTATCTTATGTGTAAATAAATATACATCTATTAAATTATAATAACCTTATATTTATTGAAACATAATTTTTTTGTTTGTTATAAATCTCATATGTTATTTTATTTTCTAGATAGATGATTTTTTATAATCGTACGAGAGAGTTAGTTTTAAGAACATGATAGTCAAATCAAATCCTAAAAAATTAGTATATTTAGAGTTTAAAATTAGTTTTCAGATTATATAAGGCTTCCTAATATAGTCATCTTATAGTTCCTCCAAAATTAAAAGAACCAAAAAATAGAAAGCTCATCCAAAACAATATTTGCATACCTTTAGATAAATTGACATGTTTAGTATATGATTTTAAATCATTTTCAACTATCAGATTTACGAATAAGCTTTTTCAACATTGTAAATTTAACTAGTAACAACCACACAATCATTTGTTGGTCGTTTGGTCTCACCCAAAAATAAAGTCAATTTTTTATTTTACCAAAAGGATTCTAAAAGCTATATATTATATTGATACGCCTTTACATTGATTACGATAATGAAACGTTATATTTTTTTCTTCTCTAAATCTAATATGTTATTCGCGTGACAAGTCATCACATATGTAGCTTTCTTACTTGACACATCATCGCATTATATATCTAATGTGAAATAGAATTGTAAACATTATCAATGTCTCTAAAGGTTTTAAATATCATTTTGGATGGGTCATTATTTCTTAATAAGATAATTACCATATCAATAACTCTTATATAATTAAAAAAAAAAAACTAATCCTAAACCTTTCCAAACTCTAACTAATAAATGAATTAAATTATTAGGACTTAATTTTAACTATTGCATTCTTAAAACTATTCTCTGATATGAATGTAAGAATTGAGCTGTTCATTCGTAACAAATTATTAGTTTGGAACAATGGTGCCACATGGAAAGATAAGAAACCTGGTAGTAACCTTAATCAAACTCTCACCCTTGTGCAAGCAACTTCTGCTAATAAGAGACTCGCAAGTATCGTGATATTTTGTTGTCAAAACATTAGCTTCGATTCTCTAGCTAAAAAGACAAGCATATATCTCCACTGTAGATCAATATAACCCAGGAGAGAATCTCTGATGCACTTACGAAGTTCCCTTTTTTCTGCTTTTACTACAGTAAGAAACAGTAATTTTTTCTGACAGGAACGGTAGACCGAAGTTGACCTGGATGATAGCCTTTCAAGGGTTTCTTTGTGGGTTATTCGGGTAAGAAATATATATATTATTCGTTAATCCACAACAGTTTCGCTATGAACGGGCTTGAGATGGCAGTAGGACAAGAGCATGCCCTTAGTTATGTAGATTCTTTCTTTCGTTTCTTCAGAGCTTCATTGGGCCACAATTTATCTGGCGAGAGCTTGTTTTTGACATCTGCAACATTCATAGCTGCCATGTCGAACCTCATTCCTGCTATCACATTTATCATGGCCATCTTATTCAGGTATGAGTTCTAGGCTGCTAAATCTTTTAGTTTCAGAGTTAAAAAGGCGAATCTCTCTGTTATGGTATCAATTTGAAAAGACCTTTACGATACCTAGGGTGGAGAGCTTGGCAATCCGTACATTGGCTGGGAAAGCTAAGGTGCTTGGCACTGTGTTGGGCATAGCTGGAGCGATGGTTCTCACCTTTTACAAAGGCTTGGAGATCAACATATGGCCCTTTCATGTCCACCTGCTTCATCATGATCAAGCAAGGGCAGCATCAGAACATACTTCCGGTGATCACGTGTGGGGCTCATTGCTGGCTGTAATCAGTTGTGTCTCTTATGCAGCCTGGTTGATAATTCAGGTGATCTTTATCTTTTACAACATGTGAAATCTGTGGAGTCAAATCGAATTTTTGGCAGCTATGCTTATCACTTATGGCTGCATCCTTCTCTAAAGCCAAAAAGTCACTGATTGACATTGTTTTTATACTTCTGATAAAACATTTAGCCGCCAAAAGAATTTGTCACGAGAGGTAGCCACGGTATCTTATCAGAGGTTGCAACCATTTTGTAGCTAAAAATTTCCTTCATATAGAACATAAAAATTACTCTCACGCGTATGACCTCATTCTCTCCCCTCTGTTCTGTGGTCTTAGACTAAAATGAGCCAGAGGTACCCTTGCTACTCGAGCACTGCTCTGATGTGTTTGATGGGAGCGCTTCAGGCGACTGTTTATGCTTTGTGCACTGAGAAGGATTGGTCTGCATGGAAGCTCGGCTGGAACATCAGACTCGTCACTGTTGTCTATACGGTATTAATTAATTGTACATCATTGAGGTGTCCAGACAAGAATTTGGTTCCCTCCCATCCCCTTCCAGTCTACTTCAACATCTAAAACTAATCCAAGTTTGCCAAGTGATCCATTCCATTCCTTTCACCATCGCTTTTATTGTCCGTTTTCTTCTTTTTTATTTTTTTTGGCTACAGGGACTTGTTCCTTCCGGTTTAATGATTGCAGCAACAGCGTGGTGCACACGGATCAGAGGACCATTATATGTTTCATCTTTCTACCCCACCGGACTGATATTCGTCGCAATCATCGCGTCACTCTTTCTTGATGAGAAGCTGTACTTGGGAAGGTTTGTTATGAACCAACGCACTCGTTGTTTTTCACAGTTTTGCAAACTTCTTACAAAGGTCTGATTATCAACGTGCTAACCTAATTAAACTTAGTTGAGGACGAAAGAGATAAAAATGTTCATGAAGAAATACGACTAGATATCTTTGACTTGAGTTTCTTATCTTTATGTTTTCCCCTGATAGCATCATCGGAGCAGTGTTGATCATAGCGGGTTTATACATCGTGCTGTGGGGAAAAGGCAAGGAGATAAGAATGGCTCAATCGGTAGACTCAAAAATCCCTAGGGACGGCCTCTCTGAAATTTCGCTTGTTTCTGATGGAAACCAGGCTGCCAATATTCCAATCACATCATTTGCTCAACGAAGTGACGCATCATCGGCAGCTCTTGAGGCGGCATAAACTTAGGTCTCTTGAGGAAAATTCTCCCTAGATGTAGTTTGTTGTACATAGAGGAAATTTTGTCCCAAAATTCTTCCAAGAATTTCAAATGGAGGACAAATTCCAAATGTTCTATTGCATTGCATAAGAAACAGGAAAGTTTGATCATAGTTTTTCTACTTGCATCTCGGGATATTGAGTTGCTGAAGGGAAAACCTTCAGGTTCCCTTTGGACAAGTTCATCAATTTGATTGAAGCAACTTGGTATAGGCATAGGACTCCTACCTTCAGGTGGACGAGATGTCCTGGATCTCAGAAATTGATGTCATCAATAAAATCCTTGGTGCTACACTAAGACTGCTCCATTTGTGATGTGGAGGTCACGGGTTTCCCATTAGGAAAGGCTGCACTCACCAACCCTCCCTAGACACCCGCAATCAAGGAAGCTTAGTTCACTCCCCGTCCACCCCCAGACCCAGCCCCCCTCCTTAAAGCGCTACAAAAGCAAGTTTCTCACAGTATACTTTAAACTAGAACCAAGGAAAAGTTGAAATTTTCAACAAGTTTCCACACCATGCGCTAATATAGCATCTCAATCACGTACTACAGGCTAACACTACCTGTAAGGTCCCAGTTCAAAAAGCCAACTTCCAGCAGCAGTATAGGTTGAGGATTACTTCTCAATCTCCACTCGCACAGCCTCCACAACCACAATGCACACATTCTATAACTTTCTCCTCCCGGAGATGCTTTGGGACTCTGCACACGCATGTAGTCTGGTAGTTGTGATCCCGTGGTTGCATGCATCTTAAACAGCAAAGACGTTCATAACCAGGCTGTACCAAATAAGAAAACATCAGAACATATATAGAATAAGGTTTTTATCAGAGACCAACATAACACACTTGGTTTTCATTTCTTATAATTCAGCAAGTTCTGCTTTACACTTCGCCAACAAAGTCTGTGTCAGACAACTCCACTATATACTGTGTCCGATTTACCAAGAAATTTCCAAGCATTTTAAATGCAGGGAACACATATCACATTACATTTCATAGCCAGAACACACCAACAATATAGCACATGCACCTTACTGTGCACTCATGTTTCTAACTTTTTTTGTGGGACATGGTTAGATTAGAAGTTTTGAATTGCTAACATAGTGCCCGAATCCGAAGGTGTAGAATCGAGGGCTCGTGCACAGTCTGAAAAGAGCAAATTTGCAGTTTTAGCTCAAGTATGCACCACATCCAAGAGTAAACAAACTAAGATCCATGTTCTACGCTCGAGTGGAAGTGCGAACTTGAAATGGCTAGAAAATCCAGGATAACAGGTGGCACATTGCATCGTATGGAGACGGTTCAATTGATGAAGTTCCAAGTTTTGAACAAGGAGTGTGACATACAAATAAGTAGAGCTATCAGCATGATTGAACTGCTGACTTCTAGTTTTATTAAAAAGCAACTCTATAGTTGAATTGCGCAGACTACCTTGTTAACTAACACAAGGTACATCCATATATGCATTATTCTCCTATTCCACAAAACGCATACACAAATCACCTTCCAATGAAATCTAATACAGAGGACTTGGCATGATTATATTATCAACTTGAATAATGTATAAAGATGCTGAACGGTAACTTGGAACAATTGGACGACACATGTCACCAGTTGGGAATTTTCTTCCATTTTATTTCGGATCTATTTTATTTGACTGTATTTTAGCAAGTCAAATCTTGTTTTAAGGGTACTTCAGTCTTTGGTCATATTGGTTTTCTCGGTTTCCCAGCAATTGTTTACCTATTAACATTATGTAATCTCCACAAGTCAATTAAACATGAATCTTTAAGGAGTTTAGGCTTTCTGCCATTGGCTTTTGTGCGCCTACATGGTTTCCATCCAATGGCCTTGTCTGCCACCATGAATCCTTGCGAGGTGGAGGGCATTTCTCCTCTACATGGCATCAGAGAACATATCAAACCGCCTAGTGTCCTTTACTTGCAATCACATCAACAACTTCGGCTAGCGCCTACGCGCAGCAGCCTATCATCGTTTCTGTGTTTCTCATCTATGCTATGCACCCACCTTGTTCTCTTTTGGCATCAGCAATGCAAATAGAAGAATCCCCACCATTGCCGACGTAACTACGCTTGCGGTCTTCGACCTAGCTATAGATAGTTCTATGTTACATGGACTCGTCACAAGTGCCCAAGTCGGATACGTGTCCAAGTGTCGGATTCTTCTAATCTTTATTTCACAAGACATGGAGACATGGCAAATTATTCATTTATTTTAATAAGTTTAGTTATTCCTAAGGGAAAATGGTGTTTTATGTGACGCACATAATTTTAATTGAGAACTTGTCTCATCTCAAAGTAATAACAAATTAAAAGCAGCATTATAGGATAGTGTTCCTAGTGGCATATCTCATGAGATGTGTCGGACAAAGATCCCGTACTCATGTCCAAATGTCTAGCGTCCGACACGGATGCTTCAGGCATTCTGAAGAGTCCATGTAACATAGAAAATCTGTAACGACTCGGTCCACGGCCCCACTACTGGACAATGCCTCTTTTGCCCTCAAAAGGGCTAGCCAAGTAGGTACTTATAAGTTCCTTGACAGGGTCTTATAAGGCCAATCACAAACTCTCCTACAACGAATGTGAGATATCGCAATCTCCCCACCTCATGCCTTAGCGTCCTCGCTAAGGCTCGATCACACATAGCCCAGAATCTTACTCCCTAACCAATGTGGGATATACCCGGCTCACCCTTCGTTGCCCCAACCAATCCTCTTGACGTGGGATATACCCAGGCTTGCCTTCATTTTCCCCAACCATCGGCAACCCGACTAGATAGCCTAGCCCGAGCTTTAGAGAGTTTGCTCTGATACCATCTATAACGACCCGGTCCACGGTCCTACCATAGGGCAATGCCTCCCTCAAAGGGGGCTAGCCAAATAGGTAGTTATGTAGTGTCTACTGTTTACTCTCGATTGGATTTCTTAAGTTCCTAATTCTAGGATTAGATTTCCAAAAACTTTTCGTGTAATCCAAAAATCAATCAACAATACAATGAACATTGAGCTAGGCTTCGTGCAATGGGCCTTGTGTGCTAATGCGGATCCCTTGGCCAGTGTGGCAAGTCTTTTCTCTTCTCATTAATTTACCATGTGCCATAGGCAACCTTCGAGCATTATTGCACAATTTGGTCCTACGTTATCATATCATGAACTTCAACACAAATTCAGATGCCGTTAATTTCCTAAGTAATTTCCTATATGATGCTCTCACTCTGCCAATTGCACAATCGTTGCTAGAAGAAGGGATAAAAACTAAGTAAAGTTTCCGAATTCAAAATGTATCTATGGCATAAAAAGACAAGTAGTCTAAGCGCAACACAGAAAACTGAGCAATTCTTTTCTCTTTCTGGAAGAGGGTGGCACGAACCTTCTTCCACTTAGCAATTAGATTTCGATCAGCATAGCCTTGGTCCAAGCAGAATTCGTACAACTCTTTTGATATTTCTTTCCTCCTGTGGTAAAGGTCAAATATATAGCGACTCTGCTGATGCGCTATTTTGAATATAGGCCACAAGGTCTCGCATTTCCTTTTCCCATCATGTGGATCGTTCTCAGCTGTAAGAAAGCAGAAATTACATAAGCATCATATACTAGCATGTATGCATGTGCTCCGCACGTGGTAATCAATGTTTCGTAAAAGTAAAATAGAATATTAAAATGCCATAGGACTCATATTCATGTACTTGAGGAATAAGAAACTAATGTTTGTGTCATTTGCTCCTCCTTGTATACAAAAGCAAAAGTTCCCATAAAGAGGCATTGAATGAAACACAGACATTAGCAACAGGATGAAACTAATAACGAACCTCTAATTTATGTTGTTGCTAAAAGGGAAATTTTCTCATTGCTAACCTCTCTCCTCGATTCCTGGTCTGTTTCAGATTTCTTGCAATCGTGAGGTTAGAGTGGCAGATGTGTTATCCTAAGGAGGCACAGGCTCTGTTTGTAATCCGAGCATGAGAAATTTTCATGATTGGGAGCAGGCTTCAGTGTCCAAAATTTTGTAACTCTTGTACAAATCGGAAGGCCATAGAGATGAGAAGGATAGGACTTCCTGAGCTTCTTTCACGGTGAGATCTTCTTACTCCTTACGGAGGCTGAGCATGACAGATTCCTTTCCATGGAGCACCATTTAGAAATCCGGTGTCCCTCTCAAAGTTTCTTCTCTATGCCGAAGGCAGCAAAGAGTGCTATTCTCGCTGGGGACAATCTGGGAAGAGGAGAATATTGTATGTCAATTTATGTTATTTGTGTAAAGCCAATGGTGAGTACGTAGACCACCATCTTCTCCTTTGTTCAGTTGCCAGAGGATTTGGATATGGTATGCAGTCTTTTGAGCTTGCATTGGCTAATGCCTCACTTGCTAGTGGAGCTGTGCAGATGTTGGTATCTTTTCAAGAGGAAAAGAAAGTGTTATAGTCTTTGAGGAGTTTGATTCCTCGAAGCCTTTTCTGGTGTATCTAGAGGGGGAGGAACAGGATCCTTTGACGGCACAGAGTTGCCTTTGACTAAGTCAAAGGCTTCTCTTTTGTCTTCAATTTTTGCTGGTCTGAGTAGCTTTCTACCTCTTACGACGCCATGTTTGCCTTTTGGACAGCTTATGGCTGTGTTATATTAGCTGAGTTTGCATCTACTACAGATTGCACCCCTTTTGGTGCTATTTTGTGAATTTACTCATCAGAACAAATTCTCTCATTACCAGAATTTTGGCGACAAAAAAAAGGTGATCACTTGAAGAAAAAAAAAAGGTGTGGATTTAGCCTCATAGCATATTCACGCGTCGAGATTTGGACTTTATATATCAGAAGCAACTATATCAAATATACTTCTGTTTAACAATAGAATTAGCAGTCAATAAAAACTTTTTTCTTTTCCTACTGACGCACTATGCAGCCAAAAACCATGTCTAGTCGCAGCCCTAAATATTCTGAACCAACACTACATTGAGCTGCCAATATATGAAATATAAACTACCCCGGCTAAAGGAATGAAGATACATAAAAACAAAGGGAAAGTCATTGCTCCACATCTTCTTTATTGTTCTGTAGTTACTTCTCCCTGGTAGGGGAAGGCTTTTCTTCAGCACGAGTTCGCATTTGCACATTAAGCTAAATCAAGCCTGCTGAAGACCATTTGGCTCATTACCTAGGCTTAAGTAGCAACAGGCAGGTGGCCCGTCATTTTCTAATCTTTTGTTTTCTTCTACACCTAAAGACTACCAATATCAGATTGCAAAGATGATTTCAATGACTAGTCTGGCATCTTCATGGTCAACCTTTTAAAATAACGAATGAGTTCATCTCCTGTATCTCCAAGTATTTATTTTCCTCCAAATCACAATTTTCAAGTCCTACTCATCTTTGTTCACCAATTCCTGTCTTGATAGGTATTCCCCTCGGTTTCTCTCATCTACTTCCTATCAACAGCTATATGAGTGTTAGAGCTTGAATTCCATCTTCAAGTCTCAATTTTATCACCTCTAAATTTTCAAGTCAGAATTCCAAGTTTCCTCACTTTAATTTTCCACTTAGCCACCAAGTCTCCGGCATTAGGTTGAATAGCTCACAGGAAACCACTGACTCCTTAAAGGGAAAGACTCATAAAACAGAGATGTTTCTGAAGACCAAACCAAGGGCGGGGTGAGATCCCTCGATTCTTTGGGACTAGCCTCGGCTACATGATGAGCAAGATGCCAAAGACTATTCGGTGTATAGATAAAAGAGTATATACAGGACGCATATTAATGACAAAGAATTTGTAAATATGCCAACTAGGAATGGCTGACTTGGAAAAGATAAATTTGAATACCTAATCCCAATCAGGCTTTTCTGTATACTACAGACAGATGTACCATCAATCAATTATCGCAAAGTTCTACAGACGGGGAAATATGATGTAGAAGAGACCAGAACCTTCTCTCATCTTTGCTTGCAATTCACGGATAGTAGGCTCAATTAATTCCCAACCCTCCGGGTATTTCACACGATTCGTCTTTACCTTGGGCATTATGCTGACTGCATTCAAAATGACAAGAATTATTGATGAGAAACGAGATTTATGTTAAGGATCTTATAGCTTCATATCATGCAGTACCAATAATCACTGGATTTTCTGTTACAAAAGAAAGAAAAAAAGAGGGAAGAAAGTCTTCAATGTATAGGTCAATAATCTAGACAAGAGAATGTTTTCATTCATAAATACATAATATTCAAAAATTTGCCTCTGTGTGTGTGTAGGGAGGGAGCCCATCCCCAACCAGCACTGGGATGGGCTCCTTCATCCCAGCACATGTGGAGCCGTGTCCATCATGGCCACGTGGATGGCTACAGATCACTTTTTATAAAAAGCAAAAAGCAGTGTGCCAGACTCTCCCCCTCCCTCCCTCCCTCTCCCTCTTCTCCATACTCGTGGCCACCAGCTCGAGCCCGTCACTACTCTCCCCCACCATTAGTACCCAATACCGAGCTAACCGCTACTCCATTGCCGCGCCAATATCACCGCCTCCCTCTCGATTCCCTCTCACCCGCCGCTGCTACCACCACCATCACTACCCAAACACCATCAAGACAACCGCCGCTGCTCACCTCCGAACATAACCACCACAAAGCCTTCCCTCACTACCCACTACCCACCCATCACCACTACGCCGCAGATCCTCAAATTTGTGGTGACGCTCGCGATTCAACTCCGACGTCACTAGCCATTGCACAACCACAGCCATTCTGGTCCTCTGGGATGCACGACCACTGTGGTCCGCCATCAATACCAACAGTCATCCCGCCACAACTACCACCAAGCCCTCCACCACACTGCTTCTTCCTTGTTGAAAAGGATGCTCTCTTAATTGCGATGCATCAAAGCTGTGCTCATTCACAACATCAGGAACTTGGGGGCCCATCGACCTTGTTCCTAAGTTAAAGTCTCCTTACACAAAAAAGGAATTCCTATCCATGTCATATTCTAACACTATTCCAAAGGTAACTCAAGATAACAACAGATAGAGTCAAGTCCGTCCCGCCTTTCTTCAGCAATCTGACCTATAAGCGTTAATATAGGAAGACTAAAGTCTCTGAAAAACTCCTTCGCCTCTGGGAAACTGTTTCAAACAGTGTACGCTACAACTCTCTTTCCAGTCAAGGTCAACTCTCCCAGTAACAGTAAGGATTTCCAACCCAGTTTCTAAGTTGACAGTACAACATATTTCAAAGACTAGAGCCTACACAAGCCACTCACATGTTTCCTCTTTAGCCTTGTTAAATCAGATTTAATTACAGGAATATACAAGACTTGGTGGACTAACACTACAACAAGGGTCCTCAAAAATCTGCAGCGTAGATAGAAAACAAATCACTCCGTGACATGGTTCTTCGTCAAATGCATTCGCAATTTGCTGCAATTTACATAGTCAAACTCGGTCAGCAGCTATCTTTTAAAGAGTTTTATCTCGTGGAATCCCTTGGCCGTTTAATAGCCCAAAAAAAAGGTTCAGCTCCAAGAGCTGATCCAGGAGAGTTACAAGCTCATTCCTGAAGTATTCTTTACATGCTGGAAGGCATTTAAGCACAAACGTACATATTGCCATGTAATAGAACTTGTAGACCGATGCAGACTTGTCAATTACTTGGCGTCCATTCAGATTGGCTACACAAACTTACATACTGCCTTATTCCAATTATGATTCTTTAAACATCGGCATTGAGCAGTATTTACATTGGCACTTGGCTTTTCTACTGATAATGGCTCAGTCTGCATGATTTTAGGTTTATCAATTACAAATAATGTTCTTCTCCCGTGTATATTCTTATTTTATTGTGTAAAAACAAGGAGACCTAAGGCTCATAGATTGTATAAGTTTGATTTGACTAGGTCGAGAAAGTATAATGCATTTACTCGATACAGTCACCCCATCGATATTTTGGGTGTCATTCTACAGGTCGTGGTTCTGCTGATCCGGTGAGTCCAGCATGGTTTTTGATTGATGTCTGTGAACTCATAGTGGGGAAACTCTGGGAGCTTCCTATCTATCCACACAATATGTACTTGGCACTTTTTTTTCTCTACTAATTCACTAGTTCGTAGAGCATTTTGTGGTTTCAAGTAGGAGTTGAATTTCAATGGAGCTAAAACCATGAACTCAGCCCCTAATTAATTAATCGTGTTTGACTTGCACGCTTATTTAGGATATGCGTCATATTTATGAGTTTCTCATTCTACCAGAAGCGAGAGGAGAGAGAGAGAGAGAGAGAGAGAGAGAGAGAGAGAGAGAGAGGGTCAGGAGAGAAAAAATGGGTTGGTGGAGGATTAAACGCAGAGAGAGAAATAGAATAAAAAAAGTGTAAGGGTAAACATGGGTAAAAATGGGTTGGTGGAGGATTAAACAAGGAGAGAGTAATAGAATAAAAAAAGTGTAAGAAGGGTAAAAATGGAAAAACACCCATAAATCTTTCTTAATTTGAAAAGTGATCAATTTTTTAAGGACAGATCAAAAAGGAAATACGATCAAATTTTTTGGGATGGAGGGAGTTTTAACTCCGAGAAAGAAGTACAGGTCTGAATTGTTAGGCAATTACGTCAAGTAGATCAGGTTTACACCAGTGATTAGTGCCATCTAAACTAGCAACAATCTGTGTTGCTGAAGCAAGATGCATCTTTTATTTGATTTTTTGAGGTTAATAATGACGAATATTTTGCACTGTAACCTTTGTCATAAACTTCATGCCCTTCCAGTTGACCTTACAACATTGATATACCCTTGGAACTGTTGTATTCTGATGTATTGACAACTGTTCATGAATGCCGACTATAATAGTGTGTATCATAGTGGAGAGTTATTTTGTTAATTCTCCAAAGGATGGGTGATCATCATAATGGAGAGAGGAACAACCATGTTAAGTTGGACGACAAAAATGGGAAATTATCTTAGAGCGTGTGTGATGTGGTCTAAGGATTGCAGTATTAAAAATTTGTGGAAGTCATTGAATCTGACCACGAGGATGGGGAATTGCCTTAACTTGTACTTGCCGATGAGGATTTCAGTAAATTCCTGCCTATATTGGGAGTGTACCAATCAGGGAGAGTGTAACTCTAGAGGATGATTCCGTCTGAATGGGCGGCAGTTTCCTGAATAACTAACCTGCAACATGCAAGATCCAGAACGCTATCTATTTAGGATGGGGGAAGGAAATGTCCTGGGCTGAAGGACACCAGAACTAAAAGCCCTTCACTAATAGGATCTGCATAATAGCTTTGCTATGCTTGTCCATATCAAAGCTACAACATGAAGCAGTGCCATCTAGAAAGTGATATCATCGACTGTTTCGACTTTCATTTTTCTTTTTTGTGAAATTCTAAGATAGATTTTGGTGTATGTAAACATTGAATTCAACTCAAATAGCAAGGATAAATTAAATAAGTACTAAAAATAAATGACTGCAATGTTTACATCTACTAAAAATATCCTATTCGCCAATTCTACTCCAAGACTGAAAAGCAAACGTAAATCCACCAAATCGAATATGAAAAGATAACGGCTGGTATATGAGGAGCAAAATGTTTGATCGCCAAATAAAAGCCTTGACATGAATAGCACGGTAAAATTAAAGAGGGGTCTGGGAAGGGGGGAGGGGGAGAGAGAAGAGGGTGAGGAGCAGAATCTTTAAGTAGGTTAGAACTTAGAAGGGAACCCTAAAGATCTCTTTGAATTGGAATGGAGAGAAAGTGCAAACCAAATGTGGGAGGGAGGTACCTGATAGCACAACGGAAGAGCTGCGATTGTAGGGAATGACGCGAATATTCGCCGTGTTTACCTAGCTCCGCAATGTGAAGAGGCGGTGGGCGACGGGGGTGGACTTGCATAGTCATATGCAAAATTGCAAATCATATTTTAATTGCTAAAACTCGTAAGCACGGAATTGCGAGATAATTAATTATGAAACGAGAGAAGGAAGGTTACTGAGGAGGTTGGGATGGTTATGGGTCACGGTAGACGTTGTTTTCTGACCAATTATATTTTAATACTTATTTAGTTATATTTCATAAATAAAATTTATAGAAAAAAAAAGGATTAAAATTTGGAAGGTAAAGATCCTACCGATTGAATCCAAATACATATGGTATAGATGTACTGCTTTTAAAAAATCAAAATTGATTCTCCCATGAACGTGCAATTAAGCACCATTTTTTTTTACTTTTTACAAAGCACTTGCAATTATTTTTAAGAGTAATTTCTTCTATAAGTTTCAACTTCTAACCTCCCAAGTTTTTTTTTTCTTTTCCTTTTTGTGTAGTCAGATAAGTCTCTAGAGTAAAATCTATGTCCTGTAAAATCTTCTGTCTATTTTTTTGGACAGAAGGCGTCAAAACTAGCGCTGCAACTTGCACGAGTTGGATGGCCCCAAGAGCCTAAATGCTCAACCCACTCTCAAAAACTCGTGCTCAAGCCGAGGCTTGCCCAACCCATCCATAGGCCGAACAATATTTGTCCATGCCTAGCCCATAAAAATTTGGTGCGTACGGCACGGGCTGGACACGAGCTGCCAACGAATTTTTCATGGTTACAAATTAATTTTGACTTACTTAATTATTAAGTATATCAATTATCATTCAAGTCTATTAATTAATATAATGAGGAAAAGTATTATAAAGTCTCAAAATGAGTTACAATATAAGCATTATAGGACCAAAAAAAAAGATTCTCAAAACAATCTTAAGAATACTCCTATTGTAAGTAATAAATTAGAAAACAAAAAACAAGGCCTCCAACCCCATATGCTCAAAGGATTTAAAAGACCAAAGAAAATGAAACACGTATCATGTTAACATAACATTTATATACATAATTCTATGATAAAAAATAAAAATAAAAATAAAAAAGTTGGACAGGTTGAATTTTCATAGACTGGTCGAGCCATTAAAGATGTTTGCCCATGTCTAGGCCATATTATTTAGGAGCCCAAAGTCTTATGCCAAACGACTTCTACTGTTTCTGTAAAAATAAACTCATACTCATATTTTTGCTAGCTGGCTGCCAGCCTAAGTTGCACCCGTAGTTAAAACGATTCAAAATGGCAAAATGACTAAACCTATCGTAACACACACTAGTGTTTGCCATGCTGCCACTACAACAAAAACCCTCTTCGCTAAAAGTCACTTTTAGTCGCGGGGTTGCTAAAAACTTTTAGCAACGGACTTTTTCCGACGAAAGAAACTATTAGCGACAAATTTATAGTGACAGGCCTTTAGCAATGGGAAGTCTATAGCTTTCCAATTTTTGGATTTTTCCTTTTCCTACATAATTTTTTTTATTTTAAAATTTTTTTTAAAACTCATTTAGCGATGGTCAAGTGTTTGTTGCTAAAAGCCCAAATAAATCAATTGTTTTGATGACTTTTCGCGACGGACATTTAGCAACAGCTAAATTCCGTCGCTAGAAGTTCATTAATAAAAACACTACCTCCATCCTTCTTTTCTTCTCTTTTTCGCTACCTATTTTCTCTCTCTATTCTCTCTCTAGATCGATCTTTCTCTCTCTTACCCCCATAACCCCCCACCTCCAACGCCCCCACCCCGCCCGCCCACCGTAACCCTACCACAGTACCGCCTCTGCAGCACCCCTATCCTCGTAACCCGCCATATGCCCCTCGCCGCCACCTTGTGCCACTGCCGCGCGTGCTATCTTGGTTGTAAGGTAATACAATGTCCATATCCGTTAGCTTAGCTCTTTGCATCTCCATTTTTCTTGGATTGAGATTGGAAATTTTATTTTGATTAAAGTTTCATGAAATGTTTAAATGCCACTGATATAAATGTGAAATTGGATTTTGACTTTCATATATATGTTGCTACTAATCTGCATTTTATATATGCTTTTTGACTGCCCGTATTTCATCATTGTATATGTCGTTTATATATGTGTTATGCGTTTCTCAAATTTATGTTGATATCGCTATTGAACAAAATTTGTATTGTGTAAACATGCATCCTACCTAAACATGTCATTTCTTCACCCATTTGAGAAAACTAAAGTCCTACATCTGTAGGACTCTTAATGAAGGAGTTGTGGGTAATAAGGACATCCTGACTTCTGTTATAAGTGCGAGGATGCATGGTAGGAAATTGAGTGAATTTATCTTTATATTAGATTCCTACTATTGCCCTACTGATTCAAGGCCTGATAGGCTTTGATTCCTAGGATTAGTATCCCGCTTAAGGGACTCTCGAAACAGGATTTGGCCAAGTAAGCCGTGAGTGAGCTCCCTCTTATTCTATTGTGTTAGTTGACTTAATTAGTTTTCTATATGACATTATAAAGATTAATTGCTTGGACCTTAAAGAATTCACATAGTCAAGAATCATTTCTTTTAATAAAACTCACAGACTTTCTACTGTTATGGTGCTTTATTCTCGATCACGCTTATTTTATAAGGAAAACAATTCATAAAGGATGCTTAGTCTTGCTCTTATCCATGAAGCAATGATGATGAAATTGATGATATTAGAAGTTAGGATTCAATTAGTAGTTTCGCAATAACCGGAAACAAAGATGTTTGAGTCTTTTGATTACTGAAGTAAAATCTATAGTGCACATAGATGGTGGGCCGATGGGGGTTAAGAATGAAGGACTTTTTGAGATTATAGCTTGGTAGAAACGACCTCCTCAATGTGTTTGTCACGACCCAAACCCACGGATGTGTCAATGAGTTAGGCCCATGACCAGTTGCAGACCCATTAAGCCTCCACCAGAGCTCTGCCAAGCCTACTACGACCTGTACTCAGAATTCATTCTATCTTGCTAAATTCTAAAACAATTCATTGGCTACCTCACATTGAACTTTCTCAATAATCAATTTAAGACTCTCACTTACAAGTTATTAACAATTATGAAGAAATTTGAGGAGACTTAAGCCCCCTACAGTAGTTCATTCAAAATAACATCCATAAAACTAAAAATTCTTAATGTTAATAGAAACTTCATTATTCTAATGGTTATCTTCGGGTGCCCCTTCCTCGTGTTGCTCATAAGGATCTACCTCTCCTAGGTCATTACCTGAAAAATAAAGTATGAATGAAAACCCAACAAGTAAGCAAACCATAGTCCTAAAATAGTTTTGAGAATTTCAAAAGATGCCATGGGTTTCAACTCAGAAATCATTATTACCATCACCAAAATATTCTTCATTATACACACACGCGCGCGCATACACGAAAGGTTCTCAAATCGGAGCTTAACATCAAGAAAACTCATTTGCATCTATCACAGATAATTCATACTTAGGTGTGCTGCGATCAGTGTACAAGCCCCCGACTAGGGCCAGAAATCTCTTCTACACCCGGGATAAATAATTCTGTGGACACAAGGGCGAACCACAAGCAACAATATTATGCATCAACATACAAGTGGATGGAGGGTTTCACTAGACATGAACTTTTATCCAGGGACTTATTCAAAAAGAAAAGGACTTGGAGGGTTAGAATTTGAAACTTAAGGGGTATACAAGGAATTACTCCTTATTTTTGAATTTTTTTGCCGGACAGTGTGGATTAATAGCATCAAAATAAGAATATATCTCTGAAAAACCTATTGAGAGACTCCTGCATGAAAATTTGTTGCTCTCTAACGGTATCTGAGGGTGCAAAACAACACAAAAATGACAGAGGAAGAAATACTCATGCTACTTTCAAACTAAGCAACAAACAGTGTCGAACACGAAAAAAGAAGAGGAACAACAAATATGACCCAAACGAACTCAAAATGCTTAGCAAACAAAAAAAAACTAGTATGTTCACAATAACTCCTCCAGGATCAGCTTCAAATTGTCCTTTGCCACTAGATCAACCCATCAAACAACTTTGTCCACCGTACTTTGACAATCTCATCAAACACCTGACTTCTCCTCCTATGAACTGCTTGTCTCTGTCCCTGATTTTTGTTCCTCGGTTTTCATCTCCTCCGTTTTTTCAGGTTTTTCTGTGGCTGCTTTATCTTCTACTTCAGGTTTAGGTTTCTCGTCTTCTGGCTTCTCATCCTTGGATATTTCAAGTTCTTGGGTGTCTGCAGCTGGCAGATTCTCTAAATTCTTCTCTTTGAGTGTTTCAGTTTTTGTTGTCTCAACAGCTGGCGCCACTTCAGCTGCTTTCTCTTTCTCTGCTTCAGCCTTTGCAGGAGAATCAACAACCACCTGTGCAGAAGCCTGTTCGACGGGAGCTTCATTCGTCTCGTCTGCAACAATCTTGGTTTCAGACGAATCAATAGCTTTCTCGGTCTCTATGGGCTCCTGTTCCACTAGCAACTTATCACTTTCCGTAGCATCTTTCTTTTCATCACCCTGCCAAAGCACAATTCAAACAATAATACTTTATTCAGATTGTAATTCAACAATATAATTACAAAAACTATAATAGCTGAACTGAGCAATAAGCATTAAATTACAATCATATGAAACAGGTTTTGCATATGGTGTTTTCAAGCCAAAAACATGTTTTTGTGTAATAAATCATCCCTTTCGTTGAAGGGTGACAGTTGGCTTTTACCTTGAGGGCAAGTTCTCAAGGCAAAGGAATACATCGGTGTGGCGACTACTATTGTAGGTTGAATGTCTGTGGGAATCTCGGCCTTACTATCTCCAGTTGATGCATAGCCTTAGTAAGAAATCAAATGCCATCCCACGGTGTCCTCTCCACCTATCCAACTAAAGACCCCCGGCTGGCAGCATGGGTCATTGTACCCCCGCCACCCACTGCGAGGGTACCAGAGAGCTCCACTGTAGCCCTCAGTCCAACAGCAGTAGAGTGCATGGCATCGATTGCTGACCCTGATAGTGCATCAAGGGGAAGCTCCACAAATGACAAAGTCTGAACTGCCTACTATGGCACCAGATCTGTAACCACTGTAGGTGTAGCTACCGGCTCATAACCCCTTGTCACTGTGTCTCTCTCTGTCCTAATCAACCAGTCTACCCCGGTATTCAACATATCGGTGTTGCCTACACGGCCGCCGTACGAAGGCCCTACTGCCACCTCCTTAACAGCACCCTCAGCTCCAGGGTAAATGTGTAGTGGGCTCAACTGACGGTCCGGCTCCGTAATATAACCTGATGCCTGCTCAACTGCCTCAGCCTTGGTCATCTAAGCATTCATCGCCTGGACATCAGCTGCCTCAGTCGCCTCAACATCAATTGCCTCAGTCTTCTTGGCATCCTCGACATCCTTGGCCTTATAGCCTGACTCATCATCATCATCATCACCACCGGCATCATCGAACTCCTGCCAAGCAAATAAGAAGTGATGTCAGAACGCAACTAGATATAACAAATGCAAAGATGAAACAAATGCAACCATACAAAGAAAGAGAAGATAAAAACTCTAACCTCTGAGTCAGACTCATCAAATACCTCGCACGACCTCTTTAGCCCGAGTCCTTCGATTGCTGAACTACCCTCGCAAGCCTACTGAGCCCTCGCATCATCCCTACCGTTAGTGTTGAAAGGGGACCCTTATCGGCATCCTGCACCCTCGGCATGTGGACTTTCAGCTCATTAACAACAGCAGCCTCCTCAGCATCACCCGTCTGCTCGGCGTCCTCCTCCAAATCCTTCTTTGAACTGGCACCTAAGCCACCCCGTAATCAGTCCAGACATGCCAGACTGCCTTGCACCATGTGCTGCAATCAATCCTAGCCCTCTGTCACCGACGTAGATGTTGACTTTGTGCCTGTCGGATAGTAGTTGCGACAGCCAGTCGACCCAAGTAGCCCTTAACCGCTCCCACCATCGTGCATACTCCACTATCACTCCCTAGTCGACAAGGTACTGGGCTGCCTCCAATCTTCAGTTGGAACTAGCCATTCTCGGGTTCTGTCAAGAAGGGTGTATCGGAAGGCCGTCTCCATACTTCACGGCCTATCATGCCCACATAGGGGTTCCAGATCATAGCCAAAATGCCAATGAAAGACGATCAGGACTATATCTCGCCACGTAGTATTGGGACACTGCAGGCCTCCCGCCATCATCTGTAAAGGCAGGGAGCCACCCGGGGAAATAGGCTACCAACAGAGCAACCTATCCTGGTGCCAACTCACCTTTCCTACTCAATTGGTCCAAATGTTGTGCATATGGGATCATGGTGGGACCCCGTATGAAGAATGCTTGTCAAAATACAAACATGCCAAGCACTCATCTCTCTTATCCAGCACACTCACCAACTCACATATGGGCCTCTTGTTCCCTCCCCCAAGAAGATGCCCTACCCTCACTATACCACGTAGGGACCTCTCGTGCCGCTCGGCCAAGAAGTGTCACCTACCCATCATCATGGAGGGATGTGCTCGTGAACACCCTGTGGTTGGTAATCTATGTAACAATCATACAAATATCTCTATAAGAACATCCAATCAACATATGTAGTGATCTGGTATCGCCCGTACGACCTCTTCATGTCATTGGAGAACTGGTCCAGACGTGAATACAATGTACCCAAGTATATGGGGGCTAAACCAACATGTCGCCTCTCGCCATTCGGATGGCTAGGGGGAACACACTTGCGACGTTGTCGTCCTCAGGTATCCCTCACATATAAACCTATAAGTGTAGATAGAGAGAATACATCAAGGGCCTATCCTACAATTGCAAAAGATGCACGCATGATGAGGTGGTTGTCACATCTTGAATTGAGAATTTTTTTTTCTTATACATTTTACATACTATGTATGGCAAGACAATAAAGATGCAACACAGACAACACGAAATGAAGATAGTAAAGTACTTACCTCGACAGGAATAGGGCAAGGAAAACCACTATCTCATATCTCTCGTCCTTGTAATAAGGACCCATGACAAACTCAGTAGCCACACCCAACTTCTGCTCGGTTTTGCCACTGCACTGTCAAAGAAGTGTTCAATCCACACCGTAAGTGCCCTTATGGTTCATCTTCGTATCAGCCAAGAAACTCAACATCCTCTTCTCCAGAGCTCGCTCTTTAGGACCCAACCACCCTGTCAACATTGCGATGTCCAACAGTATCGGGCTTATCTCCCCGAATTCGGTAACAAAGGTGTGTGTCTGTGGACTATACCTGGACAACAGCAATGTCAGGCTGCTCATATCTCTGGTCCGATCCCCTTTCTAGTAGTCACATCAAGTGCCAGTAACAACCCTAATGCCTCTATCATCGCCATCTGGGATGGACTGCTAACAATGTAATCATACTAAAAGTCCCACCCTACCGGCATCGTACCGTGGGCCTTGAACACCACAGGCAACCACGACATATCTGGCCTCTCGCCTAGCAGGCCTAACAAGTATCTTAGTGACATAGTAGGATCCATATTTTGCGCTCAGGGCTCGGACATACAATGACGACATCCTGGGAGTCTCGCCCATTGAAGGACCACTATATGGCATAATGAATGCGCTGTTAGCCACCCGACGACCCAACTCCACCCACGCCTCCTTTGCCGGCCAACTGGGCACCATACCTTTTACAATCAACAAGGTATTTCTCTTACTTGGCTCTGGATCAAGCCCTTGACTCCACCATTGTCAAACGTCAAAGGCACTGCCGACCTATAACACCCCAAAAAATTTGAAGCATTAACCAATCACTTGATATGTTACACTAAGACAATAATATCCTACTACCAAATGGACAACCATCACCACAACAACTAAACCGTCAATCAAACTATACTCTCAAATGACTATCATAAATTAAATACCCAATCTAAGTCTAAATTTTTTTAAAATAATACTATTTATCCATGCAGGGGTTCTAATGGATAATACGGCCATTTTCAAGTAATTTAACGCTAGTTATTACCTGCAAAAAAGGTCAAACGAGAGAAGCTTTTGAGAGCCCAGTAAGGTCGATAAATGATTAAAAACAGAGCTACTCGAACGATTTTCCTTACATAGTAAAATGAAAACTTTTAAAAAGAATTTTTAAATAAAACCTAAGCATTTTAATATTGACATGGGGAAGAGTATTAACTCTATCTTTCAAAATCAATAGACATTTCAAAATATTTTAGATACAATAAAATAGAATAGAAGACATTGAGCATGAGCAGTACATATAGCAAAGCCACCCCGACAGTGCTCAGATACACTTTACATATGCACATGTACACTAACTAATCCATTTAGGTACTAATGTCAACCCAAACCAAACAGACCATCCTTATAACGCCTCATAACTCATGTCAATGTTTAAAAGAAATAAACATGATTCAAAATGTTGTATTATGATTGAATCAATAAAACAGATGAGCATTTAAAAGAATTTGAAACGATCGCTTTAAGGCTCAAGATAGAGTCTCATGGGAAATTTCAAAATCATTTTTATGTCGAACAAAAAATCGAATCCAATGAAGTTTGAAAACAAATTAGACGAAAGCATACGAAGTCAAACTGATGAAATGGGGTTTCAGATAGCATCTCTTACCAAGATCCAAAACTAAGCTAGTCTTAACTAGACATTCTTTGTTAACCTAAACGGAACATTTCAATAATCACAATACAGTTTATTCTACGATATTATAAAACCTTGTACTAACTCACTCTTACTCTGAGAACGACCCGCTCACCGGGTATGTAAAATTATCAAAATACCCCTAACATAAAAAAATTACCAGAATGCTCCAAACTTGTGCCAACTTAGCAAAATACCCATAAGGCCTAAACACCACCACACCCAAAAAAAAAATCTCAAAAACCCTCTTTTAATAAACTAGGTGGATTTTTTTAAACAAAGAGGACCATTCTGGGAATGTTTAGTTTGGAACTCTTAACCGCTCTTTAAAATGAGCGCTAAGGATCCTATTTCAAAAGTATATCAAACGGCACCTGAATGCCGTGAAATTTTAGAAGCTCAAGCTTCTCAGTAATTAGATCACTATAAAATTTTTGGCTAAAATTAATTTTGTTTACTACACAAATTAATTTGAAAAACTATTTTTCCATATAAAATCATTTCAAGCCCTTTGCATACCCAGAAAAATCTCAGAAACTTTTACGTCGAAGGTTTGGCAAAAGTAAGGGGAGTTTCAGTTTTGCACTTTACCCAAATATGCTCAAAAATAGCTTAAGAAGTTTTAGGCAATGGGCTGATCTGTAATTCTAGAAACATCACTTTTCAGCAATCCTAATTTTGTACAATGACTATTTTGAGGCAAAAATATGACGAATATAAGAAAACTCATAACTACAAGATTAAAGTAGACTTGAAGAATTTTTTTATAAGAATCACCGAAAATCCAATAAGTAATGAATTTTTTTATAGCAAATCAAAGTGGCTAATAGAAACAACACATCTCTGCATAGACCAGCTTCGGTTAATGGTTATTCATGAGTAGAAATACTACGAATATCAAAACACTGAAAACTAAAAAGTTAAAGATGATTTTTTGAGGTTTCTAGAAATATAAAATTTGCAAAAACTAATGAGTAATAAATTTTCTATGACAAATTGAAATGACTGTGAGAAATAAAAAATTCTAGACTTCTACTGTGAATTGATTTTAAGGTCATTTTTTTTATATGAAAACGTAAGATTCTGAGAAAACTTAAAACTGAAAAGTTGAAGTGGACACAAGAAGGTTTTCATAAAGTTTAAAACACATCAATTGGGTTAGTAATTGAAGAGATATTAACAAAACCTAACTCACTCTTATGCTACTCTAAAGTAGCCTTCTTCTCAAACAAACCCACATCTAACCATTTGAAACACATACAGTACACACACAAACCCTAGCACTCATACATTAACGCTCCTCTAGAACACACATGAAACCACAATTTAAAACACTCAAATGAATAGCTAAAATCAAAGAGAAGCGACTAGAGATTTATCTTGAAAATTCTTGCTCTAGAAGCTTCCGCTTTCTCTCTCTTTCACTCTTTGCTTTCATGTACAAGGAGGCTTACTAAATTGTCTTTGATGGATAGAGGCTATACCAGGGTATTTATACTAATCCTAAAAGGAAATAAATTTGCTTAAAAAATCCTTGCACTTTAGTCAATTCTTCCTAATTTCATCCACAACCTTTAACATTACGAAAAAACCCCAATTTAATTATATTAAGGTAAAAATAAAATTTTCTTGACACCTAAAAGTTTCGGGCATTACATTCTCCCCACCTTTAAAAGAATGATGTCCTCAGAATTAAACATGTCTTATACTTTCCAAAATAACTTCTTGCACTGTCTCCATTCCATCAGGCTTCCACTGCGCTACTCTGATAATACATCAAACTATGCCCTTGCGCAATCCACCTAACAGTAACGTGCTTAGATTTAAGCCTAAGCAATTTTCAGTCACATATGATATGTGTTCTATGAGATCCAAACTTAGTTTTAACTTGCCTTGTCATCACCACCCCAACGCTATACTATCATATAGGTGATCAAGGTCTATGCCTACACAAGCCGCAAATGGAGTCATCTCAATGTTCATTAAATGACATTTCGCTGGCAGTTCAAGCTAACTAGTAACTAAAATTTCTAAAATTATTGGCACACTTTCTGCCATTGCATCACCCACGCTATTATCCTTCAAATGTTATAATACTTATCAAATTGCCAACATTAAATTCAATAATTTTATACCCAGAATCATCTTAGTACTTCAAAAACACAATTACTCAAGACAACACCAAACTTAATCTTTCTATCCGTATTCCTTTAACTACCAAGACCACAAGCTCAGAGTCTAAGGCCCAATGTAGCTATGCAATTTATATCAAGTTTACTCAACAAAACCATGAGATCATCTGACAATACATATTTTTCCCATCTCTCTCTCTCTCTGTCTCTCTCTCTGTCTCTCTCATGCGCGCACGCATGCGCTTGACACTAAAATCAATTCCATCGGGTAGTATTTACTACATTGACTTAGCCAACATGGATAATTGATTTGTATAAGTACTTACACATCACACCAAAGACCGCGATGTTTTCACTGTGCACTCTGATATCTCAAATCAAATGAGTTCAAATTATTTGTAAGTCCATCACATTTCGAACAATTCTTATTACAACTTTAGTCAACCTTATTCTTACAATACATAATCAACTACTAACCTTAAATTTAAATTGTTTGTGGATGAAATTTGAAACAATTCTCGATTGGCTTGTGAATAGACTTGCACAGCATAAACAACATCCACGACTCGCCGAACGTATTTTTGACGAAGGATCTCCAATGCTAAAGTCAGAAAGTGTTTTAAGGACAATTTGAAAGTATTCCTAGATAGTCCCAACTTACCTATTTCCATTCCCGCACTTTCTATAGATAGACCTCCCATTAATGGGTTAGTTATTTCCCCCTAATGAGGGGGTTCCTAGTGAGTGGGAGGTTACTACCATTATGGGTAGTTAATAATATTTAGTGGGCCATTACTAATCATAATGGGAGGTAGGGTAGTGGGAATGTGGGTGTTGCAATTTCCTACTTCTCCATGATTTTAAGGAGTCATTTTGAGGGTTCTCCATGGCGACACATGTCACTATCTCAAGGGTAGTACCTTTTCACCCATATCATTTGCCCCCAATTCCATGTTCTTTTGAGAAAGAATATGGAATTAGAGAAATTCAGCATTGGAGTAGTGTTCTTTCATACAGGGCTCCTCTTATTTAGCTAAGCTGAGTAGTGACCTTTTAAGGTTGTCTAGTAGGCTTGGCCGAGTAGTCTTTGTAGGCTTTCCACTCGGCTAGGCTGAGGAGAGGCCACTTAGGTGGCTCGTCTACTCGGCTTGGCCGAGTAGAGGCATCTTAAGGCTTCGTCTACTCTGCTTGGTTGAGTAGAGACCTTAAGGGCTTTGTTTACTCACCTGGCTTAGTAGAGGCCTCAAGGTTTTGCTTATTCTTCTTGGCCGAGTAGAGGCCTTAAGGGCTTCGTCTACTCGACTTGACCGAGTAGAGGTCTTAAGGGTTTTGTCTACTCGACTTGGCCGAATAGAGGCCTCTTAAGGTGTTCTACTATTGGCCGAGTAGAGGTCTTGGGGGCTTCGTCTACTCAGCTTTGCCTAGTAGAGGTCTTAAAGGCTTTGTCTACTCGGCTTAACTGAGTAGAGGCCTCTTAAGGTTTTTACTCATCTCAACCGATTAGAGGTACTTAGGTAGCTCATCTACTCGGCTAAGCCAAGAATCAACCTAACGTGCTCAGCTGTTTGCTTTGGTGAGCAAAGGCTTAGACCAAAGGAGCTCGTCTACTCGACCGAACGAGTAGAGGAGTTAAAGGGGTCTAATGTGCATAAATCACGTCATCCAGAGGAAAACATGGAAGCGGGGGCAGCTTAGCGCATGGAGATCTTCCATTGTTCAACGTCCAAGGGGTTCTGGGTGATATAATCCCTAATGAGCTTTGCGTCGATTCATGGCATGGAAGAAGATGTCCAAGACTTTGACTCTGGTGCCTTGGTCTCTGGAGTTTAGCCAAAGAAAGTGAGGGCATAAATTTTTATCCTCTGCTTGGGTTCTAAGGACAAGTCCAAATAAGCGCCTAAGAAATGGAAAGTGCCGACTAAAGCTAGGATTTTTTCCTCTGCTCGACCTAAGGTCCATCATCGTCCAGATTGGAGTGTGTCAATTGAGGAAGTTGTCTTTAAGTCTCCCCGCACAGCTTGGGAGTGGTCTAGCTATGTGATCATTCTTATGGATCGCAAGACACTCTTGGGCTACTGTGTTAACGAGATGATGAATAGAATAGTCCAATTGATGTCTCAATTGAGTTTTTGAACTTGATTGGTTTTCTTCTTCCTTCTCCTCTCCCTTTTTTTTCTTCTCTTCTCATCTTCCTTTTTTTTTGTAGGCCTTGGTATAGGTGCAGATTGGGGACGAGAAGCTGATAGCTACTGACAAAGTTTTGGACAAGGAGAGGAAAAGAGTGATGATCAAGAACAACTTCTTCAAGGAGGCCGAGAAGAAGGTAGATGACCTCAGCAAGGTAGTAGAACGGCTAAAGTGCTCCAATGCTGACCTGACTGCTCGACTAGAGTAATTGGAAGTTGAGAAGTCAACAGTTAATACCCAGGCTGTTCAGCTCTTTAAGAGGTCGCAGTCTTACACATATCAAAGGTATTGTGATTCAAAAAGAGCCCTCGTCTTTGGCTACAACGAGTGCAAGAGTGACATTACAAAAGACCATCCTGATTTGGACTTTAGTATTTATGAGCATAAATTTCCTTGTGAAGTAGCTGCAGAGGAGTCCATTAGAAAGGAAAAGGAGAGGCTTGTAAAGCAGCTACCTTGGACGCACAAGAAAATTGATTTTCTCAAGCGCTCTCGTGTCCAAGTTCTTCAGCTAGTTAGAGCTTGGGAGCGCACAATGCTGCCTCTATCATCGTTGTGAGAGGTCAACAGTCAGAGGCCGAGACCGGAGGGTCGCATTAGGACGTTAGGCCTGGGGCACTAGAGACAGCCAAGTGAGGAAGATAGATTGACCTAGCCTAGACTTTTAAGTCATGTATGGCCTTGTAGCCCACTTTATAACTTTCGCAATGAATGAATCAAGGGTTTATTTTTGCAATGAATTTTTATTTATATAACAAGATATTTACAATGCTAGACTTTTAAGTCATGTATGGCCTTGTAGCCCACTTTATAACTTTCGCAATGAATGAATCAAGGGTTTATTTTTGCAATGAATTTTTATTTATATAACAAGATATTTACAATGCTAGACCATGTAAGGTCAAGAAGAAGACATTAAATAAAAATCCTATGAGCGAGATTTCTGATTTCGAAGTGGAGAGGGGATGGCCCCCAGCCTTGGGTCTCGCTCATGAGTAGTAGTGTCTTAGATTGGTTGCATTCCAGGTGCAAGGGACTGCTTTTCCATCTAATCCTTCTAAGAGTAAGATTTCAGAACTCCTAACCTGGTTACCCTATAAGGTCGGAGCACTACGAACAGAGTCCCCTGTGATTGTGACCGTGATGGCTTTGTGGTAACGAGTCCATCTCGTGCCGGTGATGGCTTTGTGGTAATGAGCCCATCCCACTGCAAGGGCTCCTCATGCCGGAGCACTACGAACGGAGCCCCCCAGAATACTGCACACTCCGTAGAGTGGGTCGAAGCATGTTCCACGTTCATGGCGGGGGTGCATGGTGTGGTGAATAAGTGTGATGCTCGAAGGTCTGTATCATGATTGTGGCTCATGGGCGCGGCGACGACTGTCACGAGACCATACCTGGTGCCGGGGGCACATGCCATGAGAATGGCGCACGGGCACAGCGACGAACGTCGCGGAGCAATACTTGGTAGCGGGGGCATGGATCATGAAAAACGGCGCAAGGGCGTGGCAATGAACGTCGCAGGGCAATACTTGGTGCCGGGGGCACACATCATGAGAATGGCGCACGGGGGCGGCGACGAACGTTTAGTAAAGATAATATGCAAATCTTGAATACATGTTTAATAATGTTGACGAGAGTAAATCATATCGTAGAATTTCAAGATTCTATAAAATTGAAGAACCAATTATTCCAAAAGGCAATTAGCCGAATGAGCCAAATAGTTTCCAGCCCTCCAACGATCTGCTTCTGTCATTCATAATCTTTCTCATTCTTCGTTTAGGCTTTGGTGAAGAAATCACCTAAAGTGCCAAAACTCCTAAGCTTACTTAGATCTAGACGTTCACAAGGCCTGGTTCAGACTACCAGACTTTCACATGATCTTGTTTCAGACTTGGGACTTGTTTGCATGAGGCCACATCCAGCCTACCTGTGTGTAGAACTCTAAATATTTTGCCAGACTTTTCAGCACCATCAATCTCCTTCACTAACCTAATTTTGACAAATTATTCTTCTTCAACTCTTTTAAACATGTCATCATAATCTGTAGTTCCCAAGGAAGAACCTAATTAATCTAAACATGGTTCTTCCCTTAGGGCTTGCAGATCAAACCTCCCAAGCCATAGCGCCACTAAATTCTTCGTGTGGAGATCTGTCAAACCAAAAAATAAGACCATTGATTGAACTCAATTAGAGATCAAAACTCGGCAGGATCTACCATATACCCTTAGGTGGTGTTGTTTTCAACAGATTATTTTAGATTCAGCAATCTTGTGTTGAAGTGGTGATCGGGGATCTCACAGGATGGTTTTTGTGTGTGTGTATGTGTGTAGAGAAAGAGAGAGAGCGTGGGGAGAGAGCGGCTGCTATTGCAAGATATGGAGTTTTAGGGCTGGAGTTGTGACTTTTGTATTCATATTATTTTCTATTACAGTTAACCATGGTTAAAATTTGCATCTAGCCGGATACTTGCCACACCAACCTAACATTTTGCTTAGTTGACAATTTTTTAGTAATAATCTAACACTACTTAAACTGATAACGTGGTGTTAGACAATTACTGAATATTTTCTCAAGCGGAGAACGTACGGCTTTTCATCAACTAAACTAGAACTCCTGTATGTTGAAAATATCTACCAAACAAAAAGAGGAAAACAGAAGCAATGTTCAAAACCACTACCTGAATAAAGCTGCAAAGAAGAAAGTGATGACTGGAAGGCAATGCGGTAGTGTTGTCAAAGGGCCGGGCTTGGGCCGGCCCAGCCCAAGCCCATCGAGCCTGCTGTGGGGCCGGGCCGGGGCCGGGCCAGTGGGGCTGCCAACCGGGCCGGGCCGGGCCCGGGCCCTTTTTTTTTTTTCTTCTTGTTATTCAATTTTAAATTTCATCTCTAGGCAATATTCACAATTTAACGAACCTAATCTTTATCCTTTTATTTCATTATAAGTAATATACATATATATGTATGTATGTATATACATATTTATTTGTTAGCCATTATATTTTTTTATTATATGTTAAACATTTTCATACTCTTCTTGGTGAGCTTTATTAATAAAATCTTAACACATAAAAATTTATATAGAAAAATAATAAATGTATTCATAGGCCCTCCTCCTTTTATCCGGGCTTGGGACCGGCTGCTTGTAAACAAACAGGCGAAGTTACCTATTTTTTTATATATACGAAAAAATATATATCTTGCTTGTAAAAATTTATTTTATATATATGGAAAAAAGTATATTTTGTGAAAAAATTTATTCTTAAAATTCTAACAATCAAAATAATAATGCATGTCTATCCAAAATATCAGCAATCAAAGATCAAGAAATCTGCAACGTCAACCAAAAGGATCAAAAGAGGAAAATAAAAACAAATTACCTAATCATCCAGAAGTACTTCAATATCCGAGTCACTGCTCTTCCTATCATCAATCGGTTTATCTTGCTCGCGGTATTTCGCATCAAGATAATCCTTCCAACATACACATAGCTCGAGCGACTCGGGGTTAAGACGACTCCTCCTGTCATCCAAAACCCTCCCGCTGGCTGAAAATGCCGACTCTGAAGCAACCGTGGAGGCTTGCACTGGCAGTACATCCCGTGCAATTTGGGATAAAGTTTTATACATGTTTTGATTTTGTTTCCAAAAATTTAACAAATTAAAATTAACCTGTTCTTGCCTTGATAAATCAGAATAATGATCAGTATTTGCATATACACCAATCTCATTAAAAGAGGAAAAAGTATACGAACCTGCCGAATTAGAAGTACCTTCACCTGGTAGTTGTCTTGCTACTAGATGTTCAAAGCCTTGAAGGTATGGCGCATAATACCTCTCAACAGTGGATGATGATGTAGCTCGCCCGCGCACGTCAGCAGAATTACGATAGACGTTGAACAAGTCCTCAAACCTCTTGCTCACTTTTGCTGTGAATGCGGTTGTCTCCTCTGCTGTGTAGCACATTAATTTCGATATCTCTTGTATCGAGGCGTTCACGCCATGCAACTTTAACCTAGGATCTAAACAAGTAGCCACAGTAAAAATAGCAGGCAGTTTACTCCAATATTTATTAAATTTTTGATCCATCACTTTTACTATTTCCTTAAAGGGTCCTATATATCTCCATTTTGTTAACATTGTAGCCATCTTCAGAATTTCTATTACAGCGAGAGGAGAGGTGGGATAGTACGTACCAGACAATAAATTGGTAGACGTGTAGAATACCTCCAAAAATTCAGCTAGGTATGTGGCCATCTGCCATTCCTCTTGAGTTGGCAAGCCGGCTGGGAACTGGGTTAGTAGAAAATGCGTATAGACTTCTCGGTATGCCAGAATGTGTAAAAGCATGTGGTATGTAGAGTTCCACCTGTGGACCACATCTGTAACTGCTCTCCTGCGAGGCATATTATATTGAACACACAACGTTTTAAATTGTTGTGTTCTCGGACTCGAGCTATTAACATACGCTGTCATACCCCTCATTTTGAGAAGAATATCTCCTGCAGCAGCTAAACCATCTTGAACAATTAAATTAATAATGTGACAAACACAGCGAACATGAAATAATTCACCATTAAGTACAGGTTGAAGCGTCTCCTTTAAAGCTGCAACAGCAACTTTATTATTAGAAGCATTATCAAAACTAACACTCATAATCTTATCCTTAATTTTAAATGTGGTGCATGCTTTTAATATAAGAATAGCAATGTTCATTCCATCGTGCGGATAAGGGAAGTGCTCGAAAGCGATGATTCTCTTGTGCATAACCCAATCTACATCAATCCAATGAGCGGTCACACAAGAATAACTAACAAAAGTATAAGGAGATTGCCAAATATCAGAAGTAAGACTAACTTTACCTTCAAATTTATCGAAATAATCGATAAGGCGTGCTTTAGCAGCATTGTACTGTCGGAGTGCATCGGATCTAGTTGTGTTTCTATGAACCTTTTTGTACAAAGGTTGAACGTATGTGTTCATATATCTAGAGTGCTTAGGATTATCGGCAAAAGAAAAGGCTTGTTCATCATGAATAACAAATTCAGCGAGACCGTCTCTTTGCTCTCGCTGATTATAAACAAATAACTTACCGTCAAAAGATAACTGCGTTTGGGTAGGTTCGACGTGGCCTTGTCGAGGTGCACACAGAGGGTAATGCCTGTTAAGATGTCCATTACCACTACCAGACGAAAATAATTTAGCGCAGTACTTACATCGAGCTTTTCGGATGCCGTCCACCATAACTACATCGAAATGATTCCAACACTCGGCTTTCTTTTTTTTTCCCCTTTTGGACTTCTGGCTCATTACCGGAGGCATTGCTCGGCCCTTCTTCATCATGACCAGGCATAGGGTTGAGATTATGCCACGGAGTAGTAGCTTCGCCAACCGAGCTGCGTCCTTGACTATAATGCGGGGGGTCTTCATCAGGCGTGTATTCAAAATGTGGAATGTTTTGATTGAACTCCCAATTGGCTTGGGTATCTATCATACAGCCTGTACTCATTCGTCCAGGAACGAATGGTTGTGTTGGTGCTTGGATTGGTGTTTGTGATGGCCGTGGCGCTGGCGCTTGTGCTGGTGGTGGTGCTTGCGATGATGATGATGTTTTTCGTGATGACGATGCACGCCTCATTTTCTTCAATAATCCAGCCATATTTCGAGCTAAACTTTGTAAGAGTAACTAAATACACAAGTATAAGAGTAGTAATAAGAAATAACAATTAAAAGAATGAACGAGTAACAAATATTAGAGAGTTAGTAATTAAAAAGAATTTAGCAAGACTAGTAATTAATAAACAAGAGTACTAATTAGTAAATACTAGTAGTAATTAGTAAGAGTAGTAATTGGAGAGGAAAATAGTAGCAAAGCTTGTAGAAATATAGAATGTTTAGGTAAGAGAGAGTAAGAAGATTGGTGTGAAAAATTAGAGAGAAATGGTATGAAAAAAAAGAGGTCTTTATTTCGTTAATGTACATCACGTTGGTTATGACTTTTGGTTGAGGCAAAAATTAAAAGTTCGCAATGTGGATCCCGTTGTAGTTCTCAAGAAAAATGGAAGGTCTGTTGTTTTTAGACTCACTGTATCAACTAAAATTAAGCTCCTCACCTCATTTTTGGCTATTAAAGAGAATTGGGTTACTTCCCCAGCCTTATCCATCCAAACGACCTCCTATCCACACTGAATGCGGTACTGATGTTGTCCTATGCACCCCCATCATCGTCCTCGTCCATGAGAGCAATGAGCTGGAAATGTTGGGGTTCCGGCCAGCCTTTCAAAATTTGTATAGCTTGCAAAATGACCCGGTTACTTGATCCCCACATCTATTTTTTTTCCCAAGAAATCGTATATAAAATCCAGCGGTGGATACGATTTTCCAAAGGTAGGGATTAACTTCTATTACTGACGTGAATCCACATGGACTTAACAGGTGGCAACACACACACACGGGTATTCAAGTTCGAGTGGTGGTGGCTTTGGTGGTGGTCATTCGTTGTTGGCGGCCAACATAGGAAAGTTGGTGACATAGAAGAAGAAGAAGGGTGTTTGATTATTAGTTGAGATTTTGATGAGATTTACCATGCCCGTAAGATTAACACTACTTTTACAAACAATGCGACCTTTTGAGAGTCGTGAAAATAAGAGACACAGTTAGTATGCAAAACAAATTGTTCGTAATGCAAGGAGTTTCAAGTTCGTTTCATCAATACCAAGGATCAATATATTCCTCCTGGACATGGCACCAATTCCTTTCTGGCAAGCTGAAGGTTTCCTGCTGCCACCTCTGTCTTGAGGGGGTGTATTAGCCCATGTGTAAATCAGAGTCATATTCTTAAACCTTTCTAGAAAATATTAGGTTTGTTGACGTAGCTGGACCAATTTATTTAGGATAAGAACTCAGTATTTGCTATACATTGTCTTGTATCATATGCACAACTTCTCTGATACATAGAAAGAGTAATTCAGAGCCAATATTTTCCTATATGTGGTAATATATATTGATCACTACATCAGGGATAGATGAAATCCTAGGTTGTCCTATACCCAGAAAAGGAAAAGAAAGAAGAGAAATCCGTATGTTAATACAACACTACCAAGACTTTGAAAGGGGGGAAAACCAAACAATTTTCAAGTCCCAATAACAATTCAAATGATTTAAGATATAAAATTCGATCAACAGTACTAAAGGGGCAACTGAATATTTTCCCTGAGTTTGGGGTCCGCGGCTCGTACCCAGTGAAATTCTTACTAAATTAAATCCTTTGTATTCACCATCTACTTAGACTTCCATGCCCAAATGGTTACGAGAGAGATGATGTGTCATGAAACTATTTAATTATGGCATTTTAGGGCAACAGCGTGCACTTCTACACAAGCAGGGACGGGGAACTCTTGATTGTCATGGCTTCATTTGATTCTGAGCATCCTTTGTCAGCTTCACCAGTTGGAAAAATCTCACCATCGACCTTGTGTTCTTCACTCTTTCCCCATAATACACTATAAAGCCCTCCAACTAACAAAATTCCTCCTAAAATACTACAAAACAGCAACGAGAGATAAATGGTAAAAACCACGGTTAGATTAAAATAATAAAAAAATTTGAAACCGACTACTACCTCTTTTCCAATTTTAAGCCCCTTTGAATTTGCCAAGTACGCCAAGCGGACTTAAATTTGGAACAAAGGGAGCAACGTATTTCTCGAAAGTAAAGATCACCTTCCCAGATTGATTATCTCGCCTAAAAGGAATGCCGAACAGAAGATTGTAATGATTAGGGACAGTGGAGTGGACATGGCTATGAACACTGGCCCCTTCTTCTCAATTACCCATGCTTGCAAATAGAATGTAACTCCAGTTACCACTATTCCCTGTTAGAAGGTAATTTCTCAGTAACACAATGTTGAAACATGCTTATTTTAAGGAACAGAAAGAGTGTGGAGAGTAGTATAACGAGCAAAAATGGATTTTGTTTATGCTCACACAGTAAGCCACTGCAAGGAGTCTGACATTCCATCCCAACTTCCACTGATAAGAGTTTCTTTCCATAGCAATGGCAACGATCAGCGACTGAATTGAACTTAGAAAGCACTGCAGGGTAGTGAATAGAAGCTTTGTTGGGTAGCTTTTCATAACTCTTGCCTGCTTTCGGTTAAAAATTCAATGAGTGACAAGCATAAATGATCAACACTTCACACATGATGCGAGTGAGATATCAAAATGTTTAATAGTCACAAAGGTCACGAAAAAGCCCACGGTATATAAGGGCCCGTAGGTACAAACCAACGGTTATGATTGCACTGTGGGGCTTAGGTCCAAGGCAATTTTGAAATCCCTTTTCCATTAGCCAGTGGAGAAGGGATTTCAAAATTGTGAAAAGGAGGACTAAAATATGGTGATTGATCAACAACTTGGCATCATCTTATTCAAATCATCTAGGTTTTAGGCGAATCTATGGCAAACACAATATATGCCCACTATAATTATTTACGGGTGCACTTTGTACATCACCTGGCTGTTTTGGATATTTATGAGTACAATATGCAAGTGAAATACCCAAAGAGGGAGACTAATATGGCCACGAATTGCCCTTTAGAAAAATGGGCAGAACATTTACAGTACACCTCAGTTCCTACTAACCAGAGAAAATACGAGGATGCATATGCGCATGAATCAGCCACAGAAAATGACTCCCCTTAATATAAACCTGTCTCAACAACGACTGTATCAGAAAATTGGTGTTGTACTAAAGAAGCTATGGTTACCTGTAATACAAGCCACAGACCCCAACAGGTGTTCGATGAGAGCATGATGAAGACACCCTTTACCCATGTTTCTTTGGAAGGACTATGAGTTGGATGCTGTTGGCTACGGTGACCAAAGAGGTGATGATGTTGCAATAGTCTCAAGCAGGGACCCCTGTAAAAGGCAATGGTCGCCGCTCCTAGCAAACAGGCTGCTATACCAAAAACTTTTGCAACTCCGGGGATTGTCTTCATCTTCAAGCTCTCCATTCTGTTACAAATTATCAACGAATTTGTAAAGTCGTTGTAACCAAATATATGTACGTACATCGCATTAAAGTCTAACCATTTAAGGATTTCAAACCTGAAATATATACAGTGTATGACGTATAGTTTTTTGAGACCATTTCCCCTTTCTCTGATCCCCTAACTCTTAATTAATACCTCAATCCATTTGGCAAAAGTCATTTTTTTTCTCAGTGAACCATCTAAAGGCAAAAATGTCGAAAGGTATGTTAAAGCATCCAAGCAGTGTGGATCATGTGGAGTAACCGAACTCTGTGGATGTTATTTTTATCTCCTTGAAGCTCTGCATGACGATTCACATGCAAAAGCATTAACTAGCTCAAAGTTAACTAATAATGAAGGGAGAGACTGACAAGAGGCTGATGGCCCAGTTTGATAGTACCTTTGAGAGCTCATAAAAGCTTTTAGTTTCTTAAAGCATCTTAGGTAGCGTTAGACGATATATTATGCTTTTTCAATTTGGACTTCAAAAGTAGATATCTGCATTGTGACATAAACAGGTAGAGGGTTAATTTTGGCATAGGTCATCATCGTGCAAAGCCGATTACAATGTGAGCAATGCCAAACTAGCCCTTAATATGCATCCTCACGTTTGTAGGATTTTCAATTTTAGTGGGTCAAGCTCGTATATTTATTGGATTGGAATCAAGTAATGATGGAAAATGGCGAATTAACCTTCCTGATAACAGGTTAAGTATATCTTTAACACAACCAAACTCAAATATTGAAGTGGTATCCCAATGACGTGCAACATGTGAACATGAATGTAGGTACTAAAGATGAAAATTTAAGAAATAGCTACACTTAATTCTCTGGAATATCGTCTACCATGTTCATCTTAAAATCATTAAGGCGAGAAAAAATAACTCAAACCTACCTGAATAAAACTGCAAAGAAGAAAGCAATGGCGGGAAGGCAGTTCGCAGTTGCAGCAGCCAACGTTGCGGATGTATACGTAAGAGCAACGCCATAGAGATTCAAGCTCAAAGTAATTCTAGAACAAAGTAAAGCCACAAAGTTAAACATATACATGATGGAGGTTCCTTTGTCTTTAAAGAAGAAGACTCGTAGTGAGCAAGCACCATTGTTGCAAAAATGATGATATTCCAAAGGGTGTCGCTCACTGTTTTTTAAAAATTTTTAAGTCGAGATTTGAATTAAGGAGCTTGGTCCAAAATGAGCCAAATTTGAAGTGACCTCTACAGCCAACACAAGTGGTCCTACGTGTGTCTAACTCCACTACGTGAATGATCGGGTGTGTAGCTTTCCCGACGGTCATGAACACATTGTTAGATCCTTACCACCTGGGGATTTTGCGCTTATGGTGTTTATGACTTTGCAGAAACAATAGAGATCTACTTTGGAAAGAAACTACCAAATCCAACAAAGCGTACCCGCAAAGTGAGAGCATAAAGATCTTGCAGAGGGTTGTAAATGAGAGTGATGGTGCACTTCTCCTAGAAAGCCCAAGCAAAACGTCAATCTGAATTCACTTTATCAAAGAGAATGACATGCGATATCTAAGAGGATTCTGATACAGATACCATTCGAAGATCATGGCGACGGGAGCTAAGAAAATTGTAGCCGCTGCCTGCCTATAGAACACAAAGATGAATGTGTTCATGCCCACATCAAATGCTGCCTTGGAGAGCAAGAACATGCCTGCATAGATGGTTTGTATGAGAATAACAGCTAAATAAGGATTGTTTCTACCCATTGTAACCGTTTACGATGTAAAGCTCGACTCAGTTTGATTCTTTTTTACGATGAATCTGTTCGTGTACTATGCACGGCTTAATGACTAGAAAGGGAGTACGTATATATAGACGAATGGACTGAAAGTTTAATGAAAACTACACGTATGTGTGTGGTTATGATGAAAGGCTACACTTTTAGACCTCGTTAGTGGAGTGTCTCTGTTCCCTGTGCATCCCTATAAAGTGAACTTTCCGCTATATTGTTGATGGAATCTAACCTCGCTACGGTTTCTAGAATGTGTGAAATGTGCTAATATTGTGGTAAAGTTTTTAGCTTGATCAAGAAATTGTGTGTTTTTGCCGGTAGAGTAGGCTATTGCAAAACCACGCTAAACCTTGTGTCTTTTATCATTTTGAAGTTATTATTTTTCTTATTTTTGATTGCCGATTCATAGTTACTATTATTCCGGAAGTATAACAAACCATATTATAACCTTTTCCGTACTTAAGCAATCTGGATTAATGGAAAACTCTTAGTCAAAACTCAGCGAGAAACATTTACAAAATATAAGACAAAAAGCACTTGCTTATTCATGAAGGAAACCTCAAAAGCGCCTTAGAAAACGTGGAATTTGATGTCCAGCATATGGATTTATACAGCACTTTCGTATGTGGTAATAATTCAACATCAAAGAGCAGCTTATTAAACTTAACATTCCCTTGCTAAACTGTTATTATTATCGCTCAAACACCTGCACAACACACTAAATTTTCTAGTAAGAGAGATGAGGATCATGGTTTCTCTAGGGTTTAGCAAGCAAAAGCTAGTGATGGACGTAAAAGGCAACCCAGTGGTTTGCTTTCTGGAATTCCACCCAAAAAAAGGGGGTTTGGTTTATTTGGCTGTCTATGAACGCACCTAGGAGCTTTATTTACCTAACCTTTGTTCAGGTTACTTAGCAATTTTAACCTTTTTCTGGTATGTCGTCCCCATGTTGATTTGGTTTTAGAAAGACAAGTTGAATGTACCAACTTTTTTAACTTAAAAAAAGTTGGTCCATGGCAGCGAACTTTTATTATGTTATATAAAGTTGGTTCCATCTTGTAAGTTTGAATAACCAAGAGATGAGTTAAGTTGGTACCCAAAGAAGGGTACAAGACATACTAGGTTAAATGGAAAGTTCAGGGTCAAATTGCATCTGAAAATACAATTGTAAATTAATAGCAGCACTATTTGCTTGCAAACATGAGGCAGTTTGAGACGTAACTATTCGCTCTAGATTTGGACCATTCTATTCAAAGGCAGAGGCAGCACTTAGCACCGCTGAGCGCACGCTTACATGCTGTTCCTGCTTTTTTTTGGCCTGTACATCAGGTATTTTAGGTCATGTGGACGAAAATGCCCATCGTGGGTTTGCTTAAAAGAATGTCATTTTGGTCATTTTTGCCCGTTAAACTTACATAAGCAGCGGAAAGTGTTATTTTAGCTCCACTTTTTACCATTTGAGCTCCACGTTCAACGCTAATAAATTTAAGGCCTTAAAAAATGTCGTTATATTATCACTTTAACAACAAAAGTAGGGCTCAAATAACTAAAGTAGAGCTCAGATATCAGCTTCCAAGTCCTATCCTTTGATATTCGCTCGCTGCTCCCCTTAAAAATGGTTCCCGACTCCACCACTTATTTTATTTTAATTAGTTTGGACTGTTGTAGATACTTAGTAATAAAAGTTGAAGGGAGAATGCCAAACGTGGTTCAAATAAGTTTAATTTATTTTTTTCTTACACTGCTTAGTGTTGCTGTGCTTTTGATCACTCAAGATGCTGATCTTGCCAGATTGGGGGATTCTTGCACCACCATATGTCTGTGATAGACAGGGCCTTTAGCCTTTTACCCCATGACACACTGCTTTAACATATATTTTATCAATTTTTATGGTATATGATCCTTGATAAAGCACATAAATAAAGATTAAGTTCTTTGATTCGCATCCTCTTAGCAATCAGAATCAGGCCACTTGTTGATCATGCCAATGTGTTTTTTCTTTACCGGCGCCCTGATGACATGTGGCAGTGTTGGTGAGAGAAACTCTAAATAAATTCTATTTATGATAGTCAAAAAAGTTCCTAACTTGTTCGTACGAACTGTTATTTTGAAAAGGTCGTCAATTTCAGCTCTATTATCTGCTTTTTCCATCATATTTTTTGCTAAATTTTTTGCACTTTTTACCTATGAATAAATGAGGGTCTGCTTTCTTCTCTACTTTGGGAGCAAAAAAGGGGAAACTAGATTCGCAGTAGTCAGAAGGCCGAACATTTGAAGTGGAGAATTAAAAGGGTGACCTAAAAAAGGCAACGGAGATGACTTTGTATTTGTCGTCAAAGTAGTAAATTTATCAGTAGCAAGTAAAATAGGTTATAGCATGAAACAATTTGTTTAATTGCCATGAGATGAAAAAGTCAGAAGGTGCTTCATAGTTTAAACAGAGTCCAGCCTCCAATCAGAGAGTCCAGGATGAGTCTGGACTGCCGAACAAGCCTTGCGCATGCAATGCATGCATCTATCCTCCGTTTAGTTTTAGATTGCACCCTAAGAAAATCATGGGAGCACCTAGCAGCTGGTAAACACCTGAAGTCCATTAATGTTGCATATTAGTTTAATGTTATTTGATTTTCTTAACCAAGTAATCCTCAATGTGAAATCCCTCGACAGGAGTTAGAAACTGTTCCTAATAGCAACAACAAACTCAAACTAGTTTCTATTTGATAGTAACGAATCACTTCATGTATAGCAAGATAACTTTTTTGTTGCGCGTTTGTGTTGGTAAACCTTCAGCGACCAACAATATGCCTGTTTTTATGTAGCCAATTGTAAAGAACTTGTTGTATGCTTGTCTCTAGTATTAATTGATAAAGCAATCAATGGTTGTAATACTGCCAATAATTAATTTCCTACTCCCTTTGTTTAATTGCAATTTTCTATGTGGGTTTTTTGTGAATTCTTTGATAGAATCAGTACATGTCAACGTTAATTTTTGTCCCTTAAGTCTATCCTAACTTGACTTGTTAAAGTACGCTTCATAAAATTTGTAGTTGCTATTTCAGTTCAATATAAATTTTACGTGATGTTCAATCTATCTTAGAAGTATACAAAAAAATTGAAGAAAGAATCTAATAAAACTAATGGAAAAATTAAAAGATGAACAAAGCTTAGAGAGATGTGATGGCGTGCACCATTGGAAGCGGAATCTGTGATGGATGTTTCCGTTTCTACTTCATACACCAGGCTACTAATTTGGTCACGTGAAATTGATCAACTAAACCTATTTAGGCTTGTAATTTTTCACACGGTAAGAACATGTTATGTAGATTGCAAATACTATTATCTGCACAACAAAGACATGATTTGCATGCATTTTTCATTTCATTTGACTGTTCAACCTAGTTCGTTCACATCATTAAAACGTGAAATAGATGCTATAATCAATGTGTAGTGAATCCAAAAATGCTTCATGATAAATCCTCCAAGAAATAGCGAGATTCAAATGGATAGCTACGATACAACTTTAGTTGCGGGTTAAAGTAACGCAAAGACATGCTTTTTTTTTTTGGTAAATCACAATCACAAAGACATGCTGTATATGTACCCACACGTCCCTGCCATCGCCTAAATAGTCAAGGATGTGATTTCTTTTCCAAAAGCAACTGATGTGAAGTTAGTGTCTTAACACTTGTCCAAATCAGACATTTGGGGCTCAATACATCACCAATTTAAGTGATGGTCCAAACACACCGTGTACGAACAACTTTCTTCGGGGGAAAAAAACAAAAAATATATGGCTACAACAATTACAAAAGTGCCAAGGAAATTTGACTACGCGTTGTAAACTAGCAAGCTACATATAATTCTTGAGAAACCTGGTGGGAAACGATATTATTGTAAGAAAGAAATAAAGCCTTGATTTCCGCCAGCAATTCAAAATTGTCAACAAAGGCAACGAAATGTAAAAGTATGGTCATCAACTAGAGGAACTACAGCCTACGGGTATGGTTAAATAAATAAGGCGTGCAAAATAAGCATATTAACAACTTATAAAAATGACATCTATCTAATAGGAGTGTACAATAAGAGAAGTTAGAGCTTCTTTGCGCAACACGTCATCATAAAAATAATTTTTTTGCTTGACACGTCAACACAATATGTTTTCAATGTGAAATAGAGTTATACCCATTATAAGTGTTATTAAAGATTTGAAGAATTATTTTGGACAGGGTCCTTATTCTTGATAAGTTAATTAACATATTAGTAAACATTATATAATTGAAAAAATAATTCTAAACGTTCAGAATCTCTAACTTATTAATGAATTAACTTATTAGAACTTAATTTTGAGTATTGTGTCCTTAAAATCACTATTTGATATGAATATAAAATTTTATATATTTTAGAAACAAAAATAATATCATCTTGAATGGGGTCCTTATTTCTTAATAAGTTAAAGTTTATATTAGTAAGCTTTATACAACTGAAATTCTAAACATTCTAAAACTCTAACTAATTAGTGAACTAAATTATTATGACTAAGTTTTGACTATTGTATCCTTAAAAAACTCTGTAGTATGGATATAAAATTCACATACTTAAAAAAAATTAAATGATATATTATATTTTTGAAAAAACGGCTATTACGCTTAAAATAACATATAACTTTAATTATTCACACATATATGATGCATATACGTATATTTATCAATGTGTAAATAGATAATAAAGTCATTGTAAAAAATAAATTTATAAGTACATAATCTATAAAAAGCGAAGCAAAAAGCGCAATAAAATTCAACCATAGCTTCACTGCCAGACACATCATATAATACCCCGGATTTTTTTGGGTACTTGTGTATAGAAAAATTAAAAAATTATTCTGATTTTGAATTAAGTAATGGACCTTAGAGAATTTTCTTGAAGTCTTTTTATTGACGAAATTAATATTCAATAGTCTTAGTGACTAATGTGATTATATTAGATATTACTAAATAAGAAGAAGAAGAAGATATTTCGACTTGGATTATGATTTTAAGTCATATTGTGATTAAATTAGTAATGAGGACTTTAAGTTGTATTATGATGACACTAGTAATTAGGACTTCAAGTTATATTAGAATTAGATTAGCAAACTATATAAGGGGAGAGAAGACATAAGATTCTTCATATTTTTTTAGAGACAAAGGAGAGAAAAGAGCTAGTACATTCTTTTGGGTATTCAAACAAAAAAGTGGTGATTGATCTAAAGATAAAGAGGAGAATTTTGTTGTTACATTCGTTACCTTGAAGTAAGGATTTTTTACGTCGTCTTTTCGTTTTATACACGAGAATTTATGTGCTCTATCATTTGATTCTCAAAATACATTTGTCTTTGAGCTTATTTTTTTATCATCACGCTTTTGTAACGTTACAATAATCTTATTTTTCTATCTTCTAATTTGCGTTAAAGACGGTTTCCATGTGATTTATAAAAATCTGATTTGTTTATCGTAAGAAGGCATTCGTAATTACTTTATTCTCCCAGCCATTCTCCATTCACAGTCAAAATCCCTGGTGATGCTTCCATCCCGAACCTTTGTTCAAGTTCTGTTTTCCCTGGCATGGTCCGTAACACTACCAAAATACATAAGTCTATCCTCATAATCCTTTACACCCTTATCTAAGATTAATCCCCCCCCCCCTTTTCTTTCATCATCTTGTTCCATTTGCGTGGTCTCCTCCCCCCAGCCTTATCTCCCTCGCTCCTCTGCAAATCCATAACTTTCACCCTTTCTTCATACCCATTATGACTCCTTATCAAACCAATGAAGAAGAATAAATGACCTCATCAACCAAACAAATCGTCTTAAATGTTCCTTAGAACCGATTGAGTTAGAATCTGATCCTTCCTTCCCTGAATCCTCTCTCTCACTAACACTCATCGGTAAAATCATCAGCGACAAAACCCTCAATCGCCATGGAGTCAAAAGTATCATCCAGCGAGCATGGAATCTGACCGATGGCTTTAAAATCCGGGAACAAGACAATTGTCTATTGTTCATCTTCAACAATGAACAAGACATGCATCAAATTTTGGAAAAGCGACCTTGGTCTATCATGGGAGCGCATCTGGCTCTCCGTGAATGGCCATCGGATGTGGCAATACAAGAAATCCCTCTCCACCTCTCTCCTTTCTGGGTAGGATCTGTGGAATTCCACCCAATAAAATGACGATGAACAATGCACAAACGATTGCAAACAGATTGGGCAACCTACTGGAAATTGAAAAATCCAAAGAAGGAAAAAATTGGAGTGAAAGGGTACATGCGCCTCAGAGTTGATATCAATATTGATGAAGCTCTTCCCAAAGGCTTCATCATGAAAAGGACGTGAGTGGAGGACATTTGGGTTCATTTCCGATATGAACGGCTCCCAGATCTGTGCATCGGATGTGGTCACCTTGGGCACGTCCAAAAATGGTGCCACCAACAAGTTGATCCGCTGGCTAACTGGAACATTGTGGGAGCTCCTCGTCTTTACGGACCTTGGATCAGAACCTCATATGAACGGGATTGGCTTTCCTCGAAGCGTAATCTAAATCCCCAGAACCACTTCTCGGCGAGCACTTCACTGGCGATAGGGGATTGCTTGGCTCAACCGGAACAGGAAATGGCATTCGGCCAGATAATGCCACCTACGAGCTCCAACCCTGAGACACCTACCTCTGACCACAACCACAATGCTCCCAACTTTTCTTCTCAGCAGGTATGTAAGGTCCAAATCAAACTCAATCCTATCCCCCCCATCTTTGACACTCTCTCAGTAGAGAGACACCCCTCATTTCATCAAACTACTTCCTCTGCAAATGTCGCGGCTCAAGCGCCGACACTCAACCTTCTCCCTCTTGGCCAAACTAACTCTCCTCAGTTAGATGACCCATCCGCAAACCTACAGGACCCTCTTGGTCAACCATCTCCTAAACTAGTCATCACTCATGTTTCGGCCCATAACACCCTCCCGCCCATGAACCAGGCCCAAACCAACTTCAAAAAAGAAAATTGAACCTATTGTCTTTAGGCAACCCAAAAAAACTCAAGCCCACTCCAATTTCCTTAGGCCCAACCCACCATGAACTTAACCCGCAACCTTCTCCTATGCATCCCAACACCACAAAAAAAAGTCCCAATACAAAAAACCATCTCTTAAGCAACTAGTGAGACTACAAAAGCACAATTTCATCTCTTGCTCCTCACCAACAGCCTTTGGAAGTCCTGGTGTTTCTCATGTGGAAGAAGTCGTAGACCTTCAACCACATCCCCCATGTACTTCTATTTAGAAACTGTCTAGGGCTCGAAACCAGAAAGAAGGTTCGGGCCCTCCGTAGGCTTGTCACAAGCCGCTCTCCTGATATTCCATCTCTCTGAAATCAAATTGTCTTCTAATTCTCTCATCCCCCTTCTTTCCTCTTTAGGCTTCTTTCATAACTACTGCGTCAACCCCGTTCGCTCTGCAAGAGGTCTCTGCCTAGCTTGGAAGTCAGGTGTGGACCTAGAAATAATCTTTGCCTCGCCAAATTTCATCAATGCTCTTGTATTTTCTGATCCTCCAATAACCCCTTGGATGTTGTTAGCCGTCTACGGTCCTCCTTACAAACAGGAAAATTTGGCTTTTTGGGAAAATCTAAGGAAAATTGTTGATTCGTTCTCTGGCCCATGGATGGGTATTGGTGACTATAACAAGATTACTACTTCATCAGAGAAAGTTGGAGGACGGCCGTTTGCTTCACCATTAATGGGGTCTCATATCGATGATAAATGAAATGGAACTGATCGATCTTGGCTTTTCTGGCAATCCGTTTATGTGGAACAACAAAAGGCCTCTGCTAGCTAACATCAATGAATGGATTGACCGTGGTCTAGCTAATCTGGCTTGGCGTCTACTCTTCCCCAACGCCTTTATTCATCATTTGTCGGCCCACCAATCAGATCATAGTACTCTTGTCCTTAGCACCATAGAACTCACTCCCCAGTTCCCCAAACCTTTTAAATTTCTGGCCTGCTGGACTAGAGATCACACTAGTCATTACGTTGTGGATCATGCTTGGAGGATTCATGTCTGAGGCTCTCCTCAATTATATTGTGCCAAAAACTCAAAAATGTCCGGCGTGCTCTAAAGGCTTGGAATATATCCCATTTTGGTAACGTTCAATCAAATATTAAAGCACTGTTGGAAGCTATTAATCAGGTCCAAAAAGAAGATCCAAACCATACCAACCTTGCTCGTGAAGCTAACCTGCAGATGTCATTGGATAAAGAATTGAAAGAGGAATCGCTTTGGATGGAAAAATCCAAATTTCAGAAGATCTTAGAGGGTGATTGCAATACCAGTTTCTTCCATCTGACTACTATAGTTAGAAGGCGACGAAATGCGATCGATTGTATAAAAAATAATGAGGGCGTATGGATTAAAGGAACGAAGTAGATTGGCAACTGCTTCAATGAACATTTTCTCTCAATCTCCATGAGTTCCAATCCTTCGTTCCCTCTCGATCTGGAGAATCTTTTTCAGCCTGTGCTCTCGGAAGCGGACCATGAGATGCTATGTACAATTCCTTCCGACTCTGAAATTGGTATGATTCTTAGAAATCTGGGCACTGATAAAGCTCTGGGGCTAGACGGAATGACATCTGTTTTCTATAAATTCTACTGGAGCACTACGAAGTCTGATGTGATCAATAGTGTAAAATTTTCTGGCCGTCATCTTCTCAAGGAACAGAACCACACGCATATTTCTCTCATTCCTAAGTTAGAGAATCCTTCTTCTGTTAACCACTTCCGCCCAATTAGTTTGTGCAATACTAATTACAAGCTCATTTCCAAAATTCTAGCGTCTCGTCTGCAATCTGTTCTCAACAAGTTAATCTCGCCCCTCCAAGCAGCCTTTGTACCGAATCATATGGTAAGTGACAACAGCATCATGGTCCAAGAACTGAGGCATACCATGAGACACAAGAAAGGGAAGAGCGGACTAATGGCAATCAAACTCGACATGGAAAAGGCATACGACAAGATGGAATGGGGCTTTATACTAGCGGTCCTAACCAAATTCGACTTTGATAGCCGATGGATAGAATGGGTCAATCAATGTATAAGCATAGTATCCTTCTCGACTCTTATAAATGGATCCCCTCATGGAAATTTTCATCCGTCCCGAGGTTTTCGGCAAGGGGACCCTTTGTCCCCGTTCGTATTCATTCTAGGCTTGGAAGTCTTAACCCGATTAATTCTTTAAGAGGAGCAACAAGGATATGTTCATGGCATTCGAGCTAGTCGTGGAAGCCCCCCATAACTCATCTACTTTTTGTTGACGATATTATCCTATTTTGCAGGGCAAATGAATATGAAGCATATACGATTCTCAGATGCCTCAGTAAATATGAAGCTTGGTCTGGTCAGAAAATTAACCGAAGCAAATCTCGTGTCTTCTTTAGCAAGAACACGGCTTCTAATCAACGCCGGGATCTTTGTGCACAGTTGGAGCTGAAACAAGCCCCCCAAAATGATAAGTATTTGGGGCTTCCTATTTTCACCAACCATAACAAAGTGGGTTTGTTTAAATCTATTACAGAAAGAGTTAACCATAGGCTCATTGTTGGAAGGCAAAGTGTTTATCCCAGGCGGGTAGGAGTACCATAATTAAAGCTGTGGCTTTGGCTATACCAACATACACAATGTCTACCTTCATTCTCCGTACAACAGTTTGTGATAACATTGATAGTGCTATAAGGCAATTTTGGTGGGGACACGCGAAGCACTCCTACTGCCTAAAGGCATGGAGTTCTATCTGTAACATCCCGGAATTTTCGGAACGTTAGACACTCACTCGATCAGTTCATTAAGACAATAATATCCTCTACCTCAAAATACCACAACTGTCAGAGCAACTAAACCCCAAAATTTAAATCTTAGTAGACCATTTGATGTATCAAACTAGGTCTTAAAAATTTAAACAATAATGTTTACCCACGCAGGGGTTCCAATGATGAATACCAAAATCTAATTCCTTCGCTTTCGCTTCCTCAGCTCTAATCCCTATTCAGGTAACCTCCTGCTGGCGGTCACCTGCGGAAAGGAAGTCAAAGGGGAGTGAGCTTTTGAGAGCCCAGTAAGGTCACACAAAGATTTAAAATGACAAAACGATTCGGACGATTTTTTATATAAAACTTTTGAAGAGTATTTTCAATGAAATACAGCACTTAGACAAAGATGAACAAAACAAACGATTTTACATTCAAGTCCAATAACAACTTTTGAGGGATTTTGCTTTCGATGAAATCACTACAATACGATATAAACATAGAGATGAGTATTCAACTCAATCCCTTAAATAATAGTCATTTGAAACACTTCGGATATAATAAAGCATGAATGGATACTATTCAAAACAGTTCAAGTGTAATAAAATATAAACAGGAAACATTGAACATGAGTAGTACAGAAGCAAAGCCACCCCGGCAGTGCTCGATCGCTTTACATATGCATATGTACACTGACTAGTCCATCTAGGTACTAGCTAAACCCATTCAACAGACCATCCTTATAACGCCAACAATACGGACCATCCTTATGGCTCCCAAGTTACTAACTCATGTCAACATTGAAAAACAATAAATAGAATTCAAAACAATTTATGATAATTGAATCGATAAAACAGATGAGAATAAACAAATTACGAATTCCAAACGATTACTTAAGGCTCGAGTTAGGCTTTCATGGACAGTTTCAAAAGATCTTTTATATCAAACATAAAATCAAATCAATGTAGCTTGTAAAACTATTTTATAAGTATTTGAAAACAGAGTAACGAAATAGGGTTCAGATAGAATTCCTTACCTCGATCCACGCTATGCAATGCTACGCAACCTCGATTATAATTCTTTGGATAAACCTAAATTGGCAAATCCATATGTTAGAACATAATCTATGCTACTATACTAATAACCTAATATCAGCTACCCACCACGTGCTCACTTCTAACTCCAGAATCGCTCAACTCACAGCGCGCCTCGCACGGGCCCAACGTAGCTGAAAATCCCATTCACTCCTTAACGTGTAATGACACTCTAGAATTTATAATATTTTACACTAAAACACTTTTATAGCTTAAAACATTATTTTAAGTTAAAATATGCATTTTCTGAATTTTTGAATATTTTTGAATTAAAATAATTTCTTTAAATGCAATGAAAACCCAATAATAGCCATAATTACTTCCAGCTGAAAATAAAGTCTCATAATTATTGTAACAGCTTTAAAATATGTATAACAATTATTGAAATTGAAATCAAAAATTAAAAGGTATTAAAACTATTTTTAACTTATTCGTTTTTTTTAAAACCAATGCGATACGGAAACCATAGAAAATAAACTCCAAAAATTATCAAATTCAAGCTGAATTTTATTTATAACACAAAGACATTATTCTAATTTCCCCCCAAACATTTTCAGGGTTTAAAGGCTCCAAAAGAATTTTACAAATCTGTAATTTCAGAAAATATTAAAAATTCATACGATTTCGAAAATTATGAAAATTTGCCACAATTTCTAATATAGCCTATGGTATCTTACAGTAAAATTTAACATGCTAATGATCACCGTACACCTCCCAACACACGCATCAAATTTAACGCTAATCTGTGGTACGCCTGTGCATGCACAGGGTACTACTACCCACTGCTGTGACCATTACCCACTTTTCTTCTTTTCTTTCTGCCAACACTCAGAACACACACTCTTACCCCACAGCTGTTCACTCCTCTCTATACACGCTACACATACACATGTACACACATTTATACACAGCACAGCTTCTTCCTACCCTTTTTCCAAAACCCATTTCATAACCACCACTCACTCCAACAACACCTTGCCCAGCCACACTCACTGCAAGACCCATTTCAATATCACCACTCACTCTAACAACACCAACACAGTTTGCATGCACATAATTCACTACAAACACACCTCAAAAGTGTAGTCCTATGGCGGTCTCCCTTCCCTTTCTCCCTCACTCGCACACGCCACAAGAATATGCACAGGACCACCAAAAAATATACACAGCAAGCACACAACCATACACTCAGTTGCCTCTCGGCAGTATCACTAACCCATAGCACGCACAATGCACGCACTTCTCACATACAGTTGCACACAAAACAGACGCACAACACACAACACCTAACATTGCTGCCCCCTTTCACACCCACTGCCTCATGGCAGTGGGTTTTTCCCCTTATCTGCACCCTCCTAGCCCGTCCACTCACACACACTCAGCACGCAGTTCACCCATGCACAAGCTGCCCATATCCCCCCCCCTCTCTCTCTCTCTCTCTCTACTTACAGCCCCTCTTGGCTGTTTTCTGTCCCAAACCCCACAGCCCTCACCGTTAATTCTCTATCTAAACCCACATACCCACCAACTGAAAATCATATTAGGAATAAAATATAGGCGCCACTGATCCCAATTCATACGATCCATACCCAACACTTGTCTTTGCTAAGGAAGAACCAATTCATGCGATCCGTACCCAGCACACCCACATACCCGTACCCCTACGCACACTCACATATATACCCTGTAACCCATGAATCCGTGAACAGTTCTTAAAAGAAAAGGTTTAAAAAAAACTTACCAGAAAACCAAAGACGATCGCCGGAATCTTTATCAAGTCCTTCCTCTTTTCTTCCTCTCCGTACCCTTCTATCTCTCAGCTATTTCTTAGAAATTTTGGATGTAAACCTTAGGGTCGGCTGCCTCTCAGAAGTATATGGGTATATATACAAACCTTAAAATGGGCACTTACCAAAACCTTCCTTCAATTTTGTTAAGTCATTTTAAATCGTACCCGCTACTATGTCCTATTATAAATAGGTACAAATTAACTTATTTGCTATGGTTTGTGTTAGAAAAATTTTAGCGGGTTTGTTAGATAACCTCGCTACACTAATCGTCTCTAAAATCATAGAGATGCTAAAATTTTGCCGCTAAGAGTCGTTAAGAAAAACATTGACGTTAAGTTTCAAAAATATTCTCGCTAAAAGTTTCTTAAAAAAATTATCGATGCTAACTAAAATTTCGTTGCTAATATATATTGGCCGATAAAATTTCTAATTAGATCCGAAAAATATCGGGGTGTTACACTATCTGTACTCCCAAACATTGTGGCGGATTGGGTTTCAAACTAATGAGAGAGGTTAATAAAGCTTTAATCGCTAAGCTTGGATGAACGGTGCTCAATTGCCCTGGGAAAATGTGGGTTCGGATGATGGCAGCAAAGTATCTAAAAAAATCCTCCTTCCTGGACCATTCTCCGCCTAGAGGAGCCTCTTGGTTATGGAAAGGAATCATGTCTAGCCAAAAAAACAATACAAAAAAGTGCCTGTCATCATGGGCAATGGTACATCTATTGACTTCCGAAAAGACCCATGGATCCGTACTTTGCAAGGATTCAAAGCTCCAGCTTCTCCAGCCTTCAATCAGCGCAACTCAAGGGTTTCGGACCTTATCGATCAACAAACTGGCACATGGAATAGGCTGAAATTGCACCGCTTCTTCCGGGATTCCGTCATCAAGGAAATTCTTAATATTAGAATCTCTTTAACATTTTCATAGATGGGTCCTTATCTTTATATTTATCAACTTTTTAGAATATAAAATTTCTAAAGCTCTGTCTACCACATATATATGGCATTAAGTGCTAAAGATGATTCTTGTGCTGCCACTTTAGTTGTCGGAAAATATTATAATTTCTCGGATAGCGATAATTACTAATTGCTAGATATAATTTACGAACAATATATATTCCCTAGGAACATAAGAAACTTCAGAAGAATCTCCAAAGAATTCCTAGCGATAATTTCTAATCCTTATTTTCATTGGACCCAATCAATTTCAGCTGCAAGGTAATTTTTCCCTTTCACACGATTGAGTTTGCATAGCTCGTAATTGATGTTGTTGTGTATTACGTGATCATTTTTCTGTTAACGACCATTAATCCCTTCAGATATTAGATGTTCGGCCCTTTCACGTATATGCAGAAACTACAAGGCCTGAAAGCACTCAGTTTGAAGAAACCAGCATCTCCATGCCTTCATGTTTCGTTTTAACCCTTCATTTAAGTTCTTAATGGTGGGCCACATAAAATTTTCTTGCTTTAATCCTTATGATATGTAGTTTATAGATTCAGCTTATGCAATTTGAAACCAGGTGGTGGTTATTAGTGACTTTTATCATTTGTGTAGCCTCTCTTTGGCCATCATTTGCATTTGTTATGTGGAACCCACAAATTTAGGCCACGTTTGACACTTTTTTTTTCTTTTTTTTTTTTTCAGTTTTGAAAATTGGAAAAAAAAAAGTGCGTTTGGTAACCATTTTTTTTTCTTCTCCAATTTAAAAAATCAGTTTTTAAACTGAAGAGTAAAAAAAAAACTCCAGAAACTGTTTTTTTTTTTTTTTTTCACTTTTGGTTTTTTTTTTTAGACCACCACCACCACCCTCCCACAGCAGGCAACCACCGCCGGCAGCCACCTCCGGCCACCGGCGACCACCGCCTGCAACTGCCGACAGCCACCGCCGGCCGCCGGTGGCAGCCACCTCCGGCCCGCCGGAGGTGGCTGCCTTCCTTATTGTGTTACTTCCGGATAGAATCAGTAGAGGAGATTGGATTACCGGCCTAGCTGTGTGACCGAGAGCTAACAACTGAGACTAATAACATAAATTTTCTGCAATTCAATCTTCCGTGTGTAAGGTGGAAGTCCCAAATAATGGTTTTATATCAGAGTCAGCATTAGCATTTTTAGAAATAATAATAGAGACGAATTGAATTTGTTTAGATTTTATTTTGAACTCAATGTTGGAGTAATTTGAGATTAATTTATTTGCTTTAGGTCTCCATAGAATTTATTTATGTATTTTGGGGACTGATTTGAAAAAAAATTATATTAGAGAATACAAACGATTTGAAAAAATTAAGGTCGCTCAGAATTCATCAGAGAATACAAACGATTTGACAAAAAAATTATATCAATGACAAAATGGGAAAAGATAATCTCAATTTCTCAATTTAGGATTCAATAGATACCCTTTCGATCTACTTAAGGTCGCTCAGAATTCATCAGAGAATACAAACGATTTGAAAAAAAAATTATATCAATGACAAAATGGGAAAAAATAATCTCAATTTCTCAATTTAGAATTCAATAGATACACTTTCGATTACACTGAAACAATGCAGATGATATTGAACATGAGTATAATGCAAAGCCACACAGGCAGTGCATGGAAACACTTAACAAAGCCACACAAGCAGTGATGGGTAATCACTTAGCAAAGCCACAAAGGCGATGCTCACTAACACTGTAGTTACATATGCATATAAACACTAGTTAGACCCTTAAGGTACTAGTATCTCCTGACAATAACGGACCATCCTTATATCACTCTCGATACAGACCATCCTTATATCTCCTCAATACACTAACTCATGTCAATATGCAGAATGCAATAATCGATAATGCAATGATTAAATCGATGCACAATGAAAAATGAATATAGAGCATTGAATTGGATTTTCAATAAACGTGTTAGGCTCAAACAGAGGTTATTAATGGCAATCGATGCAATTTCAACATAATTATAATTGAGTCCAATGAAAACATCAACAACAATTAGAAAGAATATTTACGATGTTGAATAGATGAAATAGGGTTTTGAAAGAAATTCCTTACCTCGATCCAAGTGATGAAGCTAAAAGTACTCTCGATCAAATCCTCGGAGTTAACCTAGGTTGGCAAAGTCATTTATGAGAACACTATCCATTCTGCTATATTATAAACCTAATATAACTATCCACAACGTATCCATTTCTCTACCTAGAAATGATGAAACTCGAAGTAGTTTCACACACAGCCAACCTACCCCGAACTCGCCACACTCTTCGAGACATTGAATTTTTTCAAAAGTGATCTTAACATTCATTAAGTATTATTTATAGCTTAATGAAGCATATGGATTAAAAATAAAATTTTGAATATTTTTTTATTATTTTTGAATTAAAAATAATTTTTTTAAATACACTAATAATCCATAAATTGCCATAATTGCATCTAGCTGAAAATAAAGACAAATTATTTTTATACAAGCCTTAATATATGTATAAAATTATAGAAATAAAAATAAGAATTTAAAAGGCACTAAAACTATTTCTTTATTTTTCATTTTGTTAAATTCAATGCGATACAGGAAATGATAATAAATCAACTCCAAAAATTTCCACATTTTTACTGAGTCTTTCTTATACTATGAAAACAGTACTCTAATTTTTTCAAAATATTGTCATGGATTTAAAGGCTCCAAAATTTTTATAAGTCTGAATTGCAGAAAATATACCAATTTTATACAACTTCTGAAATTATAAAATTTTACAAGAAATTCAATTATAGCTTACTTTAAATTTTCACGTGCTAATGTTCATATACGCTATCCAATAGTGCTACGAGTGGTTGTGTGAGTATTGGGATAATGGATAGTAAAAAGAGCATAAGTTGTACGAGTGTGTGTGTACACGGGAAGCGTTATGTTTGATACACATCTCTTTTGAAAACTGTCAGTAGTCCGCGACCTAATGTCGCAGACAACATTTTTTTTACCTTTTTTTCCCCTCCTCCCCTGTCCGCTAGACTGTATCGCGGACGACATTCAGGTCCTGACACATGTCAGGAAAAAGTCGTCCGCCACACAGTGTAGCGGACGACCTCTAGGCTGACACATGTCAGGACCTGTCCCATCAGTCCTTCACTCCCACGTTCGCTATACTATATCGCAGACACTATATTGTCCGTGATATAGTATAGCGGACGTCTAAGATTGTCCGCTACACTGTGTAGCGGGCATTTAATATATATTCAAAAAAATCCTAACTACGATACTCTTCTCCATTCTTCCTACTCACAAATATTCCCAGCGGCGTTGCAAGTAGATCTATGCAATTTCTTCTTAAGAGCAGCTTACCCTAATAGATCACGTAAGTTCACAAAATCAATCCTTTACATGTTTGTAATCAATAGTTGTGATGAATATTGCGTTTTATGCGTGGTTTTAATTATGCATTGAGCATGTGCTAGCGATGATGAGGATTTATATATGTATGTATTTGTTCATGTGCTAGCGTTTGTAAAATCCGATTCCGTATATGTATATATATCGATTATACATATATTCATATATGTTAACATTGTATGTATTATGCATGTGTTAGCGTCGTATTTTTGCAAGCGATTATCAAAATCCAAACCGTAAAATCCAAACTGAGAAGGTTTTTCCATAATTTCAGTTGCAAAAAATGGAATTCAACCCTGGACCAGAAGATCCATCCGTGTTATACGACCAAGCCAACCATATCAGTACGCTCATATGGGATGGTGGAGTAAGATACATTATTTATCAACTTTCTTATTCTTACGAACGTTGTATACTGTTTGTTTTGCTTAAATTGTATTTATTAATTCGTAGGAAAGAGAACTTCTCACCACCGTAGAAGTATCTCAAGAGTTCATATCATGGAAATTGAACAAGTCCCAGAAAAAGATACTGCGTGGAATTGGGTTTGGGATTTTCACGCATGGACAGATCTTTCAACAGCTTGACCGGGCCTTGATAGGTGCCCTTGTTGAGAGGTGGAGAAGTGAAACGAATACGTTTCACTTCCCGCTCGGAGAGATGACAATTACCCTAGAAGATGTAGGGTTCATCTTAGGGTTGCCGGTGACGGGGCGGCCGGTAATTGCTCCTCCGTCGGAAGCAACGAATAAGAGAACCGCTAGGGACTTCTTCACTTCGATACCCCATGATCAATTTAACACTGGCGGTATAAAGTTGAAGTGGTTGGTAGATACCTACGGGGTTATGCTGAAAAACTATACGGGCCGTGAGCTTGTGCTGTACACAAAAGCCTTCCTCTTATGGGTGATAGGGGCAATTTTATTCCCAACGACGTCGAAGAACACGGTCAGCGTGAAATATTTACCGTTGTTGGGTAACCTGCCGGAGGTTGGAGATTATGCCTGGGGTGCAGCGGTTCTTTTGTATCTGTACCGAGCATTGCACAAGGCAACGAGGCCCGACTCCAAAGCCATATGTGCATGTCTCTCGCTATTGCAGGTATATCATATAAATCCAATCTTCGTTATTATTTTTTTTATTGAATCGATGATATAAATATAATTTGCGGATGTTCTCAGGTGTGGTCTTATGAACACCTTGCTCCCGGTGCACCAACGCGTAGGGATGGAACCGATAAAGTGTGGCCTCGGTTGTGTGCTTGGGAGTACAGCCGGAGGGTTAGCCATTACCAAAGGAGAGTCGATCCCCATCACAACATTACGTACTATCGAGGGGAGTTCGACCGTCTATCTCCGGCCAAATACGTTGGGCACCATACATACGTTTGGCGTGACGGGTGGGAGAGTCATTCGTCTTCACGCTCTCCGGGTTGCAGTGCACACCCCTGATCCACTTTGAGGTCGCAGAGTGGCAGCTGCCAGACTGAGCAATGCGCCATTTTGAGTTGGAGCAGGGTTTGCCAGTCGATGCCCCAGATATGAGGGTTAACAGGAACCCACCGGATGTCGAATGGTTTGGCAAGGCCAATGCGCACGAATTGTGCTCTGCGGAAATAGAGTTTTAGAGTTCTTGGCAGGACACACTGGCGGCCATCGTCTCCCCGTTATCAGCATCGAACAGTACAATGAGTGGTACTACCGCATCACGCAGAGGAGAGTAGCCCCAATAAACTTTGAACGTGGGGAGAGGTATGCGCCTAGGGGTCAGATCAATGAGCATATGGCATACAATCTCGTAAGTTGCCCAACAAGTCTGACTTGTCTTGAATTTGATGAATATAAATGTTTGATTGAAGTTACTTATTTTTTTATCTCTTTGGATGTAGGTTAATGCCTCGCTTGAATTCTTCCAGAAGTTGAGTGAGCGGAAGGATTTGGTGAGCGCAATGGGCGAGGATCTTCGCCAACAGGCTGCTGCATTGGCTTTAGGCTGCGAGAATTTTTTGCGCCAAGCATCGGGACAGTCTTCGGTTGTTAGCCCGGGAATAGGTTATACGGGCGTCAGTCAGGGATACGGTGATCCCTCCGGATAGGTTATACGGGCGTCAGCCAGGGATACGGTGATCCCTCCGGATAGGCTTCAGGGGTGAGCCAGGGAGTTGGTGGTCCCTCTGTAGCGGGGATGGGACAGGCTCAAGCGTCGTGGGACAATTATAGCGACCCCTCTTTCAATTTGTTCCCGGAATCCCAACCCCTCTCTCAGAGTCAAGTCATGCAAGACTGGCCTTTTAGAAACTATGGTTTCTTCGAGGCACTGCCCATTGTCCAGTGGGCGGGACCAGTTGGCACCCCTGGAAGGCAATATCCCCCGTTTGACCTCCCCGGGGGGCAATATTAGCCGGCGAAAGAAATGGCCGGAGAGCAATATCAGCCGGCCGAACCAGGAATTGGAGGCCAATATCCCTTGCTCTTGCCCCCCGGCGGAGGGCAAGATCAGTTGACCCCCCTGAAGGAGGGCAATATCCCCCGGTCGACCCCTGAGGGCAATATCTGAAAGGGCAGCCAGCCAGGCCCTTAAAGCCGCATAAATGCGAGTTAATTCGAGCCCGTTATTTTAGTGGGCCCCCCCAAGACGGACAGAACTATGACGTGGATCACCCAGAGGGCTTGGATTACAATGCCTCGTGGACAGAATTGGCCTCGCTGGTGCCGGAAGCTTGGTTAGACAGCGGTGTCATCTCGCACTACGCGTAAATTCTGAGGCAAAGGGGTCGGGAGCATCCAAACATCGGTCTGTCCGTTTTTATCTTGGATGCTTTTTTTCATCAGATCCTAGTACAAGAATGGGACGACTGGGGCAATTTAAGGAAAGGGAGAGGCCTGGCCCAGTGGAGACCGTCTGCTAACCTACAAGCATATCTTGGGTGGGATAGTCCAGTGAGCGCAAGTGTTGCCGACGTGTTTCTAATCCCATTTTTAGGGAATGTCCACTAGTACTTGGTTTGCTATGAACCAGTAGAGAGGACGGTATCAGTCCTCGACAGTCTCTACGATGATACCGACATGATGCCTGTGATTGACATGTACCGAGGCATAGGCCAGTTGGATGCCATGGTAAGATCATGTTTACTTCTTATTGTAACTTGCATATTCTAAAACTGATTAATCTTATTTTGTTTGCTATGTTTAATGTTTAATGCTTATTATGTTTCTCGCAGAATCTAGTTGCTGCCTTGGTCAATGGTAGGTGTCAGGAGAAGGTACCGCGCAGGCCGGACCTCATTTTCCGATTGAAGAGGCGTAGGCCCAAGCAACATAATTCCTTGGACTGCGGCATCTTCATCTGCATGTACATGGATTACATTTGTTGGACTGAGAGCCTTAAGAAGACCTTTTGGAGCCGAGAATGCATACAAGGCTTTAGGTATAGGATGGCTTGGCAAATTATGAATGGCCAGCCTAGAGCTATTAGGTTTATTGTAAATCCGAGTAATGAACAATATTCCCGCAGGGGATGAGGGCCCCAATTGACATTGTAACATTATATTCATTTTTTTTAATAAACATATATTGAATGCGATTGATTTTATTGACTGATATCGTTGTGTTGAATTCAGTTGAGTGTTTGATTTGTGGTCAGACGTGCTTGATTTGTGGTCAGAGATAGCATTTTGGCGGCTAATTGATTGATCTGTGATTTACTTTGAATGGTGGGAAACAAAGTGTTGGATATCTGTCTTTCTGCAGAGCCGTAAAAAACCAAGTGTTGGGGGATATGATATTTTCTGCAAGGCCGTCCGCTACATAGTATAGCTGACGTAGAGAGAACAAAAAAAAACCAAGTGTTGGATATCCGTCTTTCTGCGGGGCCGTCTGCTACATAGTGTTGGATAGTTGTCTTTCTGTGGGGTCGTCCGCTACATAGTATAGCGGACGTAGAGAGAACCAAAAAAAACCAAGTGTTGGATAGTTGTCTTTCTGTGGGGTCGTCCGCTACATAGTATAGCGGACGTAGAGAGAACCAAAAAAAACCAAGTGTTGGATAGTTGTCTTTCTGTGGGGTCGTTCGCTACATAGTATAGCGGACGTAAAGATAACCAAAAAAAAAAAAACCAAGTGTTGGATAGTTGTCTTTCTGCGGGGCCATCCACTACATAGTATAGCGGACGTAGAGAAAACCAAAAAAAAAAACTAAGTGTTGGGATTTATATGTCAAATGAAGAGTGATATATATATATATATATATATATATATATATATATATATATATATATATATATATATATATATATATCTTCCTACTGTATGTTGGGAATTTTTGCTGCACCGTCCGAAGACTTGTTTTAGCGACGGAATCAACGATCTCAATATCGATTAAAAATAAAAAATGTACAATTAACAATCAACAATATCAACATCGACGGAATCGAAAAATGGCACAATTAAGAACCTAAAATTTGGAAAAATAATGAACATTAACATAAAATTGTTCATAACAGAATTTAGGGTTCAACATTGGAGGAAAGTTTTTTCACAAGTGCTCCGATCAAACACCGTCGCTTGAAAATTCCACTTTCCCGTGTGTTCAAACACTACAAAGTCCCCGAGATAGAGGTCATGCTGCTCCACGAATTCGTTCCATCCCTCTGCGAAACAAATTTGATCTTCACCGCGCTTCTTCTTGATTCTAACATGCCATGACCCCTTGCGGCTGGTTAAAGTTGAATCGAAATAAAGTTTGGTAAGCCAATAGCAAAAGGTTACCGGTATGTCCTAACATATTCACAATACAAAAAATAGGTATGTTTTTAACCAAAGATCAAACTTTTAACACCAAAAGTAACACAGAGAAAGAGAGAAAGAGGGATGGCCTAAAAGTTCTGTATCAAACCAGGCATCATGACTTTGAAGAAGTGTCTGCCTGCAAGGTGCATGTTGCCTACAAATTCACTGCTGCTCGACGAATTAGAAGCCATCACGCTAGGAATGTTGCTAGAGGCGCCGCAGCGTTGAGGGGAGGATGGGGCTGTCGCCGGGGGCGGCGCGGCGTTAGGGGGAGGACGGTGGTGTCGCCGGAGTTATGGGTCACCGGAGATGTGGGTCGCCGTAGATGGGGTAGTGGCTGGGTGAGATGTTTGAGACAGATAAAGAAACGGACGGAGTGACAAGATGATTGGTCTCTGATTAATATATTACATGATAGAGTCATCCGCTACATTGTGTGGCACACAAAAAAAAGACCAAAAGTTTTTTTTTTCTGCAGACGTCCACTACATTGTATAGCAGACATAAAAGAACAACAAATTAGGACTCTGGAGAGACGTCCGCTTTATTGTGTAGCGGATACAAATAACAAAAAATGAGGACTTTGCAGAGACGTACACTACATTGTATAGCGGACATAAAAGAAGGTCAAAATTTTCTAAAGTGTCAGAATTTTAAGACTCTATAGAGATGTCCGCTACACTGTGTAGCGGACGGGGCTAATAAAAAAAACAACATAAACTTTTAGAGTTGATGGCTCTCATAGGTCCATCAGAAAATATATAACATTATTCGGTCGAAAGATTATTAGAAAAAAATTACAAAAATCATTACAAATGTCAAATATAGTTGATGGCTTAAAAAAAATTATAGGTCCACTGCAGCTTGTTCGTCTTCATCTTCGGCATCATCTTCTTTCCCGTCTTGCAAACCCCCTGGACTTATCCCCAGTGCCTTGTAATGGTTCCGCTTGTCGTGGTCGGTCATTTTGTTGCACAATGCACACCTTCTCAGCTTTTTAGGTTGAGTTGCCGTTTCAATAGAGCTTTTCATCCGCGTAGATCTCTTGCGGCCTTTCGTTTGCGATATAATTGGATCCAAAGGCCGGATATCATTGTCGTCTTCCTCCCCCGGCTCGTCATCTTCTGATCCCGTAGTAGGCTCGGTGTCAACCGCATTGCTGACTGAAGCTGCTTCCAACTGGTCGACGATGGGCTCTTGCTGCTGAGCTACCTCGAGGAGATGTTTATATCCGACCATTGTAGCAGCACCCTTTACGGACAAACGGGTGAACATCGTCACCAGATGATTATACCGCAACGTCTCTGATTCTTCAAAGTCAGTATACGGGTGCTCCGGAAAGGATATGGTACCGTGCAACCTGTTTGCACCTTTCGTCCACCGTGACAGGACGTATTTATCGGGGATTGTCCTGATATTCTTCTGTGTGAAAAACCGCAGAATGTGTCTACACAGGATGCCATGGAACTCAAACTTCTTGCAAACACATGTCACCGAGTCCGTCAATGTGTCGTGGCTCACCGTATAAATTCTGCGCAGCTTCTCAGGGACGAGGTCATTCACGAGCGAATAAACCTTGTACTCACGCGACGACTTTTCTGCCACCTTGTTTATACTGTATCGGCCCGATTTTTGCAGCTCTACTTGGTATAGCATGAAGATCTCCTTCGTATAGACTTTGGCACCGTTCAGCTCCAGCGGGGTCTCAAGCAACCTTCTCCTTTGCTTGTACGTGGTTGCAAAGTCTGCAGCCCTTTCTTTCACGAATAACGACGCAACCACTTTTTGTGCGGATGTGACGAAACTCTTCAAATTGGTAGATGTACCCACATAACTATCGAACATGGCATTCATAGATTCACTCCTGCCCGTCGTTTTCATGCCCGCAGAAAAATGCCTCCTCGTGTAAACGCCAATCCATTGCTCTTTGAGCTCGTACAAGTGCTGGAGCCACTCGTTGTCTTGCAATGAGTAATCCTTAACAAGCTTTTCCCACCTCTCCTCAAATTCCTCAATCGTTAACGACTTATTAACGCACTTTTCAAAGTCCTGTTTAAAGTCTGGATACTTTGCATACACGTGATGCAAACGTTCAGGGTATTTGTTGCTTATGTGCCAAGTGCACAAGTTGTGTCGAGTATCTGGGAAGACGGTAGCAATAGCCTTCTTCATTGCCAAATCTTGATCGGTGATGATAACGTTGGGTGCTTTGAAGTTCATTGCTTCCAGCCACACCCTAAACAACCATTCAAAAGAACTCTCGCTCTCGTCCCTTAACAAGGCGAACCCGAACAGGATGGAGTGATAATGATGATTGACCCCCGTGAAAGGAGCGAACGGCATCGAGTACTTGTTGGTACGGTATGTGGTGTCGAAAGTCACGACATCCCCAAAATGCTTATAAGCTAGCCTCGAACGACCGTCGACCCAAAAAATTGTGCTAACTCGATGCTCGTCGTCAAGTTTATAATCGAAGGTAAACTGCGGGTCCTCCATCTGCATCCGTTTCAATAGGCTCATTGTGGATTGAGCATCATTGAGGTCATACGCGGCTCGTCTATGGGTTCGGACCGCGTTACGAACGTCTGTCGTGTTAAAGTTTAAATTTTGAATTCCCCCAGCCTGTTCAGCAAGAACATTAATCATGTCGGTAGGTCCTAGCCGCGCATTGCTCATTGTGTGAATTAGGCTCCTCGCGACCTTACCCATCTTCTTGTGTTGATGCATCTGACTCACCTTAGAAGGGGTTACTAACGGGTGATTGTGTGCCAGTTCCAGGCTGGTAATAAGCCAATGATCTTGCTTGGCTTTATAGCTTACGAACATCTTGACCTGGCAATTCGTGCGCTCAAAGCAGTCCCGTCTTCTCCGCGCATACCTTATTTCGTCATCACTGTCATCGTTGCCTACGCGTGTCTCATTTTGCACTGGGTTTCTGCCCCTATGACACTCGTATAAGCGAGAGCATATCTTTTTTGTTACGTTGCTTGTTCTTGTAGTCTTTATTCTAATGCCAAAACCAACCCTCAATGAATACGCTCGAAAACATTCTTCAGCTTCTTCCAATGTTTGAAAGGTTCGTCCTAGATACGGATCACTAGCATCTACGGGGGTGTTGGAGCTCGACACGAAATCAGACATTGTGAAACAAGACCTATGTAGAAATAGACTACGCTTAACAATCAAATGACATTTTCAACTGAAAATATTATCTCAAAATTATCTTGGCGAATAGACCGATTTAGGATGACAAATATACCATATACATAATCTCAAAAGTGTCTCCCATTTTGCTAATTATAGATTTATTGAACATAACAAATTAAAATTACTAAGATAAACAGAGAAATTCATCATGCCAAAATACAACAAACATATCTCAAAAAATTCGAATTTAAATAAGATACATGTGTCGAAATTAGCGAACCTCAAAAAAATCAATTAACTACAATGAATTAGTTTAAAGTTAACAAATTAATTTCTAGAACATCACAAGTTGATGAACAAAGTGAAAATTTCTAGAATATCACCAAAGATCTATACTTTTTTGTCCAAAAAAACAAATTATACTTTATCAGTCAATCCACCCAGAAAACTTTTGAGATCACAAACTTACCTTGCTTGAGTGAAGCTTGAAGCAAGTGTTATTCGAAGCTTGAAGGGAGCTGAAAATGGAAGCAAGTGAATATGAAGGAAAAGAAAATTTTGCTGAAAGAACTGAGAATTAGGGAACTTTTGGGTATAAGGGCAATAATGTCCGCGACATAATGTCGCGGACAGAACTGCTGACAACTCTGACACGTGCAGAAATAAAGGTTGATAAATATAATTTTGCATTTAGAAGTCCCGCGACATAATGTCGCGGACACTGTTGACGTGACACCTACCGAGGGGAACAGTCGTGGGGCTCTGACGGGAGACTTTCTTGGTGGACGACGGGACAGGTCCTGACATGTATCAGCCTAGAGGTCGTCCGCTACACTGTGTGGCGGATGACTTTTTCTTGACGTGTGTCAGGACCTGAATGTCGTCCGCGATACAGTCTAGCGGACAGAGGAGGAGGGGTAAAAAGGTAAAAAATGTCGTCTGCGACATTAGGTCGTGGACTACTGACAGTTTTCAAAAAAGACGCGATTTGGGCCGTCCATCTTTCAGGATGGACGGCCTGATCGCGCTAGCAAAATAGCCTATTTTGCTAGCGCTATCAACGGATCAGCTCCCATATATATATATATATATATATATATATATATATATATATATATATATATATATATATATATATATATAGAAGAAGCATAGGTTTTCAAGAGATCGATCTCACCGAAAAGCTTTGCCGGAAAGAGAATCCTCTGATCCCTTCTCTGAAGATCCCCCTCTCCCTCTCGTTAGTGGGTATGACGGCTGGACTGTGAGTCCTTGGACGGCTGCCCAGAGAATGCTATATATTTATATGTAAAATAAAAACCCTAGTTCGACAAAGACAAGAAGACCCTTCTCCTCCTTTTGTCGTTAAATCTTCTTACCCAAATTTATTATCGCAAAAATGGTCCAACAATAATTATATAAAATAGCTTATGTGTTACGCTATCTTGTGTTACAAATCGTCGCTATTAAGAACGCCGATACTAAAAGAAGTTTAATTGTCGCTTGAAAAATATATCAATGCTAAGGAATTATTTCATTGCTAAAATACACGTCGACGTTAAATAATAAATTATATCCTCGCTAAAAATTATATCAATGTCAAGAAAGTTCAAATTCGTCGCTAAAAGTTATCGACAAAAAATTTGATCATGTTAATCATCACTAAAGACGTTAATCAGTATTCTTATAACTATTATCGTTATATATAACTTAAAGTTTCTAAAATTCTAAGAATCAAAATGTCTAATGTTCACCAATTTGTCGCTAAAGGTCCGATAGATGATTAGTTGGGATTTTCATCATAAATCCAGCTTTAGATTTTTGGGATGTTATGATGTCGTTGTCATAACGACCTTACTGTCTCCTTATGCATGGGTGTCAACAGACAGTAAATCCTACGAAAAAATTGAAGACTTGCACTTTCGCCTTATCTGTGTGCATCCGCAAAAGACTATCAAACTAGCTCAATCAAATTGCTTAAAAACAAGAACATCATAGATAGTATAGCGAGTATAAGAAATATTAAGCATAAAGTTTCGGTGTCTTTTTCTTGCTAGGAGAGGTCTCCTTTTGTAGTAGTAAGTGGGCAAGGAGTGACAATACATTAAATAAAACAACTGCGGAGAATTTTTAATCAAAACCTAGGACAGTGTTAATTACAAGAAATGTTGCAATATCAAAGCAAATGAAAATTACTAAAGGGTAGGAACAAGGTTTCAAAGCTTTACTCAACATTTTGAAACTGAAGATTCAAATCAAGTTCTAACGGTTGCAATAAGGGTTTAAGACCTAGCAATGCAGAAAGTAACATATGCATACATATGAATGGGCAAAATTATGCAGTGCAATAGGTGCAAGTGCCTTCGGGGCTTTAACCTACACTTAGTGTTAAGAACTTCCATATCTTACGGAGTCATAATGGACTATACATTGAATTAGGTCCCTTAATCAAGCTTCAATTATTTACAAATACATCATTGATATAGGGCTTGGTTCACAGTGAGTAGAGCTATTAAAGGCCATGTGCTGTGATTTTGATCCTGATGCCAGGGAAAGTGGGTTCGCAAGCGACGTGGAGGTGCCACAAGGAATGCAGTCCAATTCAGATGCCAAGTATGTTGATGTGGGGCGCAATAAGGGTGGAACAAGGGCAGAGACCAAGTGCTTTCCAGACAGAGCCTGAGGGTGACAGTGTTGCGAGGGCAATGGCGCATAATGAATACACAACGATAGTCACAATCCGATGCTTAGGTCCAGAGTCAGGCTCCTGTATGTTTCTCTCTAGAATTCTAGAGTGAGAAAGTGAAATAAGTTCTAAAAAAATGTTTGCTCTTGAATGAATTCTCAAGATCCCTATTTATAAAGGTTGAGATGATGATGTCACGTGGCGTTCCCTGGGAATAAAACGTCACCAAGGGGTCCACAGGTGTCGGTGCTCCATGAACTGTTGGATCGCATATTCACCCGGCCTGCTCCTCACAGAGTCGCTCTGTCTGTCTGGAAAGACTGGTTCCCACAGTGTCAGTGTGGCCAGAGAACTCCCTTGATCTAGCCATAAATCCAAGCCCTTACAGAGTCCCACAGGCCTGGCAGCGGTGGGGAAGACCTGACGCCCAACTGCCAGGCGAACTAGGCGCGATGCCCTACGGAGACCTGCTCCTATTTCGAAATGACCTGAGGGTCATAGTCCCTAGGGGTAATGATGAAGCCCCCCAGTGCCGGAGCACGTAGGCTAGTCACTCAGACACCCTGGCGGAGATAGTGTCCTGGAGGAGTCGCCTATTCCATAGGCTGAGGTAACATCCCGGAGAAGCCGTCTACCTGGCGGGCTGAGGTAGCATCCTGAGGAGCCGTCCACCTGGCAGAAGAGGAGTCTTCGTGTTGGAGCACTTAGAGCTCCCTGGCGGAGATAATGTCCCGGATGAGTCGCCTATCCCAACGGGTGAGTCCTTATGCCGGGGCACTCGGAGCGCGTCTAGGTAGCATCTTAGAAGAGCAGTCTACCTGACGAGCCGAGGGAGTATCCCGGATGAGCCGTCTACCTGGCAGAAGGGGAGATGAAAAGCTCCCTGGACGAGATAGTGTCCCAGAGGACTCACAAGCTCTCCTTTGAATCATCACATCTAATTTCTTCATCCCCCTCGTCCTTAAATTATTTTACATTGATCTTTGAGGTCCCTCCCCCTCTTTTTTCATCAAGGTTATTGTTGTTATGTTCACCTTATTGATGACTTCAGTCGTCGCTATACTTGAATTTCTACACTCAAACTTAAATTGGACATTTATAATTGTATTTATTCAATTTAAACAACTAGTGGAGAACTTAATTAGCCATCACATTAAAAGTATCCAATCAAGCTGGGGTGGTGAATAGCGTGCCCTACAAAACTGTGCTGCTAACACAACATTCTTCACGGCACCTCGTGTCCGCATGTTCATGAACAAAATGGTTCTGCCAAATGCAAGCACCACCATATTCTTGAAAAAGACCTTTTACTACTTACCCATGCTCACCTCCCCCATAAGTTCTGGGATGATGCTTTTACTAATGCGGTTCTTCTTATGAGTCGTCTCCTATCACAGGTTATTCATAACCTTTGTCCTCTTGAGAAGCCATTTAAAATTCACCCGATTTTCCTCTGGCCAAAGTTTTTGAGCGCCTTTGTATCCACACCTTAGACCATTTGTCAAAAACAAGTTAGAATTCTATTCTAAATGGTTCAAAAATAAGCTTTAGGAAGAGGATTTTAGTGTTTAGGTAATTTTGGTCCCAAAACTTCCTCTTTTGCAACATATGCAGTTTTCCAAAATAAACCAAAAGTTCTTCCCTTTTACATTCAACCCAGATTTTTTAACTGTTTTAAAAAATATGCAGCAACATTAAATTCTTAGATCAATCAAACCAACTTGTTCTTTTTGTTATGCAAGATTATCAAAAACTGAATCTCTTAGTATATTTTACTCTTTCATGCACGCATCAGCAACCAAGCAAACATAGTACTCTGAGACTCCAAGTTTGAACTAAATTGCTTAGATTTTGATGTACTTGCCTTTAGATCCTCCGGTTTAAGCCGACTCTTATAAGCTTTTTGGTTGTTCGTTTGATACCCACCCATCAGTACGTAAAACCCCTGCTTTGATGCTTTGCAATCTCTCATAATCTTATGAACAAGTCTTGCATCTATACTTTATTGCTTTCACAACTTTGTCAAAGAAGTTAGGTTGTTGTTTACAACTTCAACTATCAAGCTCTAGGCTAAGACGATGACATCAGATTTTTCTAACTAGCTATCAGCCGTTAATAGTATGCTTTTGTTTTATCAATTATTAGTTCCTTGCTCTTCTGTATATTTTAGATTGTTGCGGTTTGAATTTTTTCTCTTGATTTGCTGGACTCCTATTCTAAATTATCACTAAAATGCTTTAAGCTTCGGAAGAAGGACAAACACAACAAGTAAATAAGTATCAGATAACAGTATAAATATATATATATATATATATATATAAAATCAGAAACTAAGAAAAGGGAAAGAAGCAACCTTTCTAAGTTTGTGATCATTAGAACTAAGTTTTAATTTTTTATTTTCGCTAATGCTACGATCATCTTTTGCCAGGCTTGAGCTTGAGAATCTGGTCAATCTATGTGCAAGCACTTAGGAGATATCTACATCCATGCAAGCGATAAAATTGAATTTGTGGTAACCATTTGTCAGCTCTCATGCTTTTCAGTAATAGATGTAATATCTCATCAAACTAAAGATGTCTCTATTGCTTCAAACCAAAAGCACACATCGATTGAATATGCTACACGATTTTGAAGACATTTCTTTCCTCAAGAAAGGGAATATATATCGTTGTAGTGTCATCATATGGTTCTCAAGTTAATTATCTTAAACTTGAGTGAGATTTTGGAGCTTGCTTTGGGGATAACAGTTGTGTGTTGTTTGGTGTATTGTTATGTAATGTTATCTACAGTTCTTAGTAGCTTGTGGATCTTATGGTTGAACGAGTTTTTACATTACGATAAAATATTAATATCCATTTTCATAATTAATGTTTTTCTGTAAGGTGATGTTAGGAATTGAGTTCATGAATCCCTGCCATACGGCTGATTCATAATTTGGCATTTTATATATATATATATATATATATATATATATATATATATATATATATATATATATCTGTGTGTGTGTGTGTTTTCGATACGTAAGATTTTTAAAGCTCTCCTTTTTTACGATATGTCAAATTGTTGGAGTATTTTCTTTGTGCCATATCAGCTAAAACTTTCATTATGAAAGTCCCCCAATTCGGTTGACTCATCATTTAATGACTAAGAAATTAAATTAGCAGTAGAATCAGAAAACTTTAATGTTTGATTTTGTTTAGTTTACTAATCAATGATTTAAAAAGAAAAAAAAAACTCATGAATCAGTCTCCATGAACTACAAAACCACGGCCTAGCTTTGCTTTCTCTCAATCTTTGCAACCTGACGTGACACTTGATAGCAAACCATGCGAGGTAAACTCAATCTTTTTTTTTCGTTCTTTTTCTTTTATTTTAGTTCCCTTCTTATGTACTTTACTTCTATTGACGCAGTGCGTGGGCACCGTAACCTTTGATTTTATTATACATTGTGATCACTAGTAAAATAACTTTCACTTACCAGCCAATTATGTATCGCGTGGAAGCGGTTGGGAGGGGAGTATGGGAAGAGAAGGAGATTGATTTAAGATAACCTTTACAAAAAATTATCACTAGAAAGAATTCATCGGTCTCTGAAAATACGTTTTACTGTACTACATACTTGGATTGACTTAAAGTTTGAAATGGATAATGGGTATTTGTGCCTTTTTTTTCTTTTTCTTTTTTATGTTCCTGATATCAGTGGGTTCCACTTCCACCCTCTTCTGTGCTTTTCACTCATTTTTGTCTTTGCAAATATAATTTAGTGATAATTGTTAACCTTCTAGCAAAGGATGCGAAATAACATATTAAACCGTCCTCTTCCTTACTATGTCTCACTAACTCATTAAGAGATACCATTAATAAAGTGCTACCCTGTTGATGGCCATGAAGGTCAAGAACACGCTAGAGTTTGAGATAGTTTTGGAAAAAAAATTAAAAAGATAGTTGCCATTTTAATCTGAAAGTTGTTCTTTATACATCTTTTATCAATTAATACATATTAACAAGCTTATACATGCTCGCTTGGGAGATATAATAACAATTATAAGTTCTATTGCAATGTTAAGGATACTCAATTTTGTCTTTCTACCCCTTTTTGTTGTTTCACGACATATCAAGTTTTTAGGTACGTACATGATTAGATGTGAGACTTCACTCATGTACTCTTATGGTTGAAAAGTAGTTTAAACTTGAGTATGTCTTTTGGGCAAGACATTTTTTTACTATTTGCAAGCCATCCCCAAAAAAAAAAAATTTGTTGCCAAATCTAATATTTTTAACATACACACTTTTAGCAATAAATACTAGATTGGTGTATATAGCGAACTATAGCCTCCTTTTTTCTAATCTAAACCTAAAGATTTAGTAGGTTATACAGACAATTAATGAGATATCCTTTGAGGTAAAACATTGTCAATCCTATTTTAATAGGTATGTGCACACCCTTTAGTAACACACTCTATTCAATCTGCATACATGTTAGCAAGCATTTGTTAGTTAGAAAATTTTTGCTATATAGTTATTCAGGAGACTATTTATTAATTGTACATGGTACATCATCGTGTCATTAACTCTATTTTTATTGTTGTGTTTTTTAACTCTATTTTTCGTTTTTGGAACGATGAAAGAAGGTTTAGACTCTCGAACAAATTTAAGGTTGTGCTCTTTTGAGATTGCTAAAAGTAACTTTGTAGAAAATTTTATGTATTCATAAACTTTTCATGAGTTTTTTGTCTCATGCTATAATCTTTTAAGCCCAACATGTCACATTGATTTGGTGAACCAATTCTTTTTGAAATTAAATTACAAGAGGTAATTGAAGATGGTTGGGAAATAAGTTGTGAGTTTAGTGCATTAAAGGAAATGAACGGTAGAGGTGTAGGACAACTTTTACCGCAATTAAAAACCTTATTCCTCCATCTTTTCAAGTCAAGTGCACATGTTTATTGACAATTACTTCTAGGCAATGTATGGTTTCTATTAGAACTCAACAAGCATGTTATGAACAGCAATACAACAGCATAATACAAGCCATCTCTTAGCCAGGATACATATGCTGTGCAAGCCAGGGACAACCTTCTGGTTAAATTTGCTGCAGGAGTTCTCCTGTCTAATGATCATTCTATATCTTAATACACCTTCTTAAGTTAGAATCCAATTTCTGGTAGAATGACCCTTCCACATTTAGATAGAGATTTCCATAAACAAGGAAGAGATGCTCAATATGGCATTTGCCACACAAAAACATGGTACTTACAATCTTTTGTATCTTTTACTGAAGATATAAAAACACAACAGAAATTTTATAAATAAAAGGAGCTGAACCTACCTAAGATAGGCTGCCTACGTACCCAATTCAAGGGATCAAGTTCCACGTAGTTCTTTTAGTTATGTTTACAATACTTGATTCAACCCAACTCTATACATAATGATTTGGAGTTTCAATCAGCAGCAAGAATGCACGCTACGTATCAAGCATCAATCATCAGAGTGTCGCCAGCTTCGTCAAGCGTCACACAGGAAACTGCGTCGCCATGATCCTAGTTTTCCACCGAACGAATGACGTTTCTACCGGTTGGCGTTAGCCTGGACTGCGGAATGTGCGCTTCATTTTCCACAGAACGAGTGACGTTTCTGCTTGTTGGGGCTGGCCTGGACTAAGAGGTCGGCACCCTGTGAAAGCTCTGTCGATCGAGACGCATAATCCTGATGGGCTGGCCGTGCGTTTCTTTTGGCCTTGCTGGTTCCTCCTTGTGCACCTTAGATCGCCACAGGGGACATGTGTTGCTTCGTTTCATCCATCGGAGTATGCAGCGTGTGTGGAAGATATGGCTGCAAGGCAACCGATTGACCATGTCCCTGAGCACAAAATCTTCATGACAAATCGAGCACGTACCCCCCAAAACCTTCAAGAAGAAACAGTGGACTGAGACATAACGGATTAAGCCAGTGAAGGGATTCTCCGGCAGAGAAAATGAGCGGTAGCTGGCGGTGGAAAGGGTTGATCTGGTGGGCATGTTCTTGGGTTGATCTGATGGAGTTTGTGTGAAGAAGGCTGTTTTTCTTTTGGGGCGAGATGGAGTTTCTGTGAACAAGGGTGTTGTGATGGAAGGTGGTGCTCGCTCTGGTCTGATATATAAGGGTCAAGCCTCTTTGTATTGGAATAGGACTAAGCCTCCTTGGTGGCTTAGCTTAGGCTGGAAGCACCGAACTACTGGAAACTCCAATCCTTTTCCGAAGTGGAAACTTTAATCCTTCACCGGGCATACATTAAAGATTACATACAAGATAATGAGCTCGGTTTGAATGTAACTTAATTCCAACCTGTCTCTTGGGAGCGGAGTGAGCGAGACAGGTTATTGTGTTTGACATGCCAAATTCCATCAAAGAGTATGTCCACCAGATTGGGGTACAGCTAGCAGTTGTATTTGTGAATGAGGAAGATAAAAAGCTGTTGGTCGAAATCCTGAAGAATTGAGGTCAAAATGGGAATAAAACTAGTACTCCTGTAGTCTCCTAAAAGAGGATTAAGTATCGATTGATGACCTGCTAAAGGTGCTTCTTGCTCTGCCCGCTGATGACTTCCTTTCTAGATCACCTTCATGCTCAAGATCGCCAAGACCACCAACAGTTCCTTCCACCGCCGCCTTGACTAACAACCATCAGTAAAAAGACATCAATACTTGAGCGGTCATTTATGTGTCAATACCAAAAAAATTACGATCTAAAAAAAACGTAACAACACCGTGTCAATACTTTTTTTCTCACTTTTATTCTCAACCCGAGTCATTAAATTCACTGTCATTTATTCCCGTACTCCATTTTTTGCTAAATTTCTTGAAGAACAGAAAATATTCCCCTCCACTACCACCAAAGTGGATCATGCATTTCATCTCTTGTAATAGAAAAGTATGACTAAATGTATTTTGGGATAATATATTGTTTACATAAGTTTCAGCGACAGCAAAAAGAACACTTTTAGTGACAACCTTTTGCCACTGAAGTTACTAAATCAGAGATCTTGTACAGCAGAGTATCATTATCCTAATAAACCCATCCGCAATAGCTTCTTACACACACTAACTTTTTATCCATCTCAAATTACAATCGAACCACCCTCCCTAGCAACCACAATCTCAAAATAGCTAGGTTTTTGCAAGAGTCGTCATCTTTTGGCCACATCACCACGTCACGATGGACGAAGCAACCAAGAGAGTCATGGAATACATCATTTTCCCAATCTTGGTCCCCTCAAATAGGAATTGCAATAGCCGTCACAGTTTCTGTTAAGACTTGCCATGTAGCCTATCTTTATTTTAGGTGGTGTAGCAAGCAGTAGTCGAGGGGCAGCGATGTTCGTGGTGGTCGATTCTGGATTAAATGTTGGTTTGCGGTAATGGGTATGGTTGTGGTGATAGTGGCAGCGGCATGGCGATGGTCTGCGGTGATTTATGGATAATGAAATGGACAACGGAACCCATCTATGTTTCCGGTCAAGAAACCATTATTTCATCTCAATTAAAAACTAATCTGAATTTTTCCTTTGTTTCTTTCAGACAAGTTTGTTTGATAATATAAAACAATAAAATGGGGGGGGGGGGGGGGGGCACGTGAAAGCTGGCATAAAGAGATGGGCACATGTAAAAATTCTTCGTTCTTTTGTGCAAGCTTCTTGAGCGGTTTTCAATGCAAATTGATATACCTACTAACACCCCAGTTGAGAAAGGTCATTATTTGAGCCTTGATATTTGTCCTAATACCAAAGCTTAAAGGGATCAGATGTGTAATGTACCCTATGCCAGTGCTATTGAAAGTTTGATGTATGTTATTATATATACATGGCCAGATATACGTTACATGTTATGTTAGTGAGTTGCTTCTAGAGTAATCCATGAATTGTTCACTGTAGAGCAATAAAAAGGACCTTGCAATACCTTCATGGCACTACTGACCATGTGCTTTGTTACCCTAGAGATAACATACACTTGCAAGGCTACAAGGATGCAAATTGAAGTGGTCATTTGGACGTGCCTAGGTTCACCTCAAGATAGGCTTTCCTGCTCAGCAATGATCCCATTTCATGGTCAAGCAAAAAAAAAACCCTCAATAGCATTGTTCACGATGGAATTAGAAAATATTGCATGTTCGGTAGCTGTACAAGAAAAAGTTTGGTTGAAGAGGTTTTTACAACAACTTGAGATAGTATGACATTTAACTGACCCTATGATGATTTACAGTAATAACATGACTGCTCTTGGGTATGTGAAGGACCCCAAGTACCATGGCAAAATGATCGAAGCACATTGAGACTCGTTATCACTTCATTCGAGATTAAGTTCCACATGGAAAGGTCACACTACATCATATCCTTAGGAAAAAGATGGTGGTTGACCCATTGACTGAACTATCTGTTAGGGATATCTTCAACCATCATGTCAAAAGTAAGGGTCTTTGTAGAATCTAATGTATGCTTGGTTGATGTGTATCTTATGTACACGTGATACATCTCAACAATTTTATGTTAAATTTTTTCAATTAGATATTGCATCTTTTGGCATTGTGTGTCATCTAAGATATGTCTGATGACTTAAGATATTAGCTGATCACACATATCTTTATGATTGAAATGATAGATATCATTAGACTTATAGCTGGCTACATCACACATCAACCACCTCGTTGCCTATGTAGTGAACGAGATGAGATACAAGATGAGATACAAGAATTCAACTCTGCAAAACTCCGTTGATATGAATGTCGCCTTGGGATTACCAAGATGAGGTTTTTATAACAGTGTTTTAAAAAAATAGCCCCTCTTTTGTCTAAGTAGCCTGAGAAAGCAAAATGTTAGATCTCAAATAGATATTTTTACAATACCTTCAGTTTGAACTCGGGCTAAAGATAGCAACTTGACCAAGACTTTTACAGTATTTGACAGTAAAAAGGTGACACCCTTACTTTAGTTGGGAATAATGTCGAGGCATGTACACCATACTACAAGTGCTTGTAAAGTCAACCAATATGGATGTGAGGAATTAGTCCTCCTAGGAGCCCTATAGGTCATTGTATTGACCTTATTATGCCCTTTATACCTTGTACTATGTCACAAAGTGGAGGTTTGTTGTTACTACTTTAGTATATTACCTTTGGCTATGATTTATGCAGCCTAAAAGGACATTTCTAGGAAAGTAGCCAAACCAAAGCTGAGTGGCATGAGAGCCAAGGAGAAACATCTTTAACAACACATTCTTGTGTGATTGCAGTCTTTGCCGCTTATTAATGGTCATCACCGTTATATTTTTTCACAAGTACATTGTATGCACATAAATAAGTACATCCTTTCTTGAATAATTGAGTATGAACACATCACTACAGTGGGAGGCTAAGCATGTTCTGAGTTTCAACTTGTGAGGGATAAGAAATGCTTAACCCAATGTGGCTAAGTTTGTTGGGATACATAAGAGTTCTTTCTCCATCTAGCTTTCCAGGCATGTCCCAATATAATTTTGGGGAGGATATTGATGTGATTAATTATAAAGATGCACTGTCATTAGTGCCCATTGTACCCGAGTGGGAGATCTAGAAAATCAGGGTGTGGTCCTATTTGGATCTGACCAATGGTCAGCTATAGGGCCTCCAATTGATTTGGAGAAACCAGTCACATAAGTGACTATCACCAACGGCGACAAAAGAACCGCTGCGGCGGTTCCAACGCACCTAACCTCTATCTATAAATATATGCACCTTCTCTCGCGCTAAATTAGCAACAAAAAAAAAATCCATCAACAGGCTCTTCATCCTAAATGTGAATGTGTGCAAGAGAAAGCAAGTGCCCCAGTGGATTAATATGTGGAATTTTCAAAGTGACTTTGGTCGCCACTTCTTCCGATAAGTAACAACATAAAATTTAGCGCTTTTACAAATAGGCAATCTACGAAAGAGATCGTAAAATGCATCCGGTTCATAAGTGATCAAAGGCACGCTTCAACTTCTACAAGTACTCTGATCATTAACTTTTCATCCAAACATCATCCATAGCTTAGAGCTAATTTTGCAAAAAAAATAGCTCAAAGTTGATTTTGAAGGTTTATTAAGATTCAATCTAAAATTCACTTCAAAGAATCAATACCAAATAGGTTTTAAGTGTCCAAATAACTTGTAAGGAAAGAAAGCAAAAAAAAAAAAAGAACTTGAAGGTATGCTAGCCATCACGTCTAAATGCCACGATCGGCAGCCACCTCCAACCGCCCCGTTGGCATCTATTGTCGGCCACCACTACCGACCCCACCGCTGAAGAAACATCTGGCCGTCACCTTTGACACTCAAGGAAAGCAAAAAAAAATTATTTGAATATTTGACTAGCGAAAGAAAAAAATAAAAAAAAAGGAACCGAAGAGTAAATGAGTTGACCCGTATTTAATCGGGTCAAATGGAATGGGCTATATCTAAGTTTAGTGGGGCTAGGTGGGGCACAATAAATCAAGTATAAGGTGGGGAAAATGAGAATGGAGCAAGGCGAGGATCCTGTTATAGCTATCCCTCATCGTATGTTCTTTATCTATAATTGACTGGCAATGCGACACTATGATTGGCTTCTAGTCCACTTCATGAATCAAGAAGTCAATTTCCTTAGATTTCTTATAATGGATGCACATAATATTTTCCGCTTAATTCTGCTAAATGAACAAATAATTAATAGATCACGTAAATAGAACAAAATATTTTTGAAATGTTGCACATGAAAATATAATTGCAAGTTTATTGCAAAATAACGAATGCTTTGTGAGTTACTATTGGAAAACGTACAAAATCAACCCGATTTAATGAAAATCACATTCAAAATAGTAAGATATAAGAACTTAAATAGATAACCATCTTATCTTTCTTAGGAAGATACCTCATCATTTATGTAAGGTGTGTACCTAAGTGTATATGAGTCACCAAAGTACAAGACAAAATGATAAAACCAATACACTCTTCCATTGATTTTTACATGGTATCAAGAGCCTAATCTTGGTCAAACGACACTTTTTTCTCTTCTCTTCTTGTTATGGCTTCCTCTTCCACCCCCAACAAACCTACCTGCTGTGGAAAAGCCCATTTCTCCCTCATTTTCGTGGTTAGGATCTCGTCGGCTTTGTAATTGGCACAAACATATGCAAAACACTTGACTCCACCGACATACCTATAACTAACTCTGACCTTATTGTCGCTTTTCTGGTACTGATTCCCCTTCAGAGAATCCTTGTTTTCGAAGGAAAAAAAAGATGAACTTTTTGTAAGATGGATCCTGTCATCTATTATCGAACCTGTGTTAGCACAAGTTCTAGGCCTAAACACATTTGTTGTTGTTTGGCTCTCTCTTGAGCACATGTTTGTCTCTCAATCAAAATCCGTATCTTTCAACTTAAATTGTGATTTCCATCATCGCAGCGAAGATGATCGTAGTAAGAATGACAATTTTTTCAGGAAGGCAAAATAATCTGCGACACTCTAGCCGCTATTTGTCAACCTGACTATAACGAAGACCTCATCAAAACTCTCTTAGCCGATCTTAGTAATGAATACCAATCCTTTGTTACAACCATCACCGGTCACCCCCATTGTAACACTTTGGATAGCTTATGTGCCTTTGTTCTCACTCATGATGAGACTCAGATGGAACGACAACGTGCATGCGACATTTCTCCTCAAGAGCATTCAGCCATCACAAACCGCACTGTTTCGTCTCCATCTTCGGCCCTAACTCCAATATTCCAGAACCCCGCCCCCCTTCACTTGGCAGAAAAATAGAAGGGTCGCCATCTTTAGCATGGCGGGCCCATCTGGTCATCTATCTCTAAACTCGCCCTCACAGCGTTCTGCCTCTTCCATTATATGCCATCACAGTAATCAACCAGGTCACTTTTGTCCCTACCCATACCAGTCAACTTGCTCCTCTTCCACTGCTACTTTTATGGCTACTCAACTATCCTACCAACCTTATGACCCGGCATGATATCCTAACTATGGTTTTACCAACCGTCTCAGCAATGACCAATATCTCTCTGTATACACCGTATGATGGCCTTGATCAAGCTCGCATTGGCAATGACATAAGTTTGCCTATTCATGACACTGATCATTCATTGTTAAATTTTCCCACTAAAAAGTTTAAGCTAACAAATGTGCTTCACGTTCCATCTATAATCTGTCCATCAATTCAATATGCTGATAATGATGTCTATTTGGATTTTACTTAAAAGTTGTCTTTGTTAAGGACCACATTTTCGAGAAGCCTCTACTATGTGGTTGCCCTTAAAATGGCCTCTACCAGTTGTTGCCCTCTGATGTCTGTCATTGCTGTTGTCAAATAAAAGCGCTCATGTTGCATTGTTCAGTGTTCGTGCTCCACTGTTTTTATTGCACCACTAGCTATGTCATCCTTCCTCTCGTGTTGTTTTGCACACAATGCATAAATTATCACTATCCACTACCCCCCACTATGTGCTTATGCTAGTCACATGGTTCCTGAAATTCGGTTCAACTCCCTGTGTTTTACTTACCAATTCCTTTGGTTAATCTCTAGGTTACAGGGACATTATCACAGTCACAGGCTAGTACATCTCAGGTCCCTCCAGCATTCAGGAACTTCTCAATGTCTCAGAAGGAAAAGACGCTTGAAGAACTTGTACAGGACAAATGGTTGTGTAGAACTCCAGATGGCAAGGTCGGAATTGGTGTTAGATCTTTCCTGGATCTGCGGAGTTGGTTCCGTAGTACTGACATCCCAGCTTGTGATGTTTGCAACGAAGCTGGTGTGAAGGTTATTTTTCATTCTATATTACTTTTCCTAAGTATCTGAATACTGTGATGTATTTCATGTTATAAAATCTTTCGAGTTAAAAACTGCGGGGAGGATGCATCAGTGACGGGGTAATGGAGATATAGAGGGTTGCAGAATATAAAGGAGAGAAGGAGAAAATGAATATGTGGCTAGCCTTACGCTAAGGTTAGTGACTAAAACGATGTAGTTTTGGATAACATGATTTCCTCTTTGTAGCACATTCTCCTCTCTGTAACACAAACGGCGACATCCTTCCCTCCCACCACCTTTGCAGATTCGTCCCTGCAGCCACCTTCCAGTCTGAATCCGTCCACCACTAGGTTCTCCATTCAACCCAATCCTCCACTACCCCGAATAACTTTACCCAATCTCCCAATTGATCCCCCTTTCAGTTTGTGATGCCTAGGGCTGCCATGTGTGGCAGATTCTGAAGCTTTAAAGTGTGCTGTATATTTTTACAAAGCAAAAGGAAAGTGGTCACTTTTGTAGCTAATGGCACCTATATGGATTTTATCTGGAATTATAGTTGTAAATGCCTTAGGTGCCATAATGGCTGAATCATCTGTGAGAGATTCTCACTCAATTAGCAATTGCCAGTTAAATCAAAGCATCAGACTAAACTACATTAGCTACTTTAATTCGCCCTTACTAATTCCGCCACCAACTCTGTTCATCTCTTGCAGAAGTGTTTCTAAGTATTTTCCAAACGACATTTCAACAATACAGTCACAGTTTGCAAATAGTCGAATCTTTAGGAGGAAAAATGGTTTTTCTAAAAGAAGCTGATCAAAACATCATTGGTTTCTAGCCTTATGCAACTTGCCTAGGGCTAGCCACATATTTTGCTTTTCCCAAAAAAAGGCTTAATGGGAATTTTGATTTTGGGACAGGCATCTTTGTGTGGTATCTTGCAGTGGAGGTGTTTTGATACTTGTTGCTTGTGGTTATATGCTTGATAAGTAGAATCTGGCATGATTTGAAAATTGAGCTATGACCAGAAAATAGTATTTTGTTTTGCCTTTCGTCTTTTCCGTTCTGTAATTGTTTTTTTTAACTGTTTTTCTTTCACATGGAAAGCTGTCGTCAAAGTGCTCTTTGAGGCATACCTTTTGAGCTGTGCCCTCCATAAGTTTTATTGTATAAACTACACATCAAGATGACAATAAGAATCTCCATGGCCTTATTGTGCTAGTTCAAGCAGAAGTTTTTCTTCTTAGTTTATCTCTGTTACCTGGAGTGAGCACATTCACGTGGAAGGTTGCTAATTGCTCCCGTTTAACCTGACGCACTCCTGATGATTATTGATAACAGGCAGAGTTGTGCCAGAATGAAAATTGCACTATTCGAATTCATCAGTACTGTCTAAAGAGGAAGTTTTCCCACACAAGGGTATTGGTTTAAGCTTTTCTATTACCTGCTCTCTAGATTAGAATGATCTCTTTAAGTCTGCTAATGTTGCTATTTTCAGGTTGAAAGAGTTTGTCCGGGTTGTGGCACAGAGTGGCATTATATACTGCCAAAGGCAGAAGCTTTAGAAGAACAGAACAATGCAAATGGTCCCTCTCAGTGCGACCCACCTCCTGAGGCCTCTAAGAGGAAGAAGCTAAGAACCCTGAAAACTGCTGACGTTGATGTTGTTCGTTCTGGTTCCTCTCAAGCTTCTTTACATTCTTCTGAAACGAGGAAGGTAACTCGTCGTTCTGCCCGGCTAAGCGGTAGTTAAAATGTGCTAACCTAGTCGAGTAAATCAGGATTTCTAGGGGTACAGCTTTTATGGACAGGAAATCAATTTCCACAGAATCCGTAAATTGACTGCACTGCTACTCTGTTTTGGAAACCCCTATAAACTGGTGATGCCTTGTCCTCCTGAACACTTTAAGGACGAAAATACCTGCACTTAAGGGATGCCATATCTGCTCCCTTCTATGTCATTGTATAGAGATGGAGTGAATGCCGCATTTTGGAGTGAATAGTAGTACCTCCATCATGGTCTGTGGTGTTGATATCTGGTGCTAGTTTTTAGCGTTTTCACTCGGCATCTTTGGGCATCAAATTTGGTGTCTTCAGAATGTCATTGGGGTTTCTTCTGGTGCATTGGAAGGTTTCGAATTCATATATCCCTGGTATGTTCAATTAAATTCATCATATCTTCAATCTCTAAACCGATTTCACATCAGGACCCTGGATCAGATTGTCTATTCGAATTCTACGTATACCTATTACTCCAAAGTATAGAAAAAGAGAGGTTCTATCTGGGAAAGTTAATTACGCACCTGATTTCATGTTATTTTTCCTAGTTTTTATAAGCATACACCTTGTTCGGGTACCAAGCTCGTGAACGTACGGAAAAATTTTAAGCTGTGTGTTTTTGAAAGTGGTATTAGATCCCTAACATAAAAGTGTCGCTAGCAACACAGTAATGGTCAGTATATACACTAAATAAAGCAACAAAAATATGTTGCCAAAACTGTCCTAAGTGTAATAAAATCATAACTGATGGTAGGGTTTGGGCCTTACTCTTAGGAAGCAAGGCAGAGGCTTCTAGAAACCCTGGCTCCCGAATAACCATACACCCACTACAACCTATCTCCGACGACTTTAGGCTGCCTGGCAGTTGAGTGGCGGTACCTGGCCACGTTGGTGGTGATCTGCGGTGGTTCTGAAGTCAGATTTGGTACGAGTTCATTACATGCTGATGAATTAGGTTTAGATCCATCTATTTGAAAGAGGATAACCACTATTGGTTTTAAGCACTATTTTAGTTCATTACATGCCGAAGAATTAGGTTTAGGTTCGAACACACACTCTTTATGTTTTGGTTTTAAACTTTTAAATTTTATTTTTTTTTATCTATACTATATATAAAGAGAATGAGTTTTTTGGTGTATGCTACAAAACTATCTATCTACAATAGTGATAGGTGACATTTCAAGAAAATTTATAAAAAATGATACAAATAAAAATCTTAAATGGAAAATAATGACCTATAAAGGCATGTTTGGTTTTCATAATTTGCAATTCATTGAAAAAATATATAGTTAAAACAAATAATAAAGTCTCAAACTTGATATTATAAAAATACATATTTCTAATTTTATCCTTGCACACGCGTCACGTTTGTCACGAAATCTAGTCTTTTTACTCATAAGAATGACAACTGGTATGGATAAGAATAAAACTCGATTGCCAAGCCTGATTTTCAAGCCCGTTAAAAGCTTTAACCTTATTGGGGGCTTGGGGCTGGGTTGGGCAGATGACTGTCCAACCCATCACGAGTGGATATGGTTTTTTATTAATAAATAAATTATATGTGTATACGAACGTCTACTGAAATACATCTCTAAAAAATAAATGTTTAACAGATTCTAGTCCTGATTGGAGCATGTCGGAAAGGATTGAACGTTGGTATGGGGACGTAAATGAGTTGAGATTTGCAAGGATAAAATGCCAGCTTCGTACTCCACAAGAAATCAAAGCATGGTGCAATCATCAAACTGTTGAGATAATTAACCTAAGACCATTGTAGAGCTTGGACTCTTTTTTATTTACTTAAGGCCGAGCACAGCCCAAACTTATGTGGTAGAGTACATGAGTTAGACACTTAAGCGTCTTGTTTATACCAAAAATAATTAGGCCAGTCTTGCTCAATCATAGCATTGAAAGACCTCGACGTTGTCATATGCTTGATTGATATAGAATTGATAAAATCTAATGAAGATCTTAAAAACTTCAAAAGCAGAGTCTTTAGATGCTAGCGCTTGACAAACTTATTGTTTTAAGTTCTTTGTTCAATTTTGTGAATAGAAGAAAAGGGTTGGCGTTTAACAGATGATTTTGGTCTCTTTTTTTTTTCCCGGTATTTCTTAAATTATTAGTCAAATTGGGCTTGTTTATCAAAGCTCCAATTCAGATTGGTTTTGAGATCCCCCTAACAATGAATTGTAGAAGCAAAACCAATTACTATTTTTACATCTTAATTCAATTGATCATCGGCCACCACTACACTACAGCTAAGAATGAAACTTTGGTGGGTTGAGTTGGATTTTTACCCTGTCCTAGTAAACTCAAGTGCTTTTAAACTCTACTCATTTTAATCCAAGAAAGTATTGAATTGATTAGGTTGGGTTAAGTTGACCGGGGAAAGCTGAGTTTGAATAAATTGATAGAAACAAAGTAAGAATTTTGTTATTCACAAAGATTTTTCTTTATTTTAAACAAAATATGAAGTAGTGGTGGATGGTTAACTGCAGTAGTGGCCGGGGCAACAGCTGCCGGTTGGTGAATGGTGATGGTCAACGACTGGCTACTGTTAGGAAGGTGGTGGTGACGGGGGCTGGCAGCAGCCAATGGCAGCGGCAGAGAACACCAGCTTGCGGCGATCCAGTGGCAGGCTGCAAATGGTGGCAGAAAATGCAAAAAGTCGTCGGCTTTCAGCGGTTGCGGTAGCAGCCAGTGGACGTTAGGGCCAACAACGACGGCTGGAAGGTCACCATCAGATGGCGGTATAGGCAGATGGTCGCCGTCGGTAACAGTAATGGGAGGTCATTGCCAGTTGTACTAGCGGTGAAAGGTGGCAGCGGCTAACACTGCAACGGCAGGTAGTGGTGGCTAGTGTGGTGGTTCTTATTTATGGAATTTACCAAAAAAGTATGAACTTTTATTTTAATGGGTTTTACAACCCAAACCAACATGGCCCACTCTAGACTTGGACCAACCCAACCAAAACCCATTTCGTAACTAAATGCTTAGGTCAGGTAAAAGCCAATGTGTTGGGTTAATTAAACTCATAAAAAGTTCGACCCAACTTGCACCCTTAATTGCAATACAACAGTTAGCCTCTATCCACTACTACCACGTAACACCAAAGCCTCCGTCAGCTATTTTCACATCACCACCACCTAATATTTTCACACCATTTCATCTCGATCTCTTCATCATCATAACCATTCCAGCACTCCACACAATGATCCCCATTGTCACCACCATATGCAATCACCACCACAACTGCTGTCGCTGCCTTAACCACCATACACCACAACTGTCTTAACCAACAAGCACCAATATTCATAAACACCCGACATCATGACCATCCAACTACATCGATCAACGTCATATGGAGTACCACTTCTCATAAAACCATCACCACCATGGTTTCAGCTAACACATTAAGCTCACCATCCCACTATCCCATCGACGTCATCAATCTCTAGATATGTATCTTAGATTTCATCATATCTGCAGTCGATCCAAAGTAGATGCTTCTGCATGAGTCTGTGGCACAAGTCTATAATCGATTATGTTGTGGTAGTGCTTTTGGTGGTTAGTCGCGATAGGTGGTGGTTGCTGGCTTTCGACTTTGGTGGTAATGGAGGCTTCTATGTTGGGATTGATGAAAACAAAGAAGAACAAGATGGATATGAAAGTAAAATATTATCTTGGAAAAAAAAAGGCTGAATTTGACAAAATTAGTGGTGTACCAAACATTCACCAGATTTTTTTCAAAAGAAAAATTACAATTGCTTTTCATTTTTTTATTTTAGAAAATTAAAACTAAAAACTAAAAGATTGTCAAATAGCCCTTGATCATTTGTTCATGCTTAAATACATATTCTTTAAAGACGAGTCGATATACTTCATTTTAACTCTGTGCTCTTACAATCAAATACTTGTCAATTGTATAGTTTCTTTCTCCCACTTATGCCCCTGCTCGATGATTTGATAATTACTAGCGTATATTAAAGTCATTCAAATTTTCCATGTTTGAACTTTCTGCAAACATTGCCTGCCACATTATTTCTCGATGTATGTGTGTTGTTACCACCCATATCTTGAGTTTTTTTTCCTAAATAACACACTTTTAATACTTAATTATTTCTTTACCTCATTTTAAAACTTATTTACCTATCTACCACACTTTTGGAATTATGGACCCAAACAGAGATTTCAAGAAGAAAACAATAATATGTTATTGAAAACGTAGTTTGAAACCACGTTTTTTTCCTTGAAATCTCTGTTTGGAACCACGATATTGAAAAGTGTGGTAGATAGGTAAATATGTTTTAACATATATTATTGAAATCTCTGTTTGAAACCACGTTTTCTTTCTTGAAATCTCTACTTGGAAACACGATTTCTAAAAGTATGGTAGATAGGTAAATACGTTTCAAAATGAAGTAAAGAAACAATTAAGTATTAAAAGTGTCATTTAGGGTAAAAACTCACCATATCTCTATCATAAACTCACCAAACTGCCTCCTCTAGTTAGTTTATTACAAACGTTGTGTGCTGAAATGTCGCCTTCTCTCCTCCGAGCAAAGCTCAAAAAAGCTATCACCTACACACACACACACACACACATAAAAGACTCCTCATCAATACATCCACACCCCCCAAATGCCAGCTGATTGCGCTGCAACGACAGGTAGTGGTGGCTGGTGTGGTGGTTCTTATTTATGGAATTTACCAAAAAATATGAACTTTTATTTTAATTGGTTTTACAACCCAAACCAACACGGCCACTCTAGACTTGGACCAACCCAACCAAAACCCATTTCGTATCTAAATGTGTTAGGTCAAGTAAAAGCCAATGTGTTGGGTTAATGAACCTCATAAAAAGTTCGACCCAACTTGCACCCTTAATTGCAATACAGCAGTTAGCCTCTATCTACTGCCACCACGTAACACCAGAGCCTCCGTCAACATTTTTCACATCACCACCACCTGATATTTTCACACCATTTCATCTCGATCTCTCCATCAGCATAACAATACCATCACTCCACACAACGATCCCCATGGTCACCAGCATACGCGATCACCACCACAACTGCTGCCGCTGCCTTAACCACCACACACCATAACTGTCTTAACCAACAAGCACCACTATTCATAACCACCCGACATCACGCCCATCCAACTACATCGATCAACGTCATACGCAGTACCACTTCTTATAAACCCAACACCACCATTGTTTCAGCTAACACATTAAGCTCACCATCCCATTATCCCATCGACGTCATCAATCTCTAGATCTGTATCTTAGTTTTCATCATATCTGCAGTTGATCAAAAGTAGATGCTTTTGCATGAGTCTGTGGCACAAGTCTACAATCGATTCTGTTGTGGTAGTGCTTTTGGTGGTTGGTCACGGTAGGTGGTGGTTGCTGGCTTTCGACTTTGGTGGTAATGGTGGCTTCTGTGTTAGGATTGATCAAAACAGAGAAGAACAAGATGAAAAGGAAGGTAAAATATTATCTTAGAAAAAAAAAGTGAATTTGACAAAATTAGTGGTGTACCAAACATTCACCAGATTTTTTTTCAAAAGAAAAATTACAACTACTTTTCATTTTTTATTTTAGAAAATTAAACACTAAAAACTAAAGGATTGTCGAATAGCCCTTGATCATTTGTTCATGCTTAAATACATGCTCTTTAAAGACGAGTCGATATACTTCACTTTAACTCTGTGCTCTTACGGTCAAATAGGGATTGTTTGGTTTAATGCACGCAAACAGCTGTAGCTAATTGGTAATTTCTCAAGAGTCGACTAGGTTTCCTACATTGACATGGTCTGTAACTCAAATGTTGGGACGACTTCTTATTTTACTAGGAATCCTTAACTCACTCTACATTGGAAAGGTTCTCTATATATGATTTCATCTGAAGGGCCTTAAACTGCTTGTCTGCTTTTATACTCTTTTGAATCGTCGAACAGTAAGTTCATGAAACGGGTTTTCCATCTTGAATGTCTCTGGTCATAGTAGCATACAAACTACATGTTGGTAAATGTGATTTTCCCTACTTTCATTAAATTTTCGTTTGTTCTGTTTCTTGAATTATAACTTTAGGGTCCGATTCGATCACGAAATTAGTCTTAAAATTGAGATAAATTTTAAAATTAAACCTTAAGAATTATAATTCTGTTGATTAGATAGTTTATTTGGAATTGGAATTACAAAGAAGATCTGCATGCTTATTTTTCAGGATTCCGTTGTTTCTTAGGTGCTAGGTCTGTCCCTTTCGGGTGTGTCTTGAGGGTCGAGACTTTTCCAAACTGTGAATCTGACCTTAGAGTGATGTCAAGTAGAGCGATCATTGTTGGAATAGATAACGATCTGAGAATGGGTTTTAGTAGTTTAAGACTTTGAGTAGACCAGACCTCTCTGGCTGCTTGTAACTTTATATGTTGTTTTACCGAGGGTCTACCCATTTATATATACTAGATAAAAGCACGTGCGCTGCACGTAAATGTATATCTTTGTAGAAAATAATGTTAAATTACCTTTATGTAAAATCATATTTATCCGTAAAAATAATAAACATAGTTATTAAACGATTCTTAGGATCTTGTTTTTGCTAAACTTTTATCTGATGATATAAGCGTCAAAGGCTCTATAGCATTTGTAATATAGGTTCATGAAGAGAAAAAGTAAATCGAAGGTAATGAATTTTACTTGTTGATGTAGTTCATTCAGATTTAAAGTTTAAAACTCATTTTCACTAACATATTCAAGTGACAAATCCAAACTTACAAGTTTTTAAACAATCTTTACATAGTTCATGTTATGTAAGTAGTTAACTATATTCATTATATTTATCATGTTATCCCGCCAAGCATTCTAATTATATAAAACACTTTAACAAAAAATATATCTACCATTACTCACGGATTCTCATTATATTAAGTGTTACTCATGGATTCTCATTATAGTCTTTTTATTAGCGTGAGCTTTTCAAGTTTAAATTAAGATGTATTTGTCTTGCCTATTGGTAAATGACCGCCATATATTTACACACAAACTATTAGATAAAGTTCTTTTATAGTCACAAGTTGAAAGCCTTTATGATTGCTATAATTCTTGCGCTAATACGGGTTTGATCATAAGAACATCAATGTATATTTATGAGGATATTACTATATCCATTAGAAAATAGAATAAGAAAATTTTTAACGCTCCGCACCCTTTTCTTGAAGTTAAAGGTAGCAAGTATTTTTTTTTTGTTGGTCAAATTTACTTTTGTTTCTCTTCATAATCATAATATTACAATACCTTGTATAACTATTTTACATACTCAATGGTTGTGCAAATTGTAGCAGTAGAGAACCGTTGTATGCTAGTAATTCCATTTAATCATGTCCAAATTGATGTGGTGGAGATCAATATTCACTCAAAAGAATTTTGTTGCAGCTAAGAGAATAAGATGGAACGCGAAGGAAAAAGGGATTGCTTGATATTATAGGCATTTATTTTTGAGATGTAAGATATATAAAAAGAGGTTAAATCTAAGTGTAACTAAAATTTACAATTGAATGACATAATCAAATCATTTAAATCAAGTGATACATTCTTGCTGTTAAAGAAGTTGAATGGTTAGCTTAAAAGTCTCAATTAATTTTGGAGACAATACTCATGCATCTAACATTTTAGCATTTTACAATTAACTTTGGGAGAGAGTAACCATGCATCTAGCATGGAGAGGTGAAGAGTTTTTTGCGGGCCATAACATTTATTCATGAATAATTAAAATTAATGTCAATCATGGCATTAAAAAAAATTATAAGTGTAGTTTTGTCCAAAAAATGATTTACACCTATTCACACTTTTATAAGTAGTATATATATATATATATATATATATATATATATATATATATATATATATATATATATATATTATAATAGATGAGACTATTGTTTTGTTATAAAGCATACCACTTTGATAATTATCTGTTATCTTTAAATTTGGTAACAGATAATTACATTACCTGCGACACCCTCAATCCAGGTGACATCGCCGGGCTGAGTTATCGATCATAATCACATTCAAAATCCTGTGCTGAATACAGAGCAATTACTTCCTCATACTCATACATCATTAATAGACACTCAAAAATGTGTCCTTACAAAAATTTTCTTACAAACATACATCGTACTACAGCGGAAGACTTACAGGTCTTTAAACAACATGAATGTTTTCAACCTAATATACGACTGTAGTCGTATGACTCTTATCAACCTATCTCGCAACTCAATCTTTATCCCACCATTTATAGTGGGTCTTACCTCACACAACTTATCCTCATGCTCAACTTTTTCTAGCTTGTTTCTCTTCTCTTTTCTAGAGGGTTCTCCTTGATCAACCTTATAGCCTGCACAATACAACATAAGGAATGAGCGCAAATCGCCCAGTAAAGACAACACGAGGAGTATCGTGTATAAATGATTCAAAGGACTCGGAGGAATAATAATCATCTCAACGTAATGAATCAAAATTAATCAATAAATTTTCGACATCAGCATAATTGCCAAACGATAATTTTTCTTTCATTAGACTGAGCGGCTTTAATGCCCAACAAAATAACATTACTGCCACCTCCTCATGGACTGGACTGACCGACCGACTATGCAAGTGGACCCAAAATCCAAGGTCGTAAAGGCAAACATCATTGAAATACAAATCATTAAATCATCAATATCAAAAGAAAATCAAATGCAATGCACATGGACACGACGAACATGACTCGACCAGACATGACAAACCCTGCTCGAGCGACATTCATCATCTTTGGCCAGTGATCATAATTCATAGGCCATCCTCCTCATATTGATGTCCCATTTTACGGGATGTTCATCTCAGTCTCAAGTAAATAAAAGAGACACTGTCAACAAGCAGGGAACTCATTTGGAGTGCTTTCCTTAACCACGTTACAACCAAGCAATAAGACATCATCAACGGGGCGGACTAAGGGAAAATTTATTCCACCTTATGTACTCAACAACATAGCTCAACAAGGAATACCGGATCAGAAGATCAACCGGTGTTCAGACCCAACAGCATGAGTTCAACGTGACTTCATCAACATGGTGGACTTGGGAGAAATTTGACACAAGCCCTCAATAGCATTCTTACATAAGAGAAATGTCGGTTATCAATAAGTGCCAATATTTCACAACAACAACGCAACGATCACAACAGCATCATCCTCAACGATAGGGCGGATTCGGAAGAAGTTGCTACAAGTCCTCAATGGTGTTCTCAAAGGGAAGAGATATCGGCTATCAATAATTACTGGCATCTCACAACCACCACAAAACAACCCCTACACAATATCATCATCAACTTCAAGTATGCTAATCGAATCGAATCATAGCATACTAGGACATGCATCATCCTCATTAAATTCTATCAACAGGGCGAACTAAGGGAATTTATTCCACCTTGAGTCCTCAAAGCACAATTCAAATACGCATATACTGGTTACAATGACTACCGATGTCCAATCATAATGACAAGAATCCAACAACACGTCACAACATGGCATGCTAATCGAACAATGAAATAGCATATTGAACCGCATTGTCCTTACCTGCTTGGCTTATAGCCGAAGCAACTCGCAATCTTTGATCGCAACGAGCTGCATTACCTAGTCAAAATCATATCCTGCTCGTTAGTCATCATTCAACATATACGCACTCCTTATTCTACCCATTCCCACTTAACCGTTCATAGCATCTTACGATAGCTAGTTAATTCGATCCGATAATCGGATCCTTAATCTAACCTTATCGACTTATTATCGATAACAACCCTCATTTTAGACATACTACCACTATTCCTCGCTTTCACCCCCTTCGAACGTTAAATTATGCGCGTTCTAAAAAATTTAGCGCCAACATGGTAAATTATTAAAATACCCCCTGATGGCCGCTACATTACCAACACCCCAAAATTGCTTTAAAATTACTTTTTAGATGCACTACATCATTTATAGACCAAATATTCTCTCAAAAAATTTTAAAGGAAAAATTATCAAAACACCCCTTAGCGGCCATCGCCCTAACAAATATCTCAAAACTACTTTAAAACAACTTATCAGATGTCTTACACCCTTTCCCAAACCAACAGTCCTTCAAAACATTTTATAGAAAAAATAACCAAAATACCCCCCTCTAGGCAGTAAATAATCAAAATGCCCCCGGTATTCACTATCACCGCAACGTCCCGAATCAGCTTCAAAATAACTTTTTAGGTGTTTTACAATCCTTTCCGGACTAAAAAGTCCTTTGAAAAACTTTATCGAAAAAATTACCAATATACCCCTCTCCGGGTGGCAAATAATCAAAATGCCCCTGAGGGTTCCCAGCCTCAGTAAAATCTCAAAAGTGCTATTTTAAGCCTCCTGAATTCATTATTGAGTTAAAAAGTATTTTACAAAATTTTCGCCCAAAAATTCCGAACCGGCGGTGTCTGGACCGAGCGTTTAAAAGCCCGTTCGGCCAAAAAATAGCTAACAACTTTGGAATGAACCAAAATCTTAGGAAATGGAACTTCTCAGCATCTTAAGGTCCCCATTAAATATTTGCGCAAAACCGCATTCGTTTGATATTTTAAATTTTACCGTAAAGTTCCAAACTTCCCATCTCCGTTCACTGCCTTCCTGACCTCGAAAAAATCTGAAATGTTTCCACAATACATGTCTCCTAAAAATAACTAGAGTCTCTTTTATACACTTTGGTTAAATCTGACCCTAACTATTTTTAAAAATTCGGATTAGAAACTGGTTAGCTAATTTTTACCTTTAGTGACAAAAACAGTCACTATTCACATTAAACACACACTACTTCACCTTCACGCACACACACTCATCTTCTTCAGCCTTCAACAGTTACACAGCTGGGCACATTTCTCTTCCACTCACACATCAACTTCTCACAAACTCATCTTAGATCACTTAAACACATTATAATACACACAATTCATGCCCTAAACTACAATTAAACCAATTGAATCCAAACCCATGAACCAAATTGAAGAACACACATTAAACACACCGAAACACACACCCACGCACACTGAACTCCCACCAATTTCGAAACCCTAATTAGTTTCCTTTCTTTCTCCATTTTAAGTTCTCATAAACATGATTCTAACAAGAATCCATTCAAATTCCTCATGCCCGATTATACATACACAACCGATATATATATATATATATATATATATATATATATATATATATATATATATATATATATACACGAATATGTCACATGTTCTTCAACTAAAATTTCACCCAATTCTTTCATAACTTTGCGATTTAGGGTTCTAAATCTTACCCAAATGAATTCGAGGTTCTTCCTTTCTCCCTTTCCCCCTTTCCTCTCTTCTTTTCTTCTCTTTTTCCTCCCTTTTTCTTCCTCTTTTTGTTGTGTTCTTTACGGGGTTACTGTTCACACACTATTCATGTTCATAACTTCCTTGTATTTGCATTTTTCCTCCAACACCTTCTTTCATTTTCTTTTTATTTCAATTTCATCCACCCCCTTCACTCATCTTTAGGTTTCATGAGTCATCGGAGACTCTAGCTGGAGGTGGCCACGTTTCAGCTGACTTCTCTCCAATTGTGACACCTTTTATAACTTTTAACAATTTTCACTTTAGTCCCTCAAGTTTTCAAAATTGTATTTTGACTCCTGGACTTTAAAAAATTACAATTTGACCCCAAAATCACCCTAACCCTCCATGTAACCCCCTAACACCTCATCATCATCAAAAGGATGCTACTTAATAAAGATATGCATCCCGTTTATCATATTTTCTAAAATTACATTTTTGCCCCCTTAACTTTCCAAAATTACATTTTAACTCCCAAAACCACACTAACCCCCTATTTAGTTTCCTAACTCTTAATCATCACCAACATATTGCTACTTAATAAAAATGGCACCCCTTAATTAATCAAACTTACGGATAGATTAATTTTCGGTATTTTCCGGGGTATCACAATACCTTTGGGCTCATCTAATTGGCTTAAAAATTACAAGGTGATGCATGATATATATATATATATATATATATATATATATATATATATATATATATATATATATATATATATATATATATATATATATATCAGCCATATCATACACATACAATTACAAATACAGATAAGTAGTGCTATTTGATTGATAGGCTTAAACAGATAATTATGACTTGATCAAAGATAATTAGAACAGTAATGTAATTGTCAAGTAGTTTTTTAGTTATATAGATACTTTTGGGAACACGTGTCAATAACTATTTACTCTAGAAACAAATAACTATCACGTGGCAATCTGTTATTGGCATAATATTTATCCTTCTAACTCATGATTATACCATCTTAAAAAAATTGTGCCATGTTGATTTCTTACAGAGTTGCCACTTCGTTGTTTATTGGTTGTATGTCTTTGAGTCTTAGACTATGTTTGATAACGCAATTAAGCACTTAAAACTTAAAGTTTTAATTTTTAATTAAGTGTTTGATAATGCTTAATGTTGTACCACTTAAAAAATTAATTCCTACTAAACACAAACTAAAAATACTACGTAAAGGTGAACGTAATGTTTATCAATTAATTTTAAGTAAGATGGTTAAAAGCTGTCGAGCAGAATTTTACATAAAAAGAATAATCATCATCATAATGCCGCCATAATTAATTTGCTGACAATACCATCTCCACCACACTACAACTACCACCACAACAACCATTATTTCTTTTTGCCACCACCACCACCACAATTACCACAACCTAACTACTACCACCACCATCATAAGGACGCATCTACCTGCACCGCACCATTGCCGCCGTCACCACGTTCATATCCGTAAAAAATATCTAAATATCTATCACACTCTACGTACAACCATTGTCATGACTGCCATGTCCCTGCCTAACAGCACCATCACAATTACCAACGCCACATGTTAAAACACCAGTACCGTCACCATTGACACTTTTTTGCCACCGTCACCACCACAATCATTACTCCACCGCCACTGCCATCATCACCCACCAACACGGTTTGGAAAAAAAAACTATAAAGTACGTATATAAATGCATAATTTTGATAAAATAAATAAATTTATAATTCTAATAAATTTTCAGACATTTGCTCTTGATTTATCAAACATATTAACTTACTTTTCAGTTGTGAAAAATTCAATCGCTTAAAATTTTCAGTTTTACAAATTTAACCCTTAAATTTTTAGCAATTAAACTTCAATTTTATCAAGCTGTCCCTTAAGACTATGGGGGAGGGACAAGTGGAAAGCTACAAAATATAGTCGTTGCCCCTCCCTTTAATGATCGGTCATAGTTTTTATGGATTGAGTTCATTCATGTGGTTTAAGGAATCAGTATTAGATTTAATTTTCAAAAATGTTTTCAAAGGTCATTCTGTGCATTAAGGCCGAACCCTGTGTCATTTTGGACTATAATTCTTGACATTTGTCAGGCGTAAAGTGAAGCTTCCGCTTAATTGGTGTTGAAAAGTTACGCTATATTTAGAAACCAAACACAAGAGATTCATGAATGGTAAAACCTATCGAACGAAAGAGGAGGAAGTTAAGGTGCATGGAGCTGTTGTCCTGAAAAGCAATGTCACCCCAACACAATTTGAGGCCACTTGACACTATAGGCTACTGGTAGTCGTTGTCCTAACCTCGATAGCTAGGCTTAAATTGCTTGCATCACTAAACACGCCTTCGGACTTGCTTATATGGATGTCCAAATACCGCAGACGGAGAGAGAGAGAATTTGTTGTTGTGGTTGTTTTCTGCCGATGAGGTCCTAATTTATACACTAGCCTAGATGACGGAGACACAAATGAAAATGTAGACTTATTGACAATTATTATTTATATGAAATGGTTAGCACTAATTGTGGACTACAATCGATAATAACTAACAATTCTTCTAATAGAAACTCTAGAAATAAATGATAAAGTCGTGCTTCGTATACGGAAAAAAGGAAGGTCCTGATGTGACAGAAGAAAGGACAAAATGAGGGAACGGCTTATAATGTATCCAATGATTCTTAGATGATCGGACCAACGGTCTCATACCTTTCAATATTTTTTTATCATGCAAGACGTGTTTGACATAATCCGAAGCAACGTGGGATCAAAGATACAACACTTTTATTTAAGTCTTTAATAGAAATTAAAGCAGTTCCAACATTTACTACACGATTAGCAACGTAGAACAGAAGGAAGGGTTTGAAGCAAAACAAATGGATAAAGCGAGCAAGTGATTATACCAAATGTATTGTGGGCCTAAGACGACACTTACTGCAAGAAGTTAGATTTACACGTAATAGGTGAACTAAGTCTAAAACCTGTTACCTTTACTGTGTACAACCGAACTACCTCACATACTTTGCTCTAATTAAAGCTAATCAATCTTAACAAAATTATGATACTTAGCACATTTTTGCTGGATAGCAGCAACCTCGACGGTCATTGTAAGCCAGTAGTATCCACACCTTGGTAATCGATGATATGGTGGTATATCAATCTCCTCACAATGCTGGGTATGCATAGATTTAATCATATACGAGCTTCTCTTAGGCCTATGCAATGAGCGATACTTGTGGCTAGATTAATGGTTGATTATATATGTGAAAGTATTCATTATTCCATGTCTGAAAAACACCAACCTTATCCCTTTTGTATACGTTATTTAAGCACATGTAGATAAATTAGTACTTGCATATCTTTAATAATGTGGATGTTATGTTCTCTTTCCGTCTCACATAACTTGATCAGCTTTTTTTTTTGCACGTAGATTAAGGATTTAAGTGATATATTATGTGTTTCTCATTCTACCATTTAGAGAGAAAATGGAAAGAAAGTGGATCATGAGAGAGAAAATAGATTAGTAGAATATTAAATGTAGAAAGAGAAATGAATAAAAGTGTAAGAAAGTACGTCTGGAGAGAGAAAATGAATTGATGGAGATTGAAACGTAGATATAGAAATAGAATTAAAAAAAGTATAAAAGGGTAAAAGTACCTACCGAATCTTTCTTAATTTGAAAATAAGTAATTTTTGTGGTACGGTTCAAAAAGAAAAGTTGATTAATTATGTGAGACCGAGGGAGTAGTAAAGCACATATCCTACTGCCTAGCCAACTGCCTCTTTTAGTACAAGTTGGTAAAGGGGGACCAAACTGCTATTTTTTTTAATTGAAAAGGACATGTTGGTAAAATGGTACCAACCGCTACAGTTAGGATATTAAATTTTTTTTTAGTGAAATAAGGAATATATACCAAAGGTAAATAGCATGTACATCCGTCTTGAGAATTACATTACATCAGGGACTTGCATAGAATTACGAAGTACTAAACTAATTGTTACGTAATAATAACACTACAAAGGTTCATACGAGACTCGATAGAGACAACAATTAGAGATGTCAAAAGGGCCGGGCTGCCCAACAGCCAACCTTACCCGGTCCTAAAATGGCCTGGGCCTAAACGTCAACAGTGTAGGCCCTGTGGCATAGAGTCACGGGCTAGGCCAAGTATTGGGCAAAAAAGTCCTGCTCGGTCCGCAATTGGCCCGATTTTTAGGCCCAGCATGAATAAAACGGGTCTGGCCCCAGTCCAATTTTGAGAATTCGTTGTCTTTCCCTCAAACGGCCATATATCCCCCCCCCCCCCCCCGGCGCGCAACAGCTATATGACGACTAGTTTGAGAGGTTTTTTCCACCAACAAGTTTCTACCAACTCTTTTATGCAGTTTTACACTTTTACCCTCCCAACAACTATAAAAAGCTAGTTATCATATGTATTTTGGTCTTTTGCGAACTTTGAAAAGTCTATAAATTTACATCCTCTTCTTCACATTTTTCACACCAATCATCTCACTCTCTTTTATATAAATTCTACAAGCTTTGCTACCATTCTTATTTGTTACTAAGTATTAACCCTCTCTAATTTTCAATTACAAGTATTATTTAATTATTTACTATTTTTATTCCTTTCTATTTAATTACTCTTACTAGTTTTATTTTTCACTCTTGTCAAACAATTATAGCGTCAAATATGTCTCGATTATTTAAATCACGTAGCAAACGTTCAGCACTATCAAAACAATTCGATTTTCAAGATTCGTCACTAATGGGTATAAATACCCAAGCCAATTGGCAGTTTAACCAAAATATTCCAGAGTTTGAATATACACATTTATAAGATACCCAATATTTTAGTCAATGACGCAACTTGGTTGGCGACGCAACTATACTGGAGCAGAATTTTACCCTGATGAGCGGTCATCATGGTGAAGGACCGAGCAATCCTGCTGCCAGTTCGACAGAAGTCCAAAGGGGGGGAAGAAAACTCCGTGTTGGAATCATTTTTGAGGATATTATGGTTGATGGAGTTTCTGAACTCAATGTAAGTATTGGATAAATTATTTTCGTGTAGTAGTGGTCATAGACATCTTAATATGCATTTCTCGATGTGTGCATCTAATCAAGGCTATGTCGAACCTAACCAAATACAACTATCTTTTGACGATAAGTTATTAATTTATAATCAACAAGACCAAACACTACAAGAAAAACCATTTTTTGCGACGGACTTTTAGCTACTGAAATGATTCTGTCGCTAAAAGACCTTTCAGAGAAGGAATATACCGTCTCTAATCTTCTGTCGGCAAAAATATTTACCGACCGAAATACCGTCGGTAATAATTTTTTGCTGACGAAAGTTTACAGCAGAATATTAGCGACGAAGATACCGTCGCTAAAAGTTTTCAGAAAATATCTAATATTCGAGGAGTTTTTAAAAAAACATTTAGCGACGGAATACTACCGTCACTAAAACTTCCGTCGGCGAAAATGTTTAAAATAAGACTTCCTGTGATGGACTTTTAGCGACGGAATTTCCGTCGCTAAAAGTCCTTATATAAAATAGCTTCTTCGTTTTTTTCACTCTCCCCGTTTCTCTCTATCTCTCACTCTCACCGGCAATATTTTTACCGGCGTTCTCCCCCTCTGGTAACATCACCGCCCCCTGGACGTCGCGCCACCAATTCCCTCCACTGCCGCACCACCAAAGCCCTCCATTGCCGCCGCACCACCAACACCGCTGTCGCCGCACCACCTCTCTGTATGTCCATTTGCCCTAATTTGCTTTAATACATGTTTAAGTGCCATTTGCCCTAATTTTCTTCAGTTTTGATTGATGTCCATTTGCCCTAATTGGAACTTGTCCTAATTTGTTTCTGGAATTATGATATGTTTCTTATAATTTTAATTATTTTTAATTGCTGATGGAATTGATGCCCATATTTGTATATTACTATTACTAGAAAGTATGGAGAATTGAGATTATTGACAGAGGATGGGACCCAATTGAATTCCAATGTCGGATATGTGGTTTAGTTGAATGGTGGGTTGAAATTAGGTTAACGCAATAATAATTTAGTTGAAACATGTCATTTAAAACCCCCACCACCGTGAGGCAGTGTTCTCCAAAGGCAATCTACTGAGAGAAAATGTAGGTGTGTGCTCTCTGTGTGGGTGCGTTAGAGTGTTAGAGTGAGCTGTGTGTGCCGGTTAATGTGTGTGCTACGTGAGTGCATGAGTGTTATGTTGTGTGCGTGTGTGAGTGTATGCGGTGTAGGTGCGGAGCATGTATTTGTGTGAGTGCACGGAGTTGTTGAGGCAGCTATGTGTGTGTGAGTTATGTGCTCGGTTGTGTGTGTACAATGAATGGTACATTGGTGTGAGGTGTTTGTGCTGTATTGAGTGTGTAAGTGGGATTGAATGTGGTTGCTTATTTGTGTCTATAAGAGGAGAGGGACTACTTAAGTAATCAAAGGGTGGTAGTGAATAACTGTGCGCATACGTGTGTATACAAATCAGCGTAGTGAAAGGCGAGAGCATTTGGGTAGCATACTTTGGTTATTAACTTGTGAAATTCTACAGTAAGATACTTTGGATTACGTTAGAATTTTTAGTAAAAGTTTACAATTTTCTAAAATAGTATGTATTTTGAACCCTAAATTGAACTAATAGAACCCCCTAATTGAACCCTAAATTGAAGTAATTGAACCCTAAATTGAATGCCTTAATCGAATCGAACCCTAAATTAAACTAATTGAACCCCTAATTAAATCCTAAATTGAATGCCATAGTCTGACCGAACCCTAAATTAAACTTATTGAACCCCCTAATTGAATGCCTCAATTCAACTGACCCTTAAATTGAAATAATTGAACCATAATTGAACCCTAAATTGAAGTAATTGAACCCTAATTGAATGCCCTAATCGAATTGAACCCTAAATTAAACTAATTGAACCCCTAATTAAACCCTAAATTGAATACCCTAATCCAATCGAACCCTAAATTGAACTAATTGAACCACCTAATTGAACCCTAAATTGAATGTTCCAATTCAACCGAACCCTAAATTGAACTAATAGAACCCCCTAATTGAACCCTAAATTAATTGCCCTAATCGAATCGAACCCCAAATTATAATAATTCAAGCGCATCGGATATGTGCATTTTGAACAATTTTTTTTCCATTTGAACATTGATCATTTGTTTGATAATTTTAGGTTGTTAATTGTGCATTTGAGAATTGTGATTATTGATCGATGATTTTAGGTTGTTAATTGATGATTTTAGGTTATTAGCTGTGCATTTGAAGTAATTGAGAATATTAATTGATGATTTTAGGTTGTTAATTGATGATTTTAGATTGTTAATTGTGCATTGAGCATTTGAGATTGTTGATGGAGGATGGGACCCAATTGAATTGAATGTGTGATTTTTATTGCATTGAGCATTTGAAAATTGAGAATTGAGATTGTTGACGGAGGATGGGACCCAATTGGATTGAATGTGTAATTTTTATTAATTTTTATTGCATTGAGCATTTGAGAATTGAGATTGTTGACAAAGGATGGGACCCAATTGGATTGAGATCCCCATTAGGTAGCACAGACACGGACACCGCATCCGATCGACGCCGACACCGAAACAACATATTTTACTTGTGGAAACCTCTTCAATGGGTGTTCGGCACCTCTTCAATGGGTATCCGACACGGTGTCCGGCAATTAAAAAATAAATCAATGTCTTCGAACACCGCTGAGAGGTGTCGGACACGTGTCTGGATGTGTCGATGAGGTGTTGAGGTGTTGGTAGGTCACGGACACCACGTCCGATCGACACCGACATCTAAAAATGTCACATTTTGGCTTTATACTTCTGGACACCTCTTCAAGGGGTGTCCAACGCCTCTTTAAGGGGTGACGGACACGGTGTCCGGCATTTAAAAAATAAATCAATGATTTCGGACGTGTCCGGAGGTGTCGGGCACGTGTCCGACACATTTTCGTATGTGTCGATGAGGTGTCGAGGTGTCGATAAGTCACAGACACCGCGTCTGATCAACATTGAAATGTCACATTTTGGCTTTATACTTGTGGACACCTCTTCAAGAAGTGTCCGTCACCTCTTCAAGGGGTGATGAACACGGCGTCCGACATTTAAAAAATAAATCATATCCCCCACATTGAATATCTCCTACTATATGGGGGGAGATGATAGATCAGTGGGCTGCGGATCCAAACTGGGACGCCAAGAGTAAGAGCAGGGCCGAGGACAGACATAACAAAGATCCGACGCACACGGGGGGTCGGTGCCACACGACATCGTTCGACACATGAATGCGATCCAGAACCCAGATTTGGAGGATAATGAGGTCATAGCTCTGACGCATAATCAGAAGCACGTACGGAAGAAGGACAAGAACCCGGCGCACCGGGCTTGCGACTATGTTTCGGATACTGCACAGCGGATCGATGTGAGTCAATTTGTTTAATTTGTTAATTTTTTGTCATTCTATCCTCAATGTTTGTTGCGTTAATTAATGCACTAACATATCTTTGACTAATTGTTCTTCCAGGCCTCGTATGAACAGCTTAGGGGCTCCGAGCAGGCGTCCGGACAGCCATCAGCGTCCACTAGTACGGGTGCGAGTACTGGGGCGTTGAAGCGATGGCTAGATGTATCGGAGATTGTCAATCGGCCAAAAGGCCGCATACATGGCCTGCCTAGCACAACTGCACATGCCGTGATAGGATCGTCCCCACCCCCCGTTGCCCCTCCATAGACATTGGCTCCTTCACGTCCATTGGCCGAGGAGGAGATCCAGCGCATTGCTACTGTAGTGTTGAGGATGATCAGGGAGCAGGATCAGCAGGGTAGCGCTGCTGGACATGCCGAGCTGGCCCTGGATCAGCAAGATCCAGATCCGGGACTCGACAACCCCTGATGAGCCCCTTCTCGCGCCTAGTCCCAGCTTATCCTCCCTCCCCGGCCCAGCTTGTACTCGTCTCCCCTCCCCTAACCGGCTGTATCCGGTTCCCGCTTGTACATCATGAGTTTTGTTTATAATAAATATTTTTTATGATTGATTATATATTTCTTTGTGTATTAATTATTGTGCGTTATTGTTGAGAATTGAAAATTTTATTACAGGTTTGAGTAATAGAAAATAAAAAAAATATTTAAAATATGTTTTGACTTTTGGCGACAGATTAATTCTGTCGCTAAAAGTGTTCCTACTATCAGCTTTTTAGCGACGGAATGTTCAGTCGCCAAAAATCTTATTTAGCGATGGAACATTCCGTCGTTACAACATTTATTCCGTCGCTAATTTTACAAAACATAAAATAAATTAAAATACGTAAAATATAATAAGCGACGGATATTCTGTCGCTAATTAATAAATAACTCTGTTGCAACAAGTGCAATATTAGATGACAGATTTGAAAATTCCGTCGCCAAACTTTTAGTAATGGCCTTTATACGATAGACTTTTAATGACGGATTATGGGCTTTTAGCGACGGATTTACTCGTCGCTAAAAACCTTTTTTCTTGTAGTGAAAGAGACGGTCTTGCTGAATTTATTGTTTACGATGAACAAGCATTTAGTTTTTCTGATAATGTTAAGCACTTTAAATATATGAATACTTACGTGCGACCTTTATACAAAAAGGTTCACAGAAACACAACTAGATGTGATGCGATGCACTTAGACAGTATAATACTGCTAAAGCAAGCTTGATTGATTATTTTGATAAATTTGACGTTAGAGTTACTCTTACTTCTGATGTTTAGAAATCTCCTTTTACTGTAGTTAGTTATGCTCGTATGACGGTCCATTGGATTGATTTTGATTAGACTATGAACAAGATAATCATCAGTTTTAAACTCTTTCCTTATCTGTATGATGCAGCTAACATTGTTACTATTATAATCAGTATCAGGTTTAAAATAAAGAACAAGATTATGAGTATTAATTTTGATAATGCTTCTAACAATGTAGCTGTTATTGAAGTCTTAAATGGGAGCCTTCGACCTGTACTTGATGGTAAATTATTTCATGTTTCATGTGTTTGCCATATAATAATTTTAATTGTCGAAGATAGTTTAGCTGCTGCAGGAGATATTCTTTATAAGATGAGGGGTATGGCAGCTTATATTATTAGTTCGGATCCGAGAATACAATAATTTACGACTTTGTGTTCAATATAATTTTTCTCGTAGGGGACTACTCACATATGTGATGCATAGGTGAAACTCCACATATCATATGCTTTTATAAGTTTTGGTACACAAAGAAGTGTATACACACTGCCTACTGAGCTTGTTCCCACAAGGCTTACCAAGTCACGCAGAATGGAATATGGCTGCATAGATATCCAAAATTTTGGAGGTATTTTACACGTCTACCAAATTATTATCTGTGACGTACTATCCCACCTCCCCTATCACTATAGTAGAAATTTTAAAAATTACTACAATATTAACGAAATGGAGATATATATGACCTTTTCAGAAAATGGTAAAATAGATGAACATTAAGTTTAATAAAATATTAGGCAGAATTGCCTATTGTTTTTGCTGTCGCCACTTTGGATCCCAGGTTAAAGTTGCACGACACGAATGTCTCAATAGTAAAATAAAAAAATCAGACTAATTTACTAAATGAATAAGGCCACAATCAATCTTACAAAGAAAGTGAACACGATATTTGAGTATCTATATAACCTAGATCGAAATTTCACTGATGTGCACAGGCGAGCTACATCATCGAGCGGTGAAATATATTATGGGTCATATCTTAAGGGCATTCAACATCTAGTGGTAAGAAAACTACCAGTGAAAGGTACTTCTAGTTCAATAGCTTCGTCAACTTTTTTCTCTTTTAGTGAAATTGGTTTATATATAAATACTAATCATTATTCTTCTCTACCAATGGAAGAGCAAATAAATTTTAATTTGTTAACTTTTGAAACAAAATGAAAAAATTTATAAAACTTTATCTCAAAATGCCTGGGATATACTACAAGTGCAAGCCTTCACGGCTGCTTTAGAGTCAGCATTTTCAACGAGTGGTTGGAGGACAGGAGGAGTCGTCTTAACCCCGAGTCACTCGAATTATGTATATGTTGGAAGGATTATTTGAGGCAAAATATCATGAGCAAAATAAACCGATTGATGATAGGAAGAGCAACGGTTCGAGCGTCGAACATCTTACGGATGATTAAGCAATTTCATTTTCTTTTCCTTTTCTCAAGTTTTTAGAATAAATTATTTTCAAAAAAATTAAGTGTATTTAAAGTAAACATGCACATAAGAATGTTGCTGTTTACAAGCAAAATATATATTTTTTCTCACTTTGTTTTAAAAAATTAATCATATATATATATATATATATATATATATATCCTATAAAACTTAATTAATCCTATAAAACTTCATCTGCTGGTCTCAAGTTTGGATAAAAGGAAGAGGACCTATGAATAAATTTATATAAAATTAAATTTTTTCGTAACATGAATAAAAAGAATTTTAAAAAATATTTTTTTATTCAGAGTCGGGCCTGGCCCTAGCCCGGCCCTAAAGTTAAGGCCTGGGGCTTAGGCTTGGATAGGGCCAAGATATCCCTTCATTGGGCCCGGCTTGGTTCCCACTGCCCGAAGCCCGGTCTGGCCCGGGCCCTCCTCTAGCCCATTGGGGCTGGGCCGACCCAAGCCCGACTAGTTGATACCTCTAACAGCAATAGCTCAATTCAATGAGGCATTGCAGATTGTACATGTCAAGGCATTCTTGCTTTACATCCTAATTTGAATTTAAAGCAAAATAGGCCTACACTGAAGAAAGCTACAGTACACATTCTGTGCCTTGGGCGATGTGCATTGATGCACCTACCGGCTACTATTATATATGATACACAAAAGATTCCCAAAAGACTCAAAAGAACTTATCACCTCTCTACATTTTATCTGCATAAGTAAATCCGAGTGTGCAACCGAAATAATAATGTACAAGCAGGGAATTTTTGATAGCCATGCAATAGCTAGCAACAAACCAGCCGTTGTAGCACTACTTTCATCTATCGAGACAATAACATCAGTGTATGCCCCACCCAGGCTGAGCTAAATGCAACCATACTACTACCAAATTGAGTGCAAATATTTAAGCCATGGGAAGGCTTTGTAACCAAGGTAGCACAAAATACAGTGGTTGGTGGAAATGAGCAGTCACGTAGATTGGAAAAGTGTACAAGAATAAGAGGGGATAAAAGTGTTCAGAATGCACTGAACTTTGCAAGTTGGCATAATGACTTATATTTTCTATTTCATGGAACGGGTTTTGGAAACTGAGAATGCATCTGATGTTGAGTAACAGACTATAACTATGAGCAAAAACGTGCGCCGCAGAAAAGTGAGCAAGCACCCTTGAATATAAGGTAATTCCTTCCAGACCAGATAACTCAAAATAAAACCACCATGTACAACGTAAAACAAGTCACAACTATTTTTAAACAAAAGGCTTGCTTAGACAATGCAGAACCTAGCTACAAGCTGAACTTGTCTTAAAAGCATCATGTTCCTCAAAATTTTGAAGCCAAATGTTTTGAGTTTTAATGCACTGAAGAAAGAGGTGATCATGGGTTTCAAGATTCTCTGTATCAAGTAGGCCAGCTCTGATATCTGGCATTTCCATTTAACTAAGCCTGAGGACACTGCCAATTGTTGATGCAGAAATTGCCACAAAAATATTTTGAGTTTTTCAGGTAATGTCAGCTTCCAGACTTTGTACTAGATATTGGATGTCACTAGAGATTTGTAATCTTCTATTGTCAAAAAGATAGCTCCCTTGGCATAGGGCCAGAAACAAACATCCTTTACTCTAAAGGGAACAAGGTCTAAAATGAGTGAAACTATTGCTGGAGGGAATGTGTGTTGCAAAGCTAACAAGTTCCAGCGGTGTGAGTTTCGCGTAATAAGTCTGAGATATGCCAGTGCAGCATTAGCGAAATATAAACAAATGGTCAGGGGACATTACTGACAGCCACCAATCCATCCAGACAGAAATAGAGCATCCATTTCCAAATTTTCACCATTCCTTGCTTAAGAGTTCTTTGGCCTACTAATATGCCATGCCAGATCCATGAGCCATGTCTAGCATAAAGAAAAGAAGTTTGGCAAAAGTATCTTCCTTTAAGAACTCTTGCTAGAAGACATTCAGGATTGTGCCAAAGTTTTCACGCCTTTTTAAGTAACAGGGCCTGATTAAATAGCTTAAAGTCATGAAAGCCTAGTCCTTAACATGCTTTTGGGTAAGCACAAAGTAGACCAGTATATCCAGTGAATTGAGATGTGATTCACATCTCCTGACCACCAAAAGCATGAAGGATTTAGTCTAATCATTTACACACAGTCACATGAAATTTGTACATTAACATGTAGCTGACGAGAAGTGAGGAAAGAATGGAATGAAAATGAGTAGCTCGCCCCGCTTTATTTAGTAATAACCCTAAGCAGTGAGCACTCCTATCTTGCACCCTATGCATAATTCCAATAGATATATCCCTTTTTTAACAGCTATATCCAAATTAATCTCGAGGTATTTCCCAAAATCATGTATATCCTTAAACTCGAATTCTTGCTGTATCGATGACCGAATCTCTTCTAAAGCAATAGGGCTATTCGTGAGGCTGGATTTATCCAAATTTATAAGTTGTCTAAACATCAAATAGTAATTATTTAGGAGTGTTCAAACCTCAATGATACTCTAAACAACATTTATGTGTAAACTCAAAAATAGATAAATGTCGTCGACATATATTAAGTTTGTGATAACAGGAGATAACTTTCATGCCTTAATGCCCTTTATTTTTCCTTGCATTCTAGCCTCCACTAACCCCATGGATAAGACTTCAGAACAGAGAATGAACACAAAAGGTGATAAAGGTCCCTTTGCAGAATGCCCAACTCGGTTTTAAAAGTGGCTTAAGAGCTTTGTTAACCAAGATCGAGTAAGAAACTGAAGTTACACATTGAGCAACAAGATTGCCCAAACTTGAGGAAAGCCAAAGCTAAGAAGAATCTCTTGTAGAAAGTCCGAGCGCATCCGGTCAAAAGCGTTAATCATGTTTAATTTGAGGGGGATCAAAGCTACACCTCCTATCTTCCTTTGCTAGAAACAGGCAGTAAGTTCTTAGGCAAGTAGGGCATTATCAAAAAGGATACGCCTAGAAACAAATGCATTCTGAAAGGGAGAAACTATGTCGCTCATTATGAGAGTCATTCTTGTGTCTAGAACCTTATAAATGACCTTGTAAGTTACATTACATAGACTAATGAGATGGAAGTCCGCACATGCTTCTGGAAGATGCTTATTAGGAATTAATGTAATGAATGATTGATTGACCTCAAAAAGCAACCAACCTGAATTAAGGAAGGAGAGAACTGCACAAGTGACCTGAGGGCCCAACACTTTCCAACATCTCTGATAAACCACAGTAAGAATGACATCAAGTCTTGGGGTTTTCATTCTACCTTAATCAAAGATTACCTTCTTGATTTCCTCTATTGTAAATGATTGATTAAGAAGTAAAACGTGGGGGGAAGAAAAGGAATGATAGGAAAAATGCGGGCAAAAACACTATGATTGAATCAGCATTTGACAGAGGAGAGTCAGTTGAGGAGAATAATTGTTTGCAATATTTAACGATAAGGCATCATATTAATTAACAATCCTCTAATATCCTTCAGTGACGTGATTTGATTAGACCTACTCCGAATGATTGCAAATGTGTGAAAAAGTTTCGTATTTTATCTTTCTGATCTAACCAATCAATTCTAGCTCTTTGGGCCTAGAAAACTCCTTCACATTTCAGCAGAAAATCCAGCTTACCATGCAGAAAAAACTCCTCTTGAAAATTATCATATGATAACTGACTCCCTTCTTGATAAACTAACAACCGTTATTGAGTCTCTTTATGAGTTTGTAGTTGCTAAAATTGGCTTTACTCCATGCCTGTAAAACTCTCAACAACAGTTTGCTCTTACTAGTAACTTGAAGAAAAGGAAAGCCAACTGAAGGCAAAAGGCAAACGCTTCTAATTACCGTAAAACCTGAGGAGATGAAAACCACATTGCTTCAAAACATCAATGTAAGTGATACTTGTGACAGAATAGACGAGTATCACATAAAATCAGGGCATGATCTAATCGCTGTTTAGCTAGATTCCTAACTACCGCATGCAAGTAATACACAATCTAAGATGAAAAGGCCATAGCTCGGTCCAACATTTCATAAACGAAACCCGGCTCAAGAGATCCCCAAACCCATGTGAAGAAAAGACCTTCCTAACAAACATTAAATAAACCAAAAGACTCTAGGAATCCCCTTAGTGATTGAGCTCCAGGGATTACAGTAAAGTTTTGATCCAATTTCTCAACAGGCGTCAGCACCTGATTGAAATCACCGCATAAACAGAAAGGGTCAGGAAGTGGAGATAAAATAGAGGTAATGTAACTAGAAATTGCAACCCGGATCTGAACCCGAAGATGTCCGTATACAAAGCCATAGTAAACAAGTATCATCCAATCTCTTGTACGAGGTTAAAATAAAGTTTTTATGCACCAAACCCACTGACAAAGGATGGGAAAAAAGCCAACCAAGCCATAATCCACCACTTAATCCAATTGGTTTAACTTCAACGAAATTACTATAACCCATAGAACGCCTACTTTAGAAAATAACATTTTTGTTTCCTTAAAGAAAACTACATAAAGATTGTGCTTGTGGATCAAACTAGATGTTTTATGATTTGTAGCATCCTGGCTCATGCCACCATAGTTTCACCAAAGAGGTTTCATTTGAGAAACCCGTGGTTAGTGTGGACCAACCACCAAAGCCTCTATTTGCATAACATAAGTATTCCAAGGGTTGCAATAACACCTAAATAATCTCCCAAACGACGCAAGTCAATCGTAACCAGACCTACACTATTCTAGACCCCGGCATCCCTCTCTAGAGTGTAACTAGCCTTATCAGCCATGTCAAGGACATCTAATTTCTCCAATTTCGTATGCATAATTTCCAAAATCATACTATCATTCAACAGTTCTCCCGCCTCTAGTTTGTTATACCACATCCATTTAACCATGTCATTCAAAAATTGATGACTGGAATTGAAAAACAACGCAATAGAAGCAACATGTATTCCAGAATGCATATTAACAAAATCGAATGAGCGGTTAGTGTAAGACACACCTGGAGGCTAGTCTGAGGGTAACATTTTCAATGAGCAAGCTCTTTTGAGAGTAGTGATGAGGTCCAAAGCATTCACAACTTCCTCCTTATCCCTTTTCAGTGAGCCTAAGGAAGATGAAAGGTTTGCTCTTTGTTTGGTGAGACAGATGAAATCTTTTAATCAACAGTTATTGTCCCCCAGTTTTTGCAACATTCACATAACCTCTTTAAGCTTTTCTCCTCTTCACTACCCAGCATACTGGAATCTCTCTTTTTTAACTCATACTGGAGGGCCTTGAAGAATCAGTTTTAGCCTTTTAGACATGAATTCCATCACAGTAGAAGAATCCAGAGTTTGGTACTTGTATTTATTCGAAGATTAATTATGTAGATAAAGAAGGAGAAGAACTGATTCAAAGGTTCCACTCTTTCATTAGTCCATACAATTTGAAGCCTATAATCCTCAAACTGTTCAGAACATTGAAAATTTGAAGCGAGCTGTCACCTATATCCATAAGTATTGCTACCTTAGCCAGAAGAGTAATATGGTACTGGAAGGATGAAACCGGGGAGAGGAGAAGGCCTTGCCAGAGACAACTTCTGTCCAGGATCTCATCGTGATGGTCCTGCCTTCGCGTCATGGGTTCCATACTGATTAAAGATCCTATCTGCATAGCTGACAAAAAGCCCATTATCCTCATGTTAGGTCGAATGCAAAGCTACAGGACTAACTAGCATATCAAAGATATGTTCATAGGTCTGCTTGCCATTTCTAAAAAAAGGCCCCCAAGACTTTGACTTAAAAGTCCACCAAGAACAGATGAGGGCGCAATAGATTTTGAGCTGGGTCATCCACCTTATCCAACTGAGCAGCTGATAAGGTTAACTCTTCAACATTTCCATTATGGAGGTCCAAGTCTGCTAACACATTAGCTGACTTTATACCTGGCAATGATAACTTAACATTTGTTAGTTTGCTGTCAAGGTGAGATGTGTCCAGCACATGCTATAAATCAATCAGTGCCACATCATCACCTTTTACAGAGCCCTTGCTGACCATGACTGAAATGCAGTCATATACCTTCGCTGCCGCTGTTCCATCATCAAAAAGTGAGAGTAGCAAATTGCTACTTCCAACCAGGAAATTCATGTTAGCATAAGACTCAAAAGAGGTCGTCTCTAATGTGTTGGTGAGATTGACCATCGCCCTATCCTTTACCGAATCCACGCTAGACCCTTTGTTCCTTCCATACATAAATTACGGGCTTTCATCAAAATCGACAAGGACTAATTGAGTAGTTTGATTCCAGTTTTGTATTAGCGAATGCACGTAATTTCGCCGTGAAATATGGCAACTCTCTGTAGGCCATCATGGCTATACTGTCCTCTGATGCATATCAGAGACAGCTGATCTCCAGTGTGTCTCGCACCACACATAATGGAAGCAGACATGAATCAATACAGTGGCTAAGCACTGTAATATCTCGCACCTAGAATACGGTTTATGATGAATCCTAGAAATTTAGTTAATTTTTTAGTGGCAGCTGTGATAATTTATACATTAATTGAAGTCTTAAGCGACCATTATCACCAGCTACATTGATTGTGACCTTTAGCGATAATTTATAACGCTTTTAAGTTGCAAATTAATGAGATAGGGAAGTTGGAAAGCCCGAAATTTTATTTAGTTGACAAAAACTTTGTTTTAGTTCTTAATCTAAAGAGTTTGTAGTCTTTTAAAGTGATGTGGATGAAATGAGAAAATAGTTAAGTGTGAGGGGGGTCTTTAGAAATATTCCAACCTAGGGCAACCATATATAAATGAGGCCTTTAGAGGACAGCCGTCCAAGCTTTTGCAGCCACCTTATTTTATGTAAATTAGACATAAAGAAGAAGCAAGCTATGGTATCGTGTGTCTTTTAGAGAGTGAGATGTGGGTGTGTTTGAGAAGAAGACTGTTGTAGAGCAGCATAAGAGTAGGTTAGTGTTTTTCTCATATCTCGTTTTTTTTCAAAGCTGATTGAGATGATTTTTTACTTTCTGAAAACATCATTGTGTTGCCTTTAATTATTTAGTTTTGAGTTTTCTTAGAATTTCACATTTGGACTTTGAAAAATGACCTTAAAGTCAATTAACTGTAGGAGTCCAGAATTTTTTAGTTTCTAGCAGCCACTTCGAAATGTCATATACAAATTCATTTCTCATGGGTTTTTCTTAAACTTTATATTGATAAGAACCCTAGAAAGTTTTCTTCAACTTTGTGATTTGAATTTTCTAAAATTTGTAGTATTTCTACTCCAAAATAACCATTGAACAAAACTGGTTTACACAGAGATGTGCTGTTGATATCAGTCACTTTGATTTACTATAGAGAAGTCATTACTCATTGAATTTTTGTGACCTTTATATTTCTGATTACCTCAGAAAGTCTACTTTAATTTGTAGTTTTGAGCTTTCTAAGATTTATCACGTTTCTGCCTCAAAAATGTTCATTGGCAAAAAATTTTAAGCCATTACTCAGCATATTTGGACAAATGTGAAACTAAAACTCCCTTATTTTTGCGAAACCTTCAATTTAGAATTTGCTAAGATTTTTTTGGGCATGCAAAGGGACTGAAATGATTTTATTTTAAAAATAAGTTTTTGAATTAATTGAAATAGTAAACAAAATTATTTTTAGCCAAAAATTCTATAATGATCTGATCTTAGTGATATGCTTGACTATACAAAATTTCACAACATTTCGACACCATTTTATACACATTTGAAATAGGATTCATAACACTCAATTTAAGGAGCGGATTAGGGTTCTGAACGAAAATTTTTCAAAAAAGCAATTCTTGTCCAAAAAAAACCCATCTAGTTGTTTAAAAAGATTCTTTTGGGTTATTTCTAGGTGTGTAATGGTACTTTAGGCATCGGGGATAAATAGGTAACTTTATGCAAGTCTAGGGGTATTTTGGTAACTTTACTCACTTTAGGGAAATTTAGCACCTAGGCATAATTGAACGACAATAAATAACATCCTGATGATTTATTATTTAAGTTCTAATAGACAAAAGTTAGGGCAGGCTTGGGAATAAGAACCGCTTAGCTATCCATGTAAGTACTCCTACCATGTTCCTCCGTACAACCTATTTTCTATTATATCTGTATCTATACATTGTTTTACCAAATGAAAGTTTTAAAGTGTTTGTTATACTTCTGCTCTTGTGCAAATGGTTGATTAGAAATTGAATTAAAATTACCATGGTATGTGATGTGTTCTTTGAGAACCATGTGTGTGTGGTATGGTATAAAGAGGTTAACTTGGTTGTTGTGCCCCATACCACGAGAGAAAGTGGATTTCGGGTCCTGGTCAAAAGGACCATACGTTGACACACAGTACTGTTGCATCGTTGTTCACCCTTACGTCCACAGTATTGTCTATCCCGGGTGGAGGAGGGATTTGGGTCTTAGTCAGTGGGACTACACGCTGATCATAAATATACCAAGTTGTGAATAACTGTGATAGTTGTTAATGAGCTTTCTTGATGATTATACTCTGATTTGAGATTCTTTTGGTGCAAATGCATGTGTGTGTGTGTGTGTGTATTGAAGAATATTTTGTTGCGGTGACATTGAATTCCTGATTTTGAAAAGAAAAAACCCATGGCATGTTTTGAAATCCCCAAAACCTATTTTAGGGACATGATATGTGTGCTTACTGGGTCTCAAGCTCACTCTTTTATAAAAGCTTTCAAGTGAGCACTTAGATGAAACCGACATCTATGAGGGAAACGAGGACGGACTCGAGGGAGATTTTCGTTAGGGATTTAAGCCCTTTTTGAAAAATTTCTAACAGTCAGATATAATTGTAGTACTATCTTATTTATATTTTGAGAATTATTCAGAGGTTAGGTCTCTGTGAGATTTTCTATGATTTATATTAGTTATTCATGGAGGAAAATCATTAGAGACATATTGAAGAAATTATTTTGGTGATTTTAGAAATACTATTAAGGGGATAGTGTTAAATTATTTGGTTACAGATTCTTGTGTAAAGGTTGTAGTAAGGTCTGGCAGAACCCTGGGTGGATGTTTGGATGAGCCTGCGACCAGTCACGGATCTCTCTCTCGAGCCTACCCGTGGGTTTGGGTCATGACAAGCACCCCGCATCGATAACAAACATGAAATACCTTCTTAAATCTAGCATATATCCAATGATAGACACTATGATCTGTTCTAACAAAGATACATGGAATAAGACGATCATCAATTCTAACTCGGACATACACCCGTAAATAGTCCCAATGTTGTTGCCGAATTGGTGACCAGTCAATTTTCAACAACCTTGCAAAACATTACCTAGGAGCCCAACCATGTCATAAAAAAGTTTTTCTAATAGTACAAGATGCAGTTGTACCCATAAGTCTACCAAATTAAACTCAATCTGCTTAGTTGCCATTAACGGCTGCCAACACAGTGAGCGTAATAAGGTTCCCCATAAAATCCATGGGCTATCCCGAAGCACCCCCTCTATATCTAATCGAATTGCAAAATGGAAAGTAAAAAAACTTCCAAGAGGCTCGATAATCACATTACCCTGCAAGTTCCAAAAGTTATTGACCACACGTTGAATTAATTGGCCAAAGACATGTCAATTATAAAAAATATTACCAGTTAACATATTCACCCATAACAGTTGTAAGGGAGCAACCACTGCCGGATCGAGAATTAGAAGACACCCGTATTGAGCTAGGCTATGCGGTGACTCCAAATAGGCAGAATCCACACTCTCAGATGTCATAGTTCCAAAGATCACCTAACTCTCACAACTCACATCAACAACAATAACTTCAAATCGTTCAACCTAGAAACTATACCTAAAGTCGAGAACAAAACCCAGCATACAAAATTAAACCCGGAGGCCACATGCAAATCATTCATATCTTCTACCCTAAGAACGATTGAAGGCCTACAAAATGACCACCTCTGTGGATCTATATCCAAATCACCATTATCCCACATAGAGAAAGAAGAAGGATTTGAGAGGAGGGAGGAGGTGAAATAGAAGAAAGGAGAAAGGATTTCGGACTCGGACTTACTGTCGCCCCGCTAGCAAAACAAAAAAACTCATATCAAGTCTAAAACTTCTCTGGTCTTAGGATTTTACTTAATGGAAGAGACATGCTGGGACTAGATAGTCCCTAGTTAATTGGAAGAAATGTGTTTTTCTGAGTGCTAGCTATGGATCAATCCTGTGTATATATCCCACTAAATACGGTGTTGAAACCAATAAAACAACCCTAGAGGGGGGTGAATAGGGTTTTTGAAAATTAATAGGGAATTTAAACTAAGCACAATCATAAATCTCAATCAAACCAAGTAATAATTGAATGAAAATGCTAACTAAACAATCTCAAACAATTAAAGAGCAATAAGTAAAGAGATTGAGTTAGAGATACTTGACAAGGAGATTTAAATGGTTCGGCTTGAACTACCATCAAGCCTACATCCACCTCTTCAAGGAAGTCCCTTGCAAGAGCACTAGAATCCACTAGCAACAATCTTCTTCCGGGTCAAGATCAAAACCCTTACAACACTTGGTGATATTCCCACACCAAATACAAGCCTTGAATCCACAAAGCTCACCCAAGACTTGACAAACCCAAGCCTTGATCACAATCCTTTTACAAAGATCAATTGTGTACAAAGAAACCTTCTTGAAAGGAAATGAGTACAAATGAAGCTCTAGTATAATAGAGAGATGAGAGAATTGATGACTTGAAGAATGCTCACTCTCAATCAAAGAATTGCTCACAAAGATGCTCTCTTTAATGATGTAAAATCATGAAGATGAAGAGAGAGAAGTTTAATCTATGAGCCTTGATGTTTCTCTAATGAATGGAGGCTTAGAATGTGGTTTCCATAGTGTATGATGAAGCCCCAAATCATTTATATAGGGAGCAAATGAAATATAGCCGTTATAGACAAAAAGTGAGCAAAACTGCCATTGCAGTCGATTGTATTCCCTCTAAAATAGCTGTTGGAGTTTTGTCCTCAAAAATAGCCATTGGAGCTGAATTTTGACCAATGCAGTCGACTGGATTCAAATACAGTCGACTGGATTACCCTACTGCCTATCGGCTGCCTCACCGAATCCCCTTTCCTATTTTGGGCATAACTTTCTCTAGAAAAATCGGATTGAGGTACCGTTTTTTGAGTTGGAAAGTTAATGAAAAGTTTTATCAAGATATGAAAATATTAGCACCAAAATAGTTTTTGAGAAAATCTGAGTGAGCTCCAAAGTTCACTCATTTTTAAGAACCACACTTGTGTGAAAGGTTATGAACTCACATGCAATGCACAAGGTGTCCTAAGGTCTTTTTAGGTCATAGTCATCAATCCAAGCATCAAACCAAGACTAGTTACATAATAGTAAAGATCAATCATAATCGTAGTAACTTAACCTTTGCATTCTTTCTTACTCTTTGACATAGGACTTGATGAAACTTTCATAGTATGTCCACTATAACTTTAAGCTTCTTTGGCTTCAATCTATTTATCCAACTTCTCAAATGTGTCTTCATGAGTGTCATGTATATAGCTACTAAGAATCCACTCAAAGCACACATTAGAACATAATCAATGTGTAGTTATCATCAAAACAAGATGTAAGCCTAGGTTATCCAACCATAGGGCTAACAGGTGTTATTACGTTGCATGAAGTACTCGTATTATACACACGGACATGGGTATGAGACATGTGTTCGACACATCTCTTAAGATATGCCAACAAGATAGTATCTTATAGTAAGTCATTTACTATGCATCACTTAAAATACCATTTTACCTTAGGCAGTGACTAAAATATAATCGTGGCGAGCAGTCTTTTGTTGTGTCAGCATGTCTTAGGTTTCAAAAATTAGACAAATCTGAAACATGTGCATGTATCCGACTCGAACACTCTTGCAAAATTCATGTAACTTATCTAAAATGTAACTACTAATAATTGTAGTCAATGTCTCTTCATTCTTGAGCGCCTTTGCCTCCTTACAACAAGATCGACCTCAAAGTAATGACTCTAATCATATGCCTCGCCTTACTGAACTCTAATCATATGCCTGGAAACATAAAAGTCTTTTTCCTTTTGTTTTCACCTTAAGTCTATTCTGCAAATTGTGTCATTGCTACTTGATGGACTTGGTATTGACAAAGTTCACTTGTGACATTTTGCAGTTCCTATTTTGGCCTAGGTTTTGTTACTGCATCTAACTCTAGTTGTCTCTTAAATAGTTAGGATCAACACACTATGTGATGACGGTGTTCCTTTTTAGTACTTTAGTGCATTATTCAAAGCGAAACAATTCCCTTATCCAAAATTTGCATTGAGCTTAATATGCATTCACCGTTCGCTTTCTATCATATGTGATTATTATATTGTTTAGGCAATAAGGGCGAGTTAATTTATTAGCCTTTCTCAGTTATTCGGTTGTTCTTGATCAGCACATATAGTCGGCCAACAAATGGCTTTAAGGTTTCCATGAAAGGTAGGAGGATGCTATTTTGGAACCAGAAGCTTAAAGTTGGTGATGATGGCCAAGCCAATGCTTTCAAGGTTGTTGGCATAGCCTTCTACCAATAGCTTCGTTTGTTGGAGTGAATAAGGGCATAATCATGAGACAATTGGTCTTATTATTATAAATTAGAAATATCATGCGTTTAGACTTTAGTTACACATGAGACAATCTTGAAAATAACTAAGTTTTGCTATCTTTAGCACAATATTGTGGGTTTCAAATTACACAAAATATTGCTTAACATTCATAATTGTTGCAATTGTAAAGTTGCACCTCATGTGAGATTTGTAAAGGGGCTTGGAATTTGAATAACAAGAAATGAAACATTTTGATAAAAAAGAATGAAAGAAAAATTGATAAATAAGCACAAAAAAAAAAGTCATTTGAGCTGTACTTAAGACTTCAGGCAACAATGTGAAATGATTAATGCAACAGTCTAATGGCTTTAGCAACCATTTTATAAAGCTCAATTGGTGGACTGTCTAATGGCTTTAGCAACCATTTAATAGAGCTCAATTGGTGGACTGTCTAGTACCGTGAGCCATAGTTACCAAAGTACCTCTTACTTAAGCCCATCCGGAGGCAGATTCACATATGCTAGGTGCATGACTTTTTTAGGTAACTTGATTGGCCAAATCAAAATAATCAATGACCAGAATAAACAGAATAAAAATGGCCAAATTGAGATTCAACCCGGAGTTCAATAACCAATGGTGTAGTTCTCTTAGTTAGTACTCCTTCCATCCCTTAAAAAATGATGATATTTCTTTTCTTACTGTTCAAAAAAGATTGATCATTTTCCAAATTTAGAAAGATTTCTCAAGTGTTTTTCTATGTGTACCCTTCTCACACTTTCTATTCTATTTCTCTATTCACATTTTATCTTCCACCAATCCATTTTTCTCTCCTCTGGCCCACTTTCTTCCCTCACTCTCTAATTCTCTCTTTTGTGAAAGAATGAGAAACTCATAATATACGATTCATATTCTAAATAAACGTGCAAGTCAAATGCGATCAATTAACTAGGGACGGAAAGAGTATTAGAGAAAAGGGACCAGTGACTTGGCATCTTAACTAGCTTAAGTAAGCTAATCATTAAAGTTTCAAAAACCAACTGATAGATTGCTTAGTGTAGCCACTTTAGTCATGCATATCAGATATTAGGCCAGCCAATTTTTAGATTCAAAATTTATAGCATAGAACAACTGCAATCTAATATTTGGATGAGGCAGCCCTTGGCCTGAGGTTGACCTGCATGCATGTTGAATATAATTATGTCATGTAATCAAACAGTCAGCTTATGAAAGCATGATTTCAATAACGATTTATGAAGGCCAGCTTCGATAATTTATTTAAGGTTTCACCACATATAATTTACTTTTCTTTATTATTGAAATGCCTAATTCACGATGTTATCGTTTGGGTTACGCATAGGAAGTTCAGTTCCTTAAAGGTCCTTTATCACTTATATTAGCGTTCAAGTTCGACTTGTAAAGTTTGAAAGTTAAAAGAGTCCAATGTATTCCATCAGCCCACATATAATTTGTGTAAAAATAAGTTAAAAAGCAACATTAACCCTTGACTTGATGAGTTAACTCTATACGTTTCATGTTTTCTTATGCCGCATGATAACTGTGATGAACTTGCCAGAACCTTAAATAAGTTGCTTAAATAAGGTGTCGCCTAATACTTATTTTCTCCTTCATGTTAACCAATGCTAGTATTTCCAATCAAACTAATGTGACACGTGTCCTTCTCATAGTCAAAGATTGATTAAGGACCCTAATGTCTCTTTTGATGTGTCTTATGTCTCTCAAAAGACTGTAGACTCTTCGCTTGAATGGGATTGCAACCTTAAGCAATAAGGAATATAATCCCTCACAATAACTAACTTTAAGGTATTTGCCTCCCACTAGGAGAATAAAATCTCCTCTGGCTTTCTATAAATACCCTCACATATTTGGGGTACGTGGCATAACTTTTACTCTGTACAAGCTTCTTATCTCTATTCAGAATCTAACTTAAGTATCAGAGATTCTTCGCGTATCCGGAAAGTCACCGTTTGCTCGTATTGTGCTTATTAGGCTTACTCGCATGCTTGTCTTGTCCCATCCAATGCCCGTTCGATCAGTCCTGGTCAATTCTTGGCCAGGATATTTTGGCGCCATCAGTGTGACCTTGGACGACATGCGGCTGTCCTTTTTTTTTCCTAGGCAAATAATTGCATTTATTAAAATTATCTATTACATCATAAAGGCAATACCCAAATGGGCATTCCTGAAAAAAATAGAGACAACGCATCCAAATGCATAGTCCCATAAATGGTCAACATGACCTTAGAGGAAAACACAGATCTGATACTTAAGTTAGCCAGATCGGGAAGATGCAAGAAATTGCATCAGATCCCTCCTCCCACTAAAATAGAGGTGGGAGCCTTGGGTCGCATAAAGTGGCAGTTTAGATTACTGCCGCGGTCAACATCGGAGCCATAGACAGTGGAGGGGGATCCTCCCAAGGCCGGATCAAAGCGATCCGCAACTCGAAAGGATCTAAGTGATGTAATATGTATTTCTTATTCTACCATTGAGTGAGAAGAGGGGAAGAAAGTGAGCCAGGAGAGAGAAAATATGTCAGTGGACTGTTAAATGTGCAGAAAGAATTGACTAAAAAAGTGTAAGAAAGTGGGTCAGGAGAGAGAAAATAAATTGATGGAGAGTTAAATGTGGCCAGAAAAATCTATACTACATATAAAAGTATAGATTCTTGAAAAAAAATTTTTGGACCACAATACCCTTCTTATATCTAAAAATTACTACCTTGCCACACAATTAAGATACCCAGAATCTAGATTCTTTTAACAAATCCATTTGTTTAACTACTCATAAATGCTATAAATGATACAATTAATACATGAATATCTCTTTTATTTTTCATAAAACTTGTCATTAATAAAATGAAGTATGTTCATTCTCATTCACAACTTAATGCTTTGTAAAGATTAGGACATGCACATCTCATGACATAAGTAGAGCAATTAACTTTGACCAAAAAGATCTTCTTTCATCGTGTATGTTTACCATTTTTTGTTATGCTGTTAAAAAATCTTAGTACGAAAATTTAATCATACCTACATTTTTCGGCTGCTTCTCACCCATTGTCAAAGAAAAGTAGTTAAACAAATTTGTCAAAAGTAAATCATATATGTATATAACCATATTTCCTAACTGGATTCAAAAATGATGAAAATGAACAAACAAAATAAAAATTATAAGTGAACATGAATTAATATTTTCCTCCAGCTTTTTTATATTTGGCTCTAAGACCTGATATTTTATTTTTGTATGTGTGTGTGACTTAGGTCTAGGCATGCAAAAGTTAGTAATTCTCTAAGCAAACTCTAAAATATTGAGCAACTTAACTTCCTTTCTCTTCATTTGATTGTTATGGATACTCTCACCTTGATTGTTATAAATACTCTCACCATCTTCCTATTTGTTGTTGGTTGTGGCTAATAAAATCTTGAAATTACTCATTTCACATCAATTTTTGATTAAGTATCGGCACAACCTTCTAACTAAGGTTGACTCTACCTCTCCCTGCTTCTCTGAAATATGAATCTCGAATGAAAAGAAAGATTAATAGAGATGACTATCATTCTATTTACTTAGATATCTCATAGCATGTAGATGAACACTTCCAAAGCATATTCAGTCTTTGTTACAAGAAAATAATACATTCTACTTATGCATGTGTAAGTTATTATGATTTTATTTCTCATTTATCTTTATGTATGCTATCAATACCCATTTAGACAATGTCTAATTGGGTATTAGATGAATGGACGGTATTTGCAATTAGAAATTAACTTAAAATAATAAAAAATATATTTTATACCACTTTTAATGTTATCTGAAAGAGAATAGAATGAATTAAATTAATTTCAATTGACAAAAAATACATTAATGAGATTGGTAGCTATTGATAGCATGTTATTGTTTCGTCTGCAACGCATCATTCTTTTTTGTTCAATAAAGAAAATCCTAATAATAATATGAATTCAAAAAAATATTTGTGTATTTGCAAATAGATAGACATTTTTATGTTTTATGGGTTCGAAATTACTAACCTTTCACTGTAGCAAATACTAATGAGTAAATGGGTTAGATACTAATTTTATAAGAATATCTTTCTCAAATTATATACGAAAACTATTTTATAAAATAAGGTAACTTTAGGACTATTGTGATACATTCTTGATAACTATTGTGTTCATCAAATTAGACTACATAATTATATAAATGTCAAATATAAATAAAAAATTAAAAACTAAAGTTGAAAAACTATGACTATATAGATGCTGCGTAAAGATAAATATTATGATTTTGATTGTTAAACACCTTTTAGTTTAGATTGCGCAACGATATAAAATTATAATTATCTTTTACTTCAAAAGAGTGGTGGGTAAGACCATCATAAGAAGATTAGTCACCATTAACATAAAATCGAGGCATACCTACGTTCTATAGACGTTATTCGGGACGAATGTGGTTGTGAGACAATTAACATTTTTTAGATGAATCCGTAACGTTTTTTTTAAAACAATCTTCATACATATACATATTGATTTTAACCTGCTTTTTTTTACTTCAATTGAATTGACATGCATATTTGAATCATAAAAAATTAATTGTCATAATTTACAGAATACACGAGATTATGCTTTCTCTATACCACAATCTTAATTTATATCACATGTGAACGTTGACGTGCATCGCACGTGCATAGTGCTAGTAAAATAAAAAAAAATATTAAAAATGATAAATATGTGAAAGTACCTACAAATTTTTTTTTAAGTGAGCAATTTTTAGGAGATGATTTAAAAAGAAAATATGATCAATTTACATGGAAGGAAGAGAATAATAAATATAGAAAAAATAAAAAGAATAGCATCCCGCACAAATAAAAAGAGATGAAAAAAATAAAACTCAAAGACTCGTGGAAGGAATCACGTGACTCGCAAGTGCTGTAGTTCGTTGAGAAAAGAAAAGGGTTTAGCGTCCCCTGCCTCCCACCTCATAAACCCTCCCTCCCACTGCCACCCTTGAAGGACATTCCGTCTCCGATCACCACCCCAGAACCCCTTAAATTAAACCCTAACCCTGAATTTGACCCTATTCCCCAATTCGTCCACCATGAAACCCGTCTCATCGAGAACCATCATCTCCTTCATCTCCCGCTCCGTCAACATTTCTAAAATTCCCCTAAATGGGCACTTCGAAATCGCTCATTTCTCCACGTCTCCGAGCCAATTCCACTCCTTTCCGTCTTCTTCGTACCCGTCTCGGCGCCACGAGGAGGAAAGCCGAAATGTGAAGGTTTCCGTGTGGTGGGACTTCGAGAACTGCTCGTTGCCGTTCGATATGAACGCGTTTCGGGTGGCCCAGAGCATTACCGCTGCTATTAGAACCAATGGGATCAAAGGGCCCATCCAGATTACGGCTTTTGGTGACGTGTTCCAGCTCTCCAGGCGCAACCAGGAGGCCCTTTCCTCCACCGGGATCAACATTACTCACATCCCTCATGGTTCGTTTACCTGTTTAGGTTTTTACTATGAAGTTTTGGTTGTAAGATGATTATGTTATGTGAATGGGTTGTATACCATATGGAATTGAACTGAAATAGGGCAATAAATTGGGTCAAACGGGCTTGCTGCCAATGAAAAATGTTGAAAGCAGCGTTTAATCAAGAAACTGGACATCAGTTGACCTCTTCGTTTCCTATTTTTCTGTATTTTTTGTTTCAGTTTTTCCTAGAAGTTAATAAAATGCTATTGCTGGCCATTTTCTGAAAAATGCTAATGATTTTTCCTCTAGTAAAAAGTGCTACATTTTTTTTGAACTTGAAGAATGGGGTTGGGTGAGGTGAGGTAAAGTATAACTGTCAGTGAAATACACCTCCCAGTTTCTGTTTGACAAAAGAACCAATTTAAAAATGCTAGACATTATCACTGACCAGTTCGGGTGCTAAAAATGATGATGAATGCTCCAGAAAGGGACCACACATCTGCGTTTAAATTCGTTTGTGTCATCTGTGTTATATGGTTAGTCATGAAGTAGTGCAATTTTGGATGTCTGATGTTAAACAGCTGAAAGCTATTTATGAGAATTGTGAAGCATTGAACCTCTGGTGCTATTAGACAATTCCAATCAATTAGATTTTAACATTTCTCTCTCTTCCATGTCAGCATGTCCCACTTAAAAATTTTGTTAATAGGTTCGCAAGCCCAGCAATTACAAAAATTTTGTCAGACCCCCCCCCCCCCCCCCCAACACACACACACACACAATCTTAAATCTTTCCTATTTTTAGACAAGCCCAATATTCCAATCTCCGCCTTCTATTTCATTGTAGGCCATATATATAATCTTATCCCTCATTTTATTTTCTATCATTTCTATATACCTTTTTATTCTTTTCTTGGTGGCCTTTATTAATACAAACCTTATCACACGGGTTATTATTATCTGCTATTGTTATTTGGAATGTACTATTCCTACCACTTTACATTCTATCTCACTTCCTCATTTGTTGCTAAAAAAAGCTAACAATTACTAAGGTCATTTGTAACAACCAAAGATGTTAGAAAAATCATATAAAATGGTGGAAATAAGATCCTGTTATTAGTATTACTATTATTGTTATTACTTCTTTCCTTAATACTTTAGGCATACGAGGACGCGCTTTCTCAATAAATATCTTGAGAGGTTGTTGTTCCCGCATGCAGCTCACGGTGTGACAACTAGTATCAGTGTACTTTTTAAGTCGTCCGTCTTCTTTAAGGTGTCCCTACTTTACTCTATGCTATGTGTTGTGTCACCCATTTGCCTTGTTGAAGACCTAAATTGTGAGATATGTTCTAGGGGTAGACTGTTGAGGCAATGTTGCAGTCAGTGATCATATTTTGTGTATCTGTTTTCTTAGTGGGATTCGTGTCCCACTTACGGACCATGGCTATATCTTTTGTAGAGAGTTTGGTGCCGTATACACCAAGATGTTTGGGAGTTTTTGTATGTGCTGAGGGCTATATGTTATGATATTAAGCCCGTGGACATATTTGGGGCCTTTGCAAAAGACCCTTGCTTGGCTTGTAAGTTTCTGAAACTGTTAATCCTCACAGTGGCTTGGCCAAGTATTGGGTTTGAGTCTTCTAGAAATGCATTCTGCACGTCCCCCCCCCCCCCCCCGCGCACCGTATGTGAGCACCTTTGACTGTTCGTCTCCTTACGTGGGACTGGGGGCATGCACATGAGGGGGAGTGCTAAACATGATCTATGTTGTCAGGCCCTATTCTGTTAGCTTAACCTTTTAGACCATGTGGTAATTTAATGGTCCTAAAAACTATCCTGCGAGCCACCAGTCCCGGAAATATCTAGCTGTATTGTGGGGAGAAGAAGAACTGCTACAAGCTCCCATTATCCCATTAAAAACCACCAAGGAACTCCAGTCACCATTAGTGTCCGCCCAATTTCTGAGCCTGAAAGAAAGAGAAATGAAAATGTCTTGCTTTGTTCACTGCACGCAGCAATCCAGAATCCCTCCCCAGATCAGTAAGCCTGGCAAGGATCCCAGCTGTTAGCTAAAGTAAACAGCCAAGGGATCTGCAGCTGCAAACTAAAATTCGCAGAGAACCCAGAGCTAGCATACACAGTGGCAGCTTACTTTGAAGATAAACGATCTTTCCAAGTGGGGGCTGCAGTCCACTGCATATAGCGAACATAGAAGCAGCGTCATGTTAAACTGGACCCTTAGGAAGTCACCAGAGCTCATCAGAATCTTCTCCTTAGGGAAGATTGTGTAGGGGGTAAAATTGCTACTGTTCATACAAGCAACAACTCAAAACCTGGGGCACTTTCCCTAAGCCTGATTTGCAGGTCAATTAAAGGAGCCCATTAGGTTATCCTATCCCACAGCCAAAACCATGGCCAAAAGAAGCCTGGCCAAAAACGTGAGCTTGGTTCACCCAGAATGCAATGGAAATGTGGACTTCAAATTTTAATCAACCACGTCCCCACAAGATGGATTAGATCTCTCCTTATTATCTGTCATGTGATGCATCCTCCACTCAGCCTTCTCAATGCAATACCACAGGTACGCTCTACCTTCGAGCGTGCTATCAATCTTCTTCTTTAGCCATAGTTGGCTATTGAGGACCTATGATCTTTGGAGAGCTCTCTTCTTATGAGCAATTCCAATGGTTAGAACCTCACAAACTCTGCTTCAGTGAGATGAAACGCCACAAACCCCCTGAGTGCTTCTTTGTAGAGGCAGAACCAGATTCGTCAACATCTCCTTTCTCATGATCTGAACCAATTCGCTTTAATCAAGTAGAGTTGAGCTTTAGGAAGCTGCCTCATTCCTTGAAACTGAAGAGAGAAGAGACTTTGCACAATAGAAACCCTTACTGTGGCTGCTCCTATTTAAGCTGTTGAAACGGATTCTGCACATCTATTGATACCTTCTCAAGCTTATCTGAGCAGCTCACGATAGGCCTTATAAGTTTCCCTCCATGTGTCCATACCCATGTGATGAACCTGAGAAACAGAGAGCTGCAGAGGAAGAGGTAGAGGTCTTGCTAGAGAGGGGAAGAGATCACCAAGGCATGCTCACCTTCTCGGAAAGATCCCCTCATAAAAAGCATGTACTTTGAGAGAATTTCTTCCAGCAAAATTGGTACAGTGCATTACTTGGAACAAATTGTATCCTTGTGTATTTCACTGATGGCGTGTGTTATGCGTTTTCCTGTTGGAGCGGTGATGAACTGGTTTCAAGCTATGATACTGTGATAGCTTTCCTCCTGAAACATATACAGCAAATATGGTTTTCTTTTGCAACTATGGTCTCCTTCTGTACAGAACTGTCCATTAATTATTTGAGTTGGGGCACCGATAAAGTATCATGCACAAATTCCTTTTGATGATTTGGTTTCTTCCGCCATTGCAAAAGGCTACATACGTCTCCTATTAAAATGCGTCAGTGCAACTTAGATCCCATCTTAGCAAGTTAGTCAGTAACGAGAAGTGCTTAAACTCCAACTAAGTGAGCGGCACGATTCTAGGGTTGTGCAAAAGCTTCATAGCTAGGCATGTGTTTGAGACAGAAAAATCTTTCTATTTTCTTGTAATCTGAAGAGGCTGGCTCTGATCTGCCCCCTTCCTTGAAGCAGAAGAGAGAATAGAGTCCGCACACTAGAAACCCTTACTGTGGCTGTTCCTGGCCAAGCTGTAGAAGCGCATTGTGCACATTTACTGATGCATTATCAAGTTGACCTGGACTGCATCAATTTTCCGGTGATTGATCTCTTTCTCATTCAGACCCGTTCTACTACATGACATTTCAGCTCATCACCTGCTTCTTTTTCTGTTTGATCCTGCATTTGAGTAGCTTGAAGAAAGATACAACCCCACCCTGCATGTTTTTGTTTTTTCGGAGAGAAAGGGCCACTAAAGACACACGCAGAGGCAGACACACCCACAAACTAGGAGGACATGGAGAGTACTTGGAGAGACCGCACACACATTTCATTCCACTTGATCTCTACACAACTCACTGCCATGAAATAACCACACCATTCACTCACTACAAAAGGCACTAATGACCCAGTACTTCCACTAGCACATGACACTTGAAACTCATGCATCACTAACATGATATCAATGACCTACGCACATAAATGACATAGAATAACAAGTTTACTATTTTACTTGAACTCCACCTAAATGTACTCTCTTATGTAGTGATACCTTGTATTTATGTGCTTGCTTAGCTCGTCGAAACCAGGTTCTTGGCCAATGCTTTTGCTGATTTGTTGTCAATGAAGATCATTGTTGACACTTCTTGTGGCAAATGAAGCTCCTTCCACAAATACATGAGCCAAATGGCTTGACATCCTAATGGTGTTAAAGCTGTTTTACCAGTGGAGAAGGCAACAGACAAACTTTAGTCTAGCTTATGACGTCTGAATGATGGCACTGTAATTCATGACTTCCTCTAACATTTTTGATTGATCATGGAAGTGTCATCTGTAAAAGAACTTGCCCAACTGTACGACCACAAGAATATATATATATATATATATATATATATATATATATATATATATATATCCAATGTACTTCCTACATTTAGGAAATCTCCTTTTTTAATTGCGTTAATCACACCAATTTGCAAATTCTTCTGTGAATGCAGGTGGGAAGAACAGTGCTGATAGGTCTCTTCTCGTAGACCTTATGTATTGGGTTTCTCAAAATCCTCCCCCCGCACATCTTTTTTTAATTTCTGGTGACAGAGATTTTGCTAGCATTTTACACCGCTTAAGAATGAACAATTACAATATATTGCTTGCTAGTCCAGATAGTGCTCCCGGGGTTCTTTGCAGTGCTTCAAGTATCATGTGGCAGTGGAATGCTTTGGTTAAAGGCGAAAACCTTACCGGAAAGCATTTTAACCAACCCCCAGATGGTCCCTATGGTTCTTGGTATGGCCATTATAAGGCTCCTCTTGAGGACCCCTTTGCAAGTACCGAGGCGCCAGCTTGTCCGCGGGTTGAGGAGCAGTCTGAGTCAGTTGCAGAGCCTAAGTTGCGTCCAGTTCCAATGGTGGTCATGAAGCAAATTCTTAAGATATTGAAGGCGTACCCGAAAGGAATCTCCATCACTGATTTTCGTTCAGAACTGGGAAAGAGTAATGTTAGTATAGATAAAGACTTGTACGGATATAAGAAGTTCTCTCGCTTCCTGTTCTCAATGCCACACATATTGAAGATTCAAACTGAAGCTAATGGCCAGTTCTTTTTACGTGGCGCTGCACCAAAAGTTCCTGAACCAGGTGAGTCCAATCTGGGCATAAGTACAGGGTGTACTACAAATACAGGAGACCCAGCTGAGCCGGCCCCTGCTCTTTCTCCTAAGATAAATGATGGGGATGCTTCTTGCAGAAGTACTGTGCATGAGAAGCCATCAACTTCTTTAGATGCCAAAGTAAATGCAAAAGAGCCTGTTAAAAAAGTCCAGGGGACATCTAAACGTAGGGAAGACAAAGCACCAAAAGTGCCGGATCCCCCTCCAATTTTTGACAACATGAGAAAAGCTGAAGCAACGGGGTCTCATATGCAACCCATGGACAACCAAGAACCTATTTCTGAATTAGGATTTTTCAGTAGGGTCTGGAGGAAATGGTTTGGTGGTAAAGACAGTAGTTCTGAGCAGAAGACGTGTGGCAAGCCAGAAAATTGTTCTATGCTCAGTCAAAAGCCTGAGAAGAGTAAAGAAACCAACGAAAAGTGTGTGAAATCTGCAGCTTCATGTGCTGATCCAGGAGGTCCAGTTTCATTTCCTACGTATAGAAATGAAAACATTAATGATGAAAATATCATTAGGAACTCTGAACTCAATGGTGGCAAATCTGAAGAGGGTCCTGGCTATTTCAGTCAGATTATAAACTGGTGTAAGTTTTGGAGAAGCAGGGAGAAGGGGGAGAACCCAAGTGAAGAAGAAGAAAGTCGAAAAGGGAACCAGATAGATATTGATGCTGAAAAGCAGGAGATATTCACAAGAGAATCATTCTGGAATGATGTAGCATCATTTATAGAAGCACCCAAAGGTTCAAATCTTATATTTCAATCAAGGACCAGGTACATGCTTCATCATCCATATTCTTACAGCTTCTAGTTTCTGTTGTAGAATAATCTGCTAGTCAGCTCTTGCTCTTGCTTTATGTAGCTACCGGGTTCTTTATTTCGCTTTTCTGTTTTCATTTCGTTGTGTTATATTGTGATTTACTGGACTTATTTCCTTCTGACCTTTAGTTGTTGTTTCCCATTATCCCTTTAATATTAAAAAAGCATCAATTGAAAATGTTGATAAGTTTAGATGTGGTCATAACATAGTTTCTTTGTGAACTCAAACTGCAGAGCAACAAATCTCTTAGTAGCTTCTTTGATGGTTAGGTCTTTTATTTTCTTAAACACTTCTCAGAAAACGTGAAGATCGTAGTTATTTTTACACAATATATTTGATGTTGTCGCGAGAACTTACTGAAATTACTTCGATGATGCTTTGATGAACATATGGTTTGTCCGATTTTATTTTGGTTATCAAACTGTGAACAGATTAAGGAATAAGCTTCAAGTAATGCAAGAAATAAGCTGGGAAAAAAGAAGATTTTCTTTAACTTTTTGTTGAAAAATCTAAGAGTGCTAAAAGGTCTAAGGATATATTTGCAGTACAGTAGGACTAAAAGTGGAATGGTTGAATTGGTCGCGCTCAGGAAGAAGGAAGGGGATGTCTAAGGATATATTTGCAGTACAGTAGGACTAAAAGTGTAGTGGTTGAATTGGTCTAAAAGTGGAGTGGTTGAATTGGTCGCGCTCAGGAAGAAGGAAGGGGATGTATACATGTATCTGACTATTAATATTACATGGAAGGGGATGCTTCAAGGAGAGAAGAGGTGAGGTCCGGCTGGGCTGGGCTGGGTTGCTTAGACCTGGACCCATCTTGGCTTCTTAGATGACCCTGGAAGAAGGGCGGGATTGACCAGCCGGCCAATCACTTGACCCACATACCTTCAGTTTCAGGGTGCGCCAGGCTTCGCGGGCCAGAGATACTGTGGACCAGCGTACTCATAACAAGGACACTTCTTTTCCATGACAATTTTTTTGCATATGATAAAAGAATTTGTAGCTTAACATGGAAAAAGTGTGAAAATGTCTGCTCTTTATCTGGGAGAAAAAAAAATGATTTCTTCTTGAAACATTTAGAAAAACTATGGAGACGTCAAAGATGTGTTTTGTTTGTCAGTAAGATTCCTTATGAAGCGCTGGTTTCCAAGACACATAAGCCACTCTATAAGTGTCAGAACAATGTTGGAACGATCATTCTTATCAAGGTTGAGCTTGAAATGGTTAGAGTTGGATGGAGGACTAGATGCTCGACTCTCGTGCTTTGCTGATGTTCCTATTAAAGTACAAGAATCCTTTTCTAAGACAACTAACGGTAAAAGGTCATCTTGATGCCAAAAGCATTTCTGGTCTAGTGGCAGTATTTAGTGTAGAAAAATGGAAAAGATTACCCGAGTTTAGGTCTTGGGGAAATAGAAAAAGAAGGCCTAGTGCACGAGGCTCCCATTGTGTTAAGAGGATAGTTTGATAATGGATGCCTTAATGAGGAGCCAGAGCTAGTACTAGAGGACGCAGTGAGATAAGTAGCTAAGGTGGTTTGGCTGTGGTAATGAAGGCATTGAGATGATTTCAATGTGGTTGGTGAAAATGTAGGCATCTTGCAACAAACATACTATCTCTTTTCCTTTCCTGCTGACAAGTAGCTGATTATATACCAACCGCGCGGAGAGGGGCCAAACTCATTTACACAGTACGCACCAAAAGTAGTTACAGGGTGGATCTATTGAAAAAGGCCAGAAGATTCTCAGGAGCAAAAGATTCAAAAGACAGTTTCTAAACACTCTAAGCCAACTCCTCATTCTGAGAAGCTCTCCGGTTTCTCTCCATCCAAATGCTCCACGTGAGGCAAAGAAGAACTGCTTCCGGTAGCATACTCTTCTTTCTTCCTCGGTTATCAAAAGAGCAACTCAGATGTACTATTTGACCATGGTGAGTAAGTACTAAGTAGCATGCATTGGATGCTATCTGTTTTGTCAACGAATATTATCTACTGCTGCCACTGAAAATGGATCCAGAATTAACTAGTAAATTACTTTTCTACACATACTTGTCAACATATATACATGTGAATTTCATGAACTTAATGGCAAACCATAAAGATAATGGTGGTATGTTTTGCCAAGGTTGTAATAATGGACCATGAACGATCTAAATTCTATTTCCGTTGTCAATGACTATCTATGTTTTTGCATAAAAGCAACCTGAGAAGATTTTTCTATAGGCAGTTGGAGTCCTGTTTTCACTTTGCGCCTTTGTGGCATGGAGGAGATCCCCTGCTCTTTTCCTGTTTATTTGTGGTTCTGTAGTAGACAAAGCTATAAAATCTAAAAGGTCGCAAATAGAGAAGTAGCAATTCTTAATCTACATCTATTTGCACGATATGGGCGGGGAGAAGGCCGGATCCCAAAAGGTCGCCCGAACTCCAACCAAATTTTTAGTTTCTAGATTTCTTTGGCTTCAATCCTGGTGCGTGACCTATATTTTGGCTCTGAGTTAACTCAATTTAACTGGGTGATTTCTTTGACAATAATGTTTCTGATCATGCTTAAATAGCTTAACACTTACAAGGCTGACCTATCAACATAAATAAGCCTTTGTTCAAACTAAATGGGGTCAGCTTCCTGATCCTCTTCTTCCGCTTTTGTGTCTCCTAAGCCATGTACTCTTATGAAATCATGTCTTTTCTCTCAGCTTTGCTCCATGTTATTGCTGGTCTAGCTCTACCTTTTTCTTTCTCCTGAACATGGCACATGCTACACTGTTCACTGGGGGTCTACAAAGGCTACGTTGGATTGTCTACACCGTCTCAATCAGTTCTCCCCGTGCCTTCTTCTTAATTGATGTCAACCCCAAGTCCCCAACCTCTTGCAAATGCCCTCAATTCTAATTCTATAAATGTGCGGCCGATCATCAAGCTAAGTTTACTGCATTCTAGTTGTACTCATCTTATGCATGTGCTGATTCTTGCTGGTCTCCAGCAAGCAAGTATCTCCCTCTGTTTCTTGTGGATTTTAACTAAATCGAAACTGCTAAATTTACGAATTACTGACAATAAGTAATCATGGGAATAGTTTACGTTACATTAGTTATATATCAGCAAACCCATGTTAGATTCTTTTAGGCCTTTATATGGTTTTACCTTGGGAACTTGTCACCTGTCATATACTAGACCAGATTTTATTTGCTTGATATTCTTAACATAAGCACTTGCTTTAGGCAAAGAGTGCAACTGCAATCTCCATCCATCTGTTATGTTACCGCAAATCTTACGATCAATTTCATGTCTCCTTTCTTTTGTTTTCCTTTTTTTTTTTTGGTGGGTATTTGGTGTTAAACGTGCTCCTGAGGTTTTTGTTTCTTTCGTTTGTTTATATTTTTAAATGCCTATTTAATAAGAGCAACAGTCTTTTTCTTGTGGTATTGGGGTTTGTTCCAGAAAGCAGATGGCAGAGAATCTGCAAAAGCAAGGACCTGCTGTTCTCATAACTCTTAGTCAAAATGATCTTCTTCACCTTGTGGACTTGTTAATCTCAGACAAAAAATGGGTGGAAGAGTGCCCCTTGCAAACTTTTCCTTTTAAAGTCATTCATGCTGCTGCAAAGAGTTCTTTCAGTAATGCTTCTAGTTCAAATGGATTGAGTTCCCTTTTCAATGGCACATCTTTGCAATCAAGTTCTCGCATAGTACCAGAAAGTGGAAAGCAAAGACTCCAGAATCCTTCTAATGTTGAAGTTTCTCCGCCTGCCATCGACAATAAACTCTCTAGCAAGTCCAGAGGCGAGATAATGGCAGACTGTCAGAAGCTTGTGGATGGAATTTTGAAGGAATACCCTGAAGGTTTCAATACAGCGTCTTTTAGGAAATTCTTCCTTGATACATATGGCTATTCTCTGGACCTGCAGATGCTGGGTTATCAAAAGTTGGTGAACCTGTTGCAGGTAATGCATGGGGTGAAGATAGAGTCTGGTTGCATACTTCCTGCTAGGAAAGTCTGGAAGAGCTCCAGCCTGGATGTTTCTGATCCCAATTTGCTATGGAATAATGTCAGTGGTATTGCGGCTTCTTCTGATGGTGAATTATCAGATGCATCAAGGAAGGATGATGATCTTGAATCTCCATGGGAGGAACTTGGACCAGTTTCTAGCACAGTTCCCAAAAGGAGCAGAATGGAACTAGGGTCGAAAAGTAAAAAAAACAAAGGTGCCCTTGGACAGGCAAGTAGTGACTATGAACTCCCGTCGGATGATGTATTCTCGGATTCAGATGACGAGACATTATCCTCGTCAGTATCAGAATGCCAAAGGAAGCCCAAAGTAAACGAAGAAGATAGCTCATTACTGCAGATTCTTGATAATTGGTATAGCTGTAAGGAGGATAACAGTAGGAGGGTTGCATCAGAGGGCACAAACACAATGACGGATTGCTATGGAAATGATACAAAACAGTCATCATCATCTGGAGTTGGCGTCAACAGTGAAAATCCAGCGTTAAACTATGCTCGGAAGCAGAAACCTTCCAAGAGCTATTTATTTGTCTCGGACCAAGTTGACGATAACAAGGACAGACTGATTGATGGAATTTTGGGTAGTTTGAAAAACTCCGGTAACGACACGGCTGAGTCGAGGATTTAGAGCTGAAAGTTTACTATGGAGATTGAGGAAATGGTGCCTCTTGGCTCTTAGAATAGAACACGAAGACTCCGATGATCTCTATCCGGCATCATCTTGCTGATTTTTACCACTGAAGTGGATCGATTCTGCCAGGCTAGCTGACAATGCAGGCCGGATTCTGTACGGAATTCGTTGGATAGTTTTTTGGACTTCAATTCAAGGTAAGGTTATGCCATGAACGGTACCAAAAGCATGGTTATAAATATGACCATGTTTTATCAAATTCATATCTAGTGAGACTTAGAGTATGTTTGGATGAGGTAATTGAACTGAAGATTTCACTTTTGGATTATGATGAGATGGATTTATCAAATTTTATGAGGAAATTGAAAAGGAAATTTGGTGTCCTAAAATCCTCTATAGAGATAATTAATCCAGACTAGTTATTTGGCAAATCTTTTCCACAAATGTGAAGAGAAAGTGACTCTTTTTTTGTCTCAATAGTTTTAGTTACCTTCTTCCATTAAAAAAGGAAACTCTCTTTCATAACTTTGTATCCAAAAACCATCAAATTATTTGAGTTTAACTTTTCATATGTAAATCTACATATAAACCACTTGCTTCTACAAAACCGTCCAAATGCTAAATTAACAATTTCATAAATTTGTAAATCAGTGAACTTTAAAATGAAAGGATTTTGAAATGGAAGGTACTTTAAAATGCTACATCCTATAACACACTAACTGTCTTCAGAATTACTTTTGTCATATGTGGCCTCTATATGGAAATTTAAGTGATTAATATATTTCACTTTTTAGAGTTGGAACTGCCTTGAAGTATGCTTGATTTTAATCCGTTAGCCTAAATTTTTTTCAAAGAATGTATATATATATATATATATATATATATATATATATATACACACACACACACGTGTGTGTGTGTGTGTCCGTGTGTGTGTGTCCCTGTCTATAATGCTGACAAATGGCATTATGAAAAAATTAGCATAGTAACTCGAGCCAAGCTCGGGGCAGTTATAAAATACAGTATAAGAAAAAGTTTGGAGAATTGTGCTAATGTATACCACAAATTGTAAGACAAAAAAAAAAGTAACATTATTAAAAATGTCTTATTTGGCTATAAAGAATAGTCTTAGTACCTAAATTAATTACGAGTAACTTAAGTAAAATATCAAAAAATTAATTTACTTATATACTTCTAACTTTCAGTTGTTAAATAGCGTTGTTTGTTCAATTAGGCTGCATATAATTACTATGAGATATTTGTATATACATGTGTTTACGTGTAATTTCTTTATATTGTAAGTTTGAAAGACAGAATAGATGGCGACAGTTTGGAGCCGCTGGATACTTGCCAAACTTCTGTTTTAAGTAGTCAAGTAGTAGTTCATATGAATATTAACTTAGCGCTTAGAATAGTAAAATAGTCACGATCGTGTCGTATGGAGCTAAATAGCGAGTACGATTGTAGTTGTAATTATCACGTATTCCTTATGAATTGTAATGTTATATATCAATTTAATTATTTCACTTCAGAGAATTTTTAAGGTGCTACATATGTCCCTGAAGTTATTATAACAATTGAGTAGAAATCTAAACATAATAAAGTTACATTTTAAATTTAACAGGCCTTATGTACACATCTTATTACTTTCAAATAAGGTTATTACTGTTTGGAAAGATAAAATATGATCGAACGACCACATTATATTCAATATTTGGTTAGATTTATTTTTGCAAATAATAATAACTTATTTGAAAGTAATATTTTGTATACATAAGTCCTGTTCAAATTTGAAATGTAACTTTATTTCTTTTAGATTTCTACTCAATTGTTATGATAACTTCAGGAACATATGTAGCACCTTGAAAATTCTCTATGTGTGTGTTTCTTTAATTCTTGTAAGATGCTAGTAAAATTTTGGAGTGTTGAAATTCAATTGATGAAGATGATGTGTCATTGTTTTGGAGTGTCGAAATTATTGTTCACATCTTTTATAACTACTATTTGTCGTCAAGTTATGTTTTTATATTTACTAAATACATTCAATGATATTTTCTCATGGATTACACTTATTTTATCATAACATAATAACCTTTATATATCAAAATATGTCGGGTTATATCTATAACTATAATGAGTTGCAATTATAACAAATATCATTATATTCAAAAATTCAATTGATGAAAATTATGTGTCCTTATATTGGAGTGTTGATATTTTTTTTCACATCTTATATAACTAATATTTCTTGCAAAGTTATAGTTTTTATATCTACTAAATGCATTGAGTGATATTTTTCATGATAGTTTTTATATCTACTAAATGCATTGAGTGATATTTTTTTCATGAATTATACTTGTTTTATGACAACATAATATGACCTATATATAGCAAAAGTATAACTATAATGAGCTTGTAAAGGATAACAAATATCATTATATTAAGCTACTATTATGGGACGAGTGATGAGAATAATCACCAATCATAATTATAATCAATTTCATTATAATCAAAATTATGTTTTGAATGCTTATAACTTGTGTAAGATTATTAGAAACATCTGGTAAAATGTCCCGTTGTATATTACTAATTAGTCTTATTTTTCAAGAAAATTTAATTAAATATAAGTAAAAAATGACAATATATTGATTGTAAGAGACCTATGTAAAAATGAACTGGTTTATCATTATAATCATTAAAACTTAATTTTAATTATAATGAAATTGATTATAATTATGAGTTTTGTAGAATTATATGGATATATTTTTGCACCTTAAAAGTTTTAAATGTTCAGAAATATAGCAATTAAGAATTATTTGGTTTACTTGTACGTTTTTGTTTTCTAAAACATATGTTAAAATAATTAGAATTAGTATTTATATTACAAGGCGTATGAATATAACCCTCACTATTCTTGCGAAATTAATCAAACTTAAAAATAAGGAATCCATCAAAATTTAAATCAATTCTTAGATCATTTTTTTTTGTTCTAAGTCCACAAGTTGTTTAACCTCAACTGTAACATTATTTTTTCCTAAATTAGAGATATTAATTTTGTTACACACACACACGCATATATATATATATATATATATATATATATATATATATATATATATATATATATATATATAGGGAGCCGATCCCTGTCTACCAGTGGGAAAAAACTTATTTCTCCACCAAACCGCTACTCTTTGTAGCGGTTGCAATTATTCTTCACAAAACTCAACCGCAACAAAGTGTTGCGGTTGGAATAATTGAGAGGAAAAGCCCAACCGCAACTAAGAGTTGCGGTTGGCATGATTTGTTTCAAAAGCCAACGGCAACAAAGAGTTGCGGTTGCGCCACCCTCCCACCCCCCCCCCCCCGTCCCCCCTTCCCCCTTCCCCCATGGCCCCCCCTTCCCCCCGTCCTCCCCCCCATGCCCAACCGCAACATAGAGTTGCGGTTGGTCCCCCTTCCCCCGCCACGTGGTGTCCCCCTTCCCCGCCACATGGCCTTTCCCCATGGCCCCCCTTCCCCGTCCTCCCCTCCCCTGCCACGTGGCCTTCCCCCTTCCCCCATGGCCCCCCTCTTCCCCCCGTCCTCCCCACCCCCCATGGCCCCCCCCCCCCCCCCATGCCCAACCGCAACAAAGAGTTGCGGTTGGCCCCCTTCCTTGGCGTGTGTCCCCCTTCCCCCGCCACGTGGTCCCGTCCCCCTTCCCTCCCCACGTGGCCCATCCCCCTCCCCCCTCCATGCCCAACCGCAACACTTTGTTGCGGTTGGCATACCAACCGCAACAAAGAGTTGCGGTCCCCCTTCCCCCCCCCCCCCCGTGATGCCCCCCCTTCCCCCTCCGTGATGCCACGTGGTGTCCTTCCCCCCTCACTCACGGATTTTTTTCTGTCTTCTTTCTTCTCTCTCCTTCACTTTTTTCTCTTTATAATCCCTCCTCCCCAAACCCTTTCTTCCACTCTCCATACCAACTGTCTTCATACTCCATATCTCACCTACATAGTCTCCACAACAATACAAACAGAAAAATTTTACGCTAGAAGATCGGTGGATAACTGCTAGAAGATTAGAAGATCGGTGAATTTTTCTTTAAATATATCAAGTCAAAACAAGTAAGTATTTTGAATTTTCTTATAATTCAATGTTAATTTCAAAGTTCAAAAATAGTCATTGTACAGATCAATCGGAGATTGGATGAGCGGTATTACATTTATAGATTCCAAAATAGCGATTTTTAGGGGGTCAAAATTAGGATTTTTCACGAATTTATAAAAAATAGCTAGAGCTAGATTTTGCCAAAGTACCAAAAAGAGACCCTAGTTATTTTTAAAAGATCTATATCAGGGAAAAATTTCAGATTTTTCCAAAGACTTGAAGAATGGCCTATGTACCCATCAAAGAATGCATTCATACCTTCGCTTCTCGAGGTCGTAGTTATTCCGGCTGCAAAAAACTTCTTGGTGTAGGCACCGACCCACTGTGTCTTGATCTCATACAACGATTGTAACCATTCATGATTGTGTAAATGGTAGTCATCCATTAACTTGGCCCACCTCTCCTCGAACACGTCTACCGTCAATGATTTCTTCACACATGTATTAAAGTCAGTCTTGAATGTCGGATGGTTTGCATATACATTCACACATGTATTAAAGTCAGTCTTGAATGTCGGATGGTTTGCATATACATTGTGAAGCTGTTCGGGATATTTGTTGCTTATGTGCCATGTGCACAGGCCATGGTGAGTATCTGGAAGGACCTTAGCGATTGCATTTTTCATTGCCAGATCTTGGTCGGTGATGATGGTCTTTGGAGGAATATGATACATTGCTTTAAGCCACGTTTCAAATACCCACGTAAATGACTCCTCCGTCTCATCCCTAAGCAGGGCAAAGCCAAACAAGATTGACTGATAGTGGTGGTTCACCCCGGTGAACGGAGCAAAAGGCATAGAGTACTTATTTGTGCGGTATGTGGTGTCAAACGTCACAACATCCCCAAAATTTTGGTAAGCAGCTCTAGAACGGGCATCTGCCCAAAATATAGTACTAATGTGGTTCTCATCATCCAGTTGGAGACTATAGAAAAAGCCAGAATTCTCACTCTGAAGGTGCCTGAAGATATCAAGTGTAGCTTGAGAATCACTTTTACCGAAAGACTCTCTCATCTGAGCACGAAGTCCATTTCGAAGGTCTACTTCGTTGAAACTCAACTTGTCAATCCCCCCAGCCTGGCTTGAGAAAACCCCCATCATTCTAGAAGGTGGAAGTTTAGCCTCGGCCATTGTAAATATCAGTTGTCTGTGTTCCGCGCTTATTTCTCGGTGTTGATGAATTTGACCAATCTTACTAGGGGTCATCAACTGATGATTATGGCTCAACTCCACTCCCGTCACAACCCAATGGTTTTTATTTTTCCGGTGTACTGCATACACATGGGCCTTGCAGCCAGTACCCGGAAAGGTGTCGCGTTTTCTTTGTCTTGATGGCCCTTCGTCACTGATCCGAATAACCGGGGGTACATACGGTGCTCCTCTATAACACTCAAATAGTCTTCCACAAATTTGATCTGTATTCACCTGTTTTCTAGTAGTCTTAGTTCTAATTGAAACATATTGTTTTCGAATATGCTCTATAGTATGCTTCAACTTCGTCCAGTGTTTGAAAAACTTGACCCAAGTAAGGTGGATCAGAATTTTCACAAAAAAGTATTTCCTCTAGTTGCATCCATATTTATACTGAAATCTAAAAAATAAAAATTATATCATTCTCAACAAGTCATAGAATTAAATAAAATAAAAATAAAGACTCTTTCCTCCAGTTGTGTTACAACGTTCAATTATCAAAATACCCCTGATGAGCGACAAATTACCGAAATGCCCCCGGGGGTTCATTATCACCCTAACGCCCCAAACCAGCTTCAAAACAACCTTTCAGGTGTTTTACTTACATTTTTGGACTAAAAAGTCCTTTGAAAAAATTAACATCGTAAAATTACCAAAATACCCCTCTCGGGGTGGCAAATTACCAGAATGCCTCTGGCATCAAAACAATCTCGAAAGTGCTTTAAAATGCTATTTTAAGCTTCTCGAATTCATTCTTGGTTTAAAAAGTATTCTACGGACTTTTGGCCCAAAAATCCCGAACCGGTGTCCGGATCGAACGCTTAAAAGCCCGTTCGGCCAAAAAAATAGCTAACGAGTTCGGAATGGCCCGAATTCCTGGGGGATGGAACTTCCCAACATCCTAGGGTTCTCATAAAAGTTTCGCGTGAAATCGCGGTGGCTTGATATTTTAAATTACACTGCAAAGTTACAAGATTTCCCATATCAGTTAACCCCTTTCCAGTCTTTGGAAAAATATGATATTTTTCCCTGATATAGATCTTTTAAAAATAACTAGGGTCTTATTTTCGTACTTTGGCAAAATCTAGCTCTAGCTATTTTTTATAAATTAGTGAAAAATCCTAATTTAGACGCCCTAAAAAATCGCTATTTTGGAATCTATAAATGTAATACCGCTCATCCGATCTCCGATTGATCTGATTTTTGTTTCCTTCAATTTGTATTTTCGTTATCTTCGATTTGAGTCTACAATGACTATTTTTGAACTTTGAAATTAACATTGAATTATAAGAAAATTCAAAATACTTACTTGTTTTGACTTGATATATTTAAAGAAAAATCCACCGATCTTCTAGCGGTTATCCACTGATCTTCTAGCATAAATTTTTTTTGTTTGTATTGTTGTGGAGATTATGTAGGTGAGATATGGAGTATGAAGACAGTTGGTAAAGATGATGGAGAGTGGAAGAAAGGGTTCAGGGAGGAGGATTATAAAGAGAAAAAAGTGAAGGAGAAAGAAGATAGAAAAAAAATCCATGAGTGAGGGGGGAAGGACACCACGTGGCATCACGGGAGGGGGAAGGGGGGCATCACGGGGGGGGGGACACCACGTGGGGGGGGGGGAAGGGGGCCATGATGGGGGAGGTTGGCATGCCAACCGCAACAAAGAGTTGCGGTTGGGCATGGAGGGGGGCCATGGGGGAGGGGGATGGGCCACATGGGGGGGAGGGGGGACGGGGCCACGTGGCTGGGGAAGGGGGACACCATGTGGCCGGGGGGAAGGGGGGCCAACCGTAACTCTTTGTTGCGGTTGGGCATGGGGGGGCCATGGGGGGAGGGGAGGACGGGGGGAAGGGGGAGAGGCCATGTGGCAGGGGAGGGGAGGACGGGGGAAGGGGGCCATGAGGGAAGGGGGAAGGGGGGCCACGTGGCGGGAAGGAGGGAAGGGGGGCCAACCGTAACTCTTTGTTGCAGTTGGGCATGGGGGGGCCATGGGGGGAGGGGAGGACGGGGGGGAAGGGGGGCCATGGGGAGGGGGGCATCACGGGGGGAAGGGGCATCAGGGGTGAACCACAACAAAGTGTTGCGGTTGGCTTTTGAAGGCAATGATGCCAACCGCAATTCTTTGTTGCGGTTGGACTTTAGGGGATGATGATACCAACCGCAACACTTTGTTGCGGTTGCGTTTTCCTCTCTCTTGCAACCGTTACTCTTTGTAGCGGTTTGGTGGAGAAATTGTTATTTCTCCACCGGTCGACAGGGATCGGCTCCAGTGGCTATCGCTATATATATATATATATATATATATATATATATATATATATATATATATATATATATATATATATATATATATATATTTGTATATGACTTTTTATATTCATATTAAAGAGTGGTTTTGCGGATACAATAGTCGATATTCAATTCTAATAAGTTAATATATTGATTAGGTTGAGTTTTAGAATGATTAGGATTAGTTTTCAAATTCTATAGGGCCTACAAAAAACTCTCATTAGTACTGCAAAACTAATTAAATATAAAAATAAAGATCCTATTAAAATTAAATCATTTGATCACGTTTTAGTTCTAAATCTCCTAAGTTATTTTTTTTTTCTGTCTATAGATTTTACTTTTTTATCACTAGAGAACACAATTTGAGGATTTAATTATCAAAATGAAGTCTTAATAGATTAGTATATTTATTAGGTAGAGTTTTAGAATAATTAGAATTAGTTTTTGAATTAAATAAGGCTTACTAATAAAGAACTTAATTAATTTTAAAATAAAGAACCTAATAAGATAATGTTGTAGACCTTTAGTGATACTATTTTATTTAGTATATAATGTTTATTAGTCTACTTCACACTGGAAACATAATGTGATGATGTGTCATATAAAAAAGCGATGAAGTGTCACACAAAGAAGTATCAATGTTTTTCTCGATTCGCTTATTATATATTATATAAATTATTTAGAATAATACTAAACAAAAATAGTAAATAGTAAATAACTATCTTAAGAACATGTTTGGTTTTCACAATTTGAAATAATCATATATCATGCTTGATTCTTTAATAAAGTACAATTTGACAACTTTATATTTGAACATGGGGCCAGTTAAAATTCATTAAAACCTTTAGGACATGTTTGATTTTTACATTTTAAAACACTTATATATCTTGCTTAATTCTTTAAATTTCAATTTAACAACTTTATATTTGGACACAGGGCCATTTGAAATTCATTAAGACTACATTAAATATTTTCTGAAGGCCTAACTTATATTATAAAAATATTGTCACTAACTTCATTTTTGTATACACATCGCGTCTGTCATGATAGCTTATATATGTGTGCATGTGTGTGTGTCTATATATATATATATGGGAGATGATAAAATGATAGAGCTAGCAACTTAACCCAAGTTGCTAGCGCCATCTGGCCGTCCACAGGCGAGAATGGACGACCAGATTGCGCGCCACAACAGCGAATTTTTTCACCGTCCGCTACATAATGTAGCGGATGGCCAAACAGTGCTAGCAACTTGCTAGCGCTATCAACGGATCGCTGATCCGTTGATAGCACTAGCAAAATGGGCTATTTTGCAAGAGCGATCTGGCCGTCCATCTTGAAAGATGGACGGCCCAGATCGTGTCTTTTTTGAAAGCTGTCAGTAGTCCGCGACATAATGTCGCGAATGACATTTTTTACCTTTTTGCCCCTCCACGCCTGTCCGCTAGACTGGATCGCGGATTACTTTCAGGCCCTGACACATGTCAGGAAAAAGTCGTCCGCCACATAGTGTGGCGGACGACCTCTAGGCTGACACATGTCAGGACCTGTCCTGTCGCCCGCCAAGAAAGTCTCCCGTCAGAGCCCCACGACTGTTCCCCGCGGACATTATTGCCCTTATACCAAAAAGTTCCCTAATTCTCAGTTCTTTCAGCAAAAAATTTTTCTCCTTCAGATTCACTTGCTTCCATTTTCAGCTCCCCTCAAGCTTCGAGTAACACTTACTTCAAGCTTCACTCAAGCAAGGTAAGTTTGTGATCTCAAAAGTTTTCTGGGTGGATTGACTGATAAATTAAAATTTGTTTTTTTGGACAAAAAAGTATAGATCTTTGGTGATGTTCTAGAAATTTGTCACTCTATTCATCAACTTGTGATGTTCTAGAAATTAATTTGTTAACTTTAAACTAATTTGTTGTAGTTAATTTCAATTTTTTTGAGATATGTTTGTTGTATTTTGGCATGATGAATTTGTCTGTTTATCTTAGTAATTTTAATTTGTTATGTTCAATAAATTTATAATTAGCAAAATGGGAGACACTTTTGAGATTATGTATATGGTATATTTGTCATCCTAAATCGGTCTATTCGCCAAGATAATTTTGAGATAATATTTTCAGTTAAAAATGTCATTTGATTGTTAAGCGTAGTCTATTTCTACATAGGTCTTGTTTCACAATGTCTGATTTCGTGTCGAGCTCCAACACCCCCGTAGATGCTAGTGATCCGTATCTAGGACGAACCTTTCAAACATTGGAAGAAGCTGAAGAATGTTTTCGAGCGTATTCATTGAGGGTTGGTTTTGGCATTAGAATAAAGACTACAAGAACAAGCAACGTAACGAAAAAGATATGCTCTCGCTTATACGAGTGTCATAGGGGCAGAAACCCAGTGCAAAATGAGACACGCGTAGGCAACGATGACAGTGATGACGAAATAGGGTATGCGCGGAGAAGACGGGATTGCTTTGCGCGCACGAATTGCCAGGTCAAGATGTTCGTAAGCTATAAAGCCAAGCAAGATCATTGGCTTATTACCAGCCTGGAACTGGCACACAATCACCCGTTAGTAACCCCTTCTAAGGTGAGTCAGATGCATCAACACAAGAAGATGGGTAAGGTCGCGAGGAGCCTAATTCACACAATGAGCAATGCGCGGCTAGGACCTACTGACATGATTAATGTTCTTGCTGAACAGGCTGGGGGAATTCAAAATTTAAACTTTAACACGACAGACGTTCGTAACGCGGTCCGAACCCATAGACGAGCCGCGTATGACCTCAATGATGCTCAATCCACAATGAGCCTATTGAAACGGATGCAGATGGAGGACCCGCAGTTTACCTTCGATTATAAACTTGACGACGAGCATCGAGTTAGCACAATTTTTTGGGTCGACGGTCGTTCGAGGCTAGCTTATAAGCATTTTGGGGATGTCGTGACTTTCGACACCACATACCGTACCAACAAGTACTCGATGCCGTTCGCTCCTTTCACGGGCGTCAATCATCATTATCACTCCATCCTGTTCGGGTTCGCCTTGTTAAGGGACGAGAGCGAGAGTTCTTTTGAATGGTTGTTTAGGGTGTGGCTGGAAGCAATGAACTTCAAAGCACCCAACGTTATCATCACCGATCAAGATTTGGCAATGAAGAAGGCTATTGCTACCGTCTTCCCAGATACTCGACACAACTTGTGCACTTGGCACATAAGCAACAAATACCCTGAACGTCTGCATCACGTGTACGCAAAGTATCCAGACTTTAAACAGGATTTTGAAAAGTGCGTTAATAAGTCGTTAACGATTGAGGAATTCGAGGAGAGGTGGGAAAAGCTTGTTGGGATTACTCATTGCAAGACAACGAGTGGCTCCAGCACTTGTACGAGCTCAAAGAGCAATGGATTGGCGTTTACACGAGGAGGCATTTTTCTGCGGGCATGAAAACGACGGGCAGGAGTGAATCTATGAATGCCACGTTCGATAGTTATGTGGGTACAGCTACCAATTTGAAGAGTTTCGTCACATCAGCACAAAAAGCGGTTGCGTCGTTGTTCGTGAAAGAAAGGGCTGCAGACTTTGCAACCACGTACAAGCAAAGGAGAAGGTTGCTTGAGACCCCGCTGGAGCTGAACGGTGCCAAAGTCTATACGAAGGAGATCTTCCTGCTATACCAAGTAGAGCTGCAAAAATCGGGCCGATACAGTATAAACAAGGTGGCAGAAAAGTCATCGCGTGAGTACAAGGTTTATTCGCTCGTGAATGACCTCGTCCCTGAGAAGCTGCGCAGAATTTATACGGTGAGCCACGACACATTGACGGACTCGGTGACATGTGTTTGCAAGAAGTTTGAGTTCCATGGCATCCTGTGTAGACACATTCTGCGGTTTTTCACACAGAAGAATATCAGGACAATCCCCGATAAATACGTCCTGCCACGGTGGACGAAAGGTGCAAACAGGTTGCACGGTACCATTTCCTTTCCGGAGCACCCGTATACTGACTTTGAAGAATCAGAGACGTTGCGGTATAATCATCTGGTGACGATGTTCACCCGTTTGTCCGTAAAGGGTGCTGCTACAATGGTCGGATATAAACATCTCCTCGAGGTAGCTCAGCAGCAAGAGCCCATCGTCGACCAGTTGGAAGCAGCTTCAGTCAGCAATGCGGTTGACACCGAGCCTACGACGGGATCAGAAGATGACGAGCCGGGGGAGGGAGACGACAATGATATCCGGCCTTTGGATCCAATTATATCGCAAACGAAAGGCCGCAAGAGATCTACGCGGATGAAAGCTCTATTGAAACGGCAACTCAACCTAAAAAGCTGAGAAGGTGTGCATTGTGCAACAAAATGACCGACCATGACAAGCGGAACCATTACAAGGCACTGGGGATAAGTCCAGGGGGTTTGCAAGACGGGGAAGAAGATGATGCCGAAGATGAGGACGAACAAGCTGCAGTGGACCTATAATTTTTTTTAAGCCATCAAACTATGTTTGACATTTGTAATAATTTTTTATAATTTTTTTCTATTAATCTTTCGACCGAATACTGTTATATATTTTCTGATGGACCTATGAGAGCCATCAACTCTAAAAGTTTATGTTGTTTTTTTTACTAGCCCCAGACGCCTCTGTAGAGTCTTAAAATTCTGACACTTTAGAAAATTTTGACCTTCTTTTATGTCCACTATACAATGTAGTGGACGTCTCTGCAGAGTCCTCATTTTTTGTTATTTGTGTCCGCTAGACAATAAAGCGGACGTCTGCAAAAAAAAAAAACTTTTGGTCTTCTTTTTGTCCGCCACACAATGTAGCGGATGACTCTATCCTGTTATATATTAATCAGAGGTCAATCATCTTATCACTTCGTCCATTTCTCTATCTGTCTCGAACATCTCACCCAGCTGCTACCCCATCTATGGTGACCCACATCTCCGGTGACCCACAACTATCCAACATTTGATTTTTTTTTGGTTCTCTCTACGTCCGCTATACTATGTAGCGGACGGTCCCGCAAAAAGACAACTATCCAACACTTGGTTTTTTTTTGTTCTCTTTACGTCCGCTATACTATGTAGCGGACGGTCTCGCAGAAACACAACTATCCAACACTTGTTTTTTTTGTTCTCTCTACGTCCGCTATACTATGTAGCGGACGGCCCCGCAGAAGGACAACTATCCAACACTTGGTTTTTTTTTTTTTGGGTCTCTCTACGTCCGCTATACTATGTAGCGGACGGTCCCGCAGAAACATAACTATCCAACACTTGGTTTTTTTTTGTTCTCTCTACGACCGCTATACTATGTGCGGATGGTCCCACAGAAAGACAACTATCCAACACTTGGTTTTTTTTGTTCTCTCTACGTCTGTTATACAATGTGGCGGACGGTCCCCGCAAAAAGACAACTATCCAACACTTGTTTTTTTTTGTTCTCTCTACGTCCGCTATACTATGTAGCGGACAGCCCGCAGAAGGACAACTATCCAACACTTGGTTTTTTTTGTTCTCTCTACGTCCTCTATACTATGTAGCGGACGGTCCCGCAGAAACACAATTATCCAACACTTGGTTTTTTTTGGTTCTCTCTACGTCCACTATACTATGTGGTGGATGGTCCCGCAGAAAGACAACTATCCAACACTTGTTTTTTTTTGGTTCTTTCTACGTCCGCTGTACTATGTAGCGGACGGTCCCGCAGAAAGACAACTATTCAACACTTGGTTTTTTTTTGTTCTCTCTACATCCGCTATACTATGTAGCGGACAGTCCCGCAGAAGCACAACTATCCAACACTTGGTTTTTTATGGCCCTGCAGAAAGACAGATATCCAACACCTTGTTTCCCACCGTTCAAAGCAAATCACAGATCAGTCAATTAGCCAAAATGCTATCTCTGACCACAAATCAAACACCTCTGATCACAAATCAAACACTCAACTGAATTCAACACAACGATATCGGTCAATAAAAATCAATCGCATTCAATATATGTTTATTAAAAAAGTGAATATAATGTTACAATGTCAATTGGGGCCCTCATCCCCGCGGCTATTTTTTGTTCATTACACGGATTTACAATAAACCTAATAGCTCTAGGCCGGCCATTCATAATTTGCCAAGCCATCCTATACCTAAAGCCTTGTATGCATTCTCGGCTCCAGACGGTCTTTTGAGGCTCTCAGTCCGACAAATGTAATCCATGTACATGCAGAGGAAGACGCCGCAGTCCGAGGAATTATGTTGCTTGGGCCTACGCCTCTTCAATCGGAAAATGAGGTCCGGCCTGCGCGGTACCTTCTCCTGACGCCTACCATTGACCAAGGCAGCAAATAGATTCTGCGATAAACATAATAAGCATTAAACATTAAACATAGCAAACAGAATAAGATTAATCAGTTTTAGAATATGCAAGTTACAATAAGAAGTAAACAGGATCTTACCATGGCATCCAACTGGCCTATGCCTCGGTACATGTCAATCACAGGCATCACGTCGGTATCATCGTAGAGACTGTCGAGGACTGATACCGTCCTCTCTAATGGTTCGTAGCAAACCAAGTACCAGTGGGCATTCCCTAAAAATGGGATTAGAAACACGTCGGCAACACTTGCGCTCGCTGGACTATCCCGCCCAAGATATGCTTGTAGGTTAGCGGACGGTCTCCACTGGGCCAGGCCTCTCCCCTTCCTTGAATTGCCCCAGTCGTTCCACTCTTGTACTAGGATCTGATGAAAAAAAGCATCCAAGATAAAAATGCGCGGACCGATTTTGGATGCTCCCGACCCCTTTGCCTCAGAATTTGCGCGTAGTGCGAGATGACACCGCTGTCTAACCAAGCTTCCGGGGCCAGCGAGGCCAATTCTGTCCACGAGGCATTGTAATCCAAGCCCCCCGGGTGATCCACGTCATAGTTCTGTCCGTCTTGGGGGGCCCGCTAAAATAACGGGCTCGGATTAGCTCGCATTTATGCGGCTTTAGGGGCCTGGCTGGATGCCTTTTCGGATATTGCCCTCGGGGGTCAACCGGCAAATCTTGCCCTCTGCCAGGGGGCAAGAGCAAGGGATATTGGCCTCCAATTCCTGGTTCGGCCGGTTGATATTGCTCTCCGGCCATTTCTTTCGCAGGCTGATATTGCCCCCCGGGGAGGTCAAACGGGGGATATTGCCCTCCGGGGGTGCCAACGGGTCCACCCACGGGACAATGGGCAGTGCCTCGGAGAAACCGTAGTTTCTGAAAGGCCAGTCTTGCGTGACTTGACTCTGAGAGAGGGGTTGGGGTTCCGAGAACAAATTGAAGGAGGGGCCGCTGTAATCGTCCCACGACGCTTGAGCCTGTCCCATCCCCGCTACAGAGGGACCACCAACTCCCTAGCTCACCCCTGAAGCCTGTCCGGAGGGATCACCGTATCCCTGGCTGACGCCCGTATAACCCATTCCCGGGCTGACGACCGAAGACTGTCCCGATGCTTGGCGCAAAAAATTCCCGCAGCCTAAAGCCAATGCAGCAGCCTGTTGGCGAAGATCCTCGCCCATTGCGCTCACCAGATCCTTCCGCTCACTCAACTTCTGGAAGAATGCAAGCGAGGCATTAACCTACATCCAAAGAGATAAAAAATTAAGTAACTTCAATCAGACATTTATATTCATCAAATTCAAGACAAGTCAGACTTGTTGGGCAACTTACGAGATTGTATGCCATACGCTCATCGATCTGACCCCTAGGCGCATACCTCTCCCCACGTTCAAAGTTTACTGGGGCTACTCTCCTCCGCGTGATGCGGTAGTACCACTCATTGTACTGTTCGATGCTGATAACGGGGTCAGGCTCCGAGACGATGGCCGCCAGTGTGTCCTGCCAAGAACTCCAAAGCTCTATTTCGGCCGCGCACAATTCGTGCGCATTGGCCTTGCCAAACCGTCCGACATCCGGTGGGTTCCTGTTAACCCTCATATCTGGGGCATCGACTGGCAAACCCTGCTCCAACTCAAAATGGCGCATTGCTCGGTCTGGCAGCTGCCACTCTGCGACCTCGAAGTGGATCAGGGGTGTGCGCTGCAACCCGGAGAGCGGACTCTCCCACCCGTCGCGCCAAACGTATGTACGGTGCCCAACGCATTTGGCCCGGAGATAGACGGTCGAACTCCCCTCGATAGTACGTAATGTTGTGATGGGGATCGACTCTCCTCTAGTAATGGCTAACCCTCCGGCTGTACTCCCAAGCACACAACCGAGGCCACACTTTATCGGTTCCATCCCTACGCGTTGGTGCACCGGGAGCAAGGTGTTCATAAGACCACACCTGAGAACATCGGCAAATTATATTTATATCGTCGATTCAACAAAAAAAATAATAACGAAGACAAGATTTATATGATATACCTGCAATAGCGAGAGACATGCACATATGGCTTTGGAGTCTAGCCTCGTTGCCTTGTGCAATGCTCGGTACAGATACGAAAGAACCGCTGCACCCCAGGCATAATCCCCAACCTCGACAGGTTACCCAACAACGGTAAATATTTCACGCTGACCGTGTTCTTCGACGTCGTTGGGAATAAAATTGCCCCCATCACCCACAAGAGGAAGGCTTTGTGTACAGCACAAGCTCACGGCCCGTATAGTTTTCCGGCAAAACCCCGTAGGTATCTACCAACCACTTCAACTTTATACCGCAAGTGCTAAATTGATCCTGGGGTATCGAAGTGAAGAAGTTCCTAGCAGTTCTCTTATTCGTTGCTTCCGACGGAGGAGCAATTACCGGCCGCCCCGTCACCGGCAACCCTAAGATGAACCCTACATCTTCTAGGGTAATCGTCATCTCTCCGAGCGGGAAGTGAAACGTATTCGTTTCACTTCTCCACCTCTCAACAAGCACCTATCAAGGCCCGGTCAAGCTGTTGAAAGATCTGCCCATGCGTGAAAATCCCAAACCCAATTCCACGCAGTATCTTTTTCTGGGACTTGTTCAATTTCCATGATGTGAACTCATGAGATACTTCTAAGGTGGTGAGAAGTTGTCTTTCCTACGAATTAATAAAATATTCTATTTTTTTGCAGCTGAAATTATGGAAAAACCTTCTCAGTTTGGATTTTACGGTTTGAATTTTGATAATCGCTCGCAAAAATACGACGCCAGCACATCCATAATACATACAATGTTAACATATATGAATATATGTATAATAGATATATATACATATGCGGAATCGGATTTTACAAATGCTAGCACATGAACAAATACATACATATATAAATCTTCATCATCGCTAGCACGTGCTCAATGCATAATCAAAACCACGCATAAAACGCAATATTCATCACAACTATAAATTACAAACATGTAAAGGATTGATTTTGTGAACTTACGTGATCTATTAGGGTATTAAAGCTACTCTTAAGAAGAAATTGTGCAGATTTGCTTGCCAATGCCGCTGAGAATATTTGTGAGTAGGAAGAATGGAGAAGAGTGTCGTAGTTAGGGTTTTTTTGCTCGTATATTAGACGTCCGCTATACTATATCGTGGACAATATAGTGTCCGCTACACTGTGTAGCGGCAACTATTGACATGTCAGATAAGGATAAGGACCGACGGGACAGGTCCTGACATGTGTCAGCCTAGAGGTCGTCCGCCACACTGTGTGGCAGACGACTTTTTCCTGACATGTGTCAGGGCCTGAAAGTAGTCCGCGATCCAGTCTAGCAGACAGGCGTGGAGGGGCAAAAAGGTAAAAAAATGTCGTCCGCGACATTATGTCGCAGACTACTGACAGCTTTCAAAAAAGACACGATCTGGGCCGTCCATCTTTCAGGATGGGCGGCCAGATCGCGCTTGCAAAATAGCCCATTTTGCTAGCGCTATCAACGGATCAACTCCCATATATATATATATATATATATATATATATATATATATATATATATAAAGAATGAATAAGAGTTTTGAAGTGTGTATGTGAGTGGGTAAGTCCACTACATAGTATAGGGGACAGTAAAAATAAAAAAAAGTTGTCCGCTATATAGTGTCGCAAACGGTAGAATAAGGACAAAGTAACAATCGTACAGGGACAGGACTGATGAGACAACTGTTAGGGGGATTGTGGATGACTTGACCGAAAAGTAGTCCTCTACACTGTATAGCGGACGACTTTTTGACTGTCACATGTCAGGCCACAAAAGTTTGTTTGCCTTACAGTGTAGCGGATGAGAGAGGAAGGGCAATATGATAAAAAAGTCTACCCGCTACACTATGTAGTGGAGACTGACAGCTTCTGAAGAAAAAAAAAAGATCTGATTCGGGATGGACGGCCAGATTGCGCTAGCAAAATCTCATATTTTGCTAGCGCTATCAACGGATCAGCTCCCTATATATATATATATGGTCATGATCCATTGCTGGCGCTAGCACATTGCTAGCGTTATTTTTCCGTCCGCTACATAATGTAGCGGACGATAACTTACCGTCCGCTACATTATGTAGCGGATGGTGTTAGCGCTGCTAGCGCTAACAACGGATCAGCTCCCACATATATATATATATATATATATATATATATATATATATATATATATATATATATATAGGTGTTTTTTTTTTCTTTTTTTGGGTTGTAAGTAGTAATATATACCATGATTAGAGTCCAAACTACGTCCAAACAGAATCAGTTCCATTATCTTATGTAAGAGTAAAAGCACAAAATATAACTGGATGACAGCCCATCCATCTAATTGGAATCAGTGACTAACATAAACAAAAATGCCAAAAGCGAAACACCACCAAGGCAACTCTAGCTAGGATGCAAACCGAGACAAACAAATGGCTTTGCAGCCTGCACATGATCAAATCACTCATGTTATACAATATCACTCGATCGAGAAGCAAAAGAAGCCGGTGCTAAAGCTAGATGCAAATATCTCCCATGGCAACATGCACAGAATGCAAACTTCTGTAGCTATTAGACATCTCTTACAAGAAACTAGGACTATATACTGACTCTGAGCTCTATCTACCATCTGTGTCAGAGCATGAGGAATAAGGAAAATATTATGCAGAGAATGGAGCTTAGATAACCATTTAATAGCTAAGCGCATTATGCGCTACACTCTTAACATTTTCAGCCGCAGTGAATGCATGAGCCAGTCGATACCTGACACTTTGTGCAAGAACCAATTTGATTTTCGAACCAGAGCCAGGGTATGTCCCATCACAGTAACTGTACAAAACACACGGTATGGCAGGGGACTTCAAAGAAACAAAATGGGTAAAGGGCGGATAGAAGTGAACAGAACCATTTTGGCATAACTTCTTTGTTAGGACATCCATGCTTTATGTTATTGAGCCAGATACGTGCTTTAACCCTAAGCTGAGTTGGGGAGAATTATGCCCTTGAAAACTAGAACATTTCTCCCACACCAGATAGACCAAAGCCCTACAGAGATCCAGACAATATGAAGGAGGTCGATCGACCTATTATAAAGTTAATGTCACAACTATTGAGCAAACCACAATCGTGAGAAATGTAGCTAAGGATTAGGAGTCCACAGCTTAATTAGAAAATCTTGCCACACATCCTTAACATTTGCACAATTCAAGAAAAGGTGTTTGTGTGTCTCAAATTTCGATAAACACAGAGGGGAAGAGTCCACAGTGGGGCGTTTCTGTTCAAAAAGCTTCTAAAGTAGAGCCAATTGATGATGTATAGGTTGGGTAATTTCCAAAGTCCCTAAGGGTTTAACCGGCATCTTGAGGATGATAAACAAGTAAGCAGGTTGATAAGAATTTATAGGTAAAAGCCTCCAATTTTAGTTGGCCAATAGGCACTATCAGCAGCCCCCAGAGGTTTAATTTTGACGCGTAAGATTTTAGTTTCACTTTATGTGGTAACAAGCCGGGAAGACAACTCATATCCCAAGTAGGCGTATTAGTTGAAAACATATCGGATCATTCTCCCTGTTATCGAATACCTTCAATTGGTCAAAAGGAACATTCAGTAGCCAACAACGCATCCAGACTGAGATGGACCCGCCATCTACAATATGCCACTAAAGCCCCTGCTAAAACCCTTTGCCCCATCGAGATCCTATGTCGTACCCATGAGCTGTTACTAAAACGACCCATTTGGAGAAAATCTTGTTACTTAAAATAACATATTAATCCATGTCTTCCAGACTTGCTTTGTCACAAACTCCTAATTAAAAATTCAAAATTCACAAAAACCCAATCCTCCTAGACTTTTAGGAAGACATAAAGTTGGCCAGGCAACCCAGTGAATGGATATATGAGTAGCCTTGCTTGGCCACCAAAAGTGAGCTAGGATTTGATCTAATAAATACATGCAAAAACTAGAAAAGTATAAACTGACATATAATTAATAAGGACAGAAGAAGGAACAAATTGAATAAGTGTAGCCTAATCCACTTTGTTCAAGAGCAAACCTAGCCAATGGGCACACCGATCATGGACACGTCGAACAACACCCTTGAGAATCTCTCTTCAACTGCTCGATATATATCCAATTAAACTCCCAAATATTTCCCAAGCCCTGACTTAATGCAAAACTCAAGGCCTTGTTCAATTGATCCCGGGTCTCATCTAAAGCGTTAGGACTAATTGTGAGTCCGGACTTGTTTAAGTAATTTTCTGTCCCGAATAATTACAATCCAAATTTAGAACCTGTTGCACCTTCTTATCCCAAGGGTTACATCCTTTTTAAAACTAAGAAACAAATGCACACCATCTGCATACAACAGGTGCGAAATAGATGGAGATAGGTTCCTTACTCGGATTCCATTAAACTTGTCTTACTTTTCAGCGTAAATCAAAGCTGTTGAAACACCTTAGATAAAAGAAGTAGTGGAATAGGCGACATGTAACACCCCAGAATTATGGGAACGTTAGCCAATCAATAGATTGATTCTCAAACATCCAATCACCACAATTTCGCTAAGAAAATCCTGACAAATAAATATATCAGGCTTCTATAATAACTCAAATTCTCAGCTAATTATTCTTAAATGCAAAGACTAAATTAATGTTACTCAATTTAGTAAGTTACACACTGAGTCCCTCGCAGAGGCTTAAATAAACAAAATAATAAAAATCTAAATGAACTCCATGATCAGGCTCTAACTAATCCCAAAAATCTACTGACGATAATTACCTGCAGAAAGTAATGGAAAAAGAGGCGAGCTTTTGGGAGCTCACTAATGTCGTTCAAAATCCAGAAGAGGGATTACAACAATTAATATATTTATTTCAAAAACAATAAGGGAAGAGATTCAACTCAACCCCTTAAATCAAATATCGATAGAAATAAGTTCGATTACACTGTAAACAACGCAGATGATATTGAACATGAGTGAATGTACAGCCACATAGGCACTGCAAGATACACTTAGCAAGGCCACACATGCAGTGCTCCTAACAATGTAGCTACATATGCATATGAACAGTAGCTAGATCTTTAAGGTACTAGCGTCTCCCACAATAACGGACCATCTTTATAACTTCTCAATACACTAATTCATGTCAATATACAAAATACAATATTCGATAGTACAACGAATAAATCGATGCGCAATGAGTAATAAATACTGAGCATCAATAAGGATTTTCAATAAACGTGTAAGGCTCAAAACAATGTATTAAAGGCAAATGATGCATTCTCAAAACAATTATAACAAAGTCCAAGGAATTTCGATAACAAATTAGAGAGAAAAAAATTATACGAGGACAATTTAATGAATTGGGTTTCGGATAGAAATCTCTTACCTTGATCGAAACTAAACAAAGCTAGACGCCCTCGATCAAAGTCCTCTCAAACAACCTAAATTTACAAAAAAAAAATTTATCAGAACACATTCTACGCTAATATACTATAAACCTAATATCAATCTACCACAACGTACTCGCTCCTCAACCCGAGATAACTCTATCCAAAGCGGGTCCCACACGCTGCCAACCTAAATAGAAGAGCCGACACACTCCTCGATGCTTAAAAATAATCGATAAATGATATTAATTCTCATTAAGCATTCTTTATGGCTTAATACAACATATGAAATAAAAAAATATTTTTTTCTCAATTTTTGAATATTTTTAAATTAAGAATAATTTCTTTGAATGCTCTAAAATTCCATAAATAGCCATAATCTAGCAGGAAATAAAGTCCTATAATTTTTGTAAGAGCTTTAAAAAATATATATATAAATTATAGAAGTTAAAATCAAATTTAAAAGGCATTAAAACTATTTTTAAAATTTTCATTTTACTAAATTCCATAAAATACAGGCAGAGTTTTCTTCAAGAGCAGGTGGTATTCGAGAACGGATCTCATAGAATACGACCAATTCTGGTCAGGTATATAGATAGAAATGGTAGATTATATGAAATTGGTCGATTCCATCGTTTATAAACAGAAAAAAGGGTCACAAGAGGTTTTTCAAACCAGAAGCGGTCTTTAGCTTCATCTTTTTTATCAAGTATTTTTAACTTCTCATTTTCTTGATTCCCATCAGCAATAAGCCGTGGCCTTTCTAAATGCAAAATCTCACAAACACTTAGACCAGGGTCTTGCGAAATAATACCGGAGTGGGAGATTCAATTAACCGTTCATATTTTTATGTCAAATAGGAATTGTCTTTATATGATTTCCAAGGACATCATAAAATAATACGGAAATATTAAATTCAGACTCATATGATCTCTTGTAAAAAAATAAGCCACACCAAATCCCTCTAGAGCCCAAACCTTTCTAGAAATAGAAAAAATTTCAGGCCTTCGAGGAATCTTTAAAATTCCCACTGCTCCTTGCGTTTCCGACATAGTGAAAAAGAAATTCCAATTTGAGTAGAAATTCTCTTTATTTATCTGCGTAGTGCGGCTGATCATCCTCTTGGACCAGCTAAGATTAGGGTCAACTGTTTGTGCCAATCTATTCCCACTATCTTTGGATAGATTGAATAGACTTGACTAAGGGATTTACTTGTCTATTTACTGCTCCTTTCGATCATGGACATGTAGAAGAGAAATGCTATCCCCGATGGCCCGCACAAGCGGTGGAGCATGTGGTTTACTCATAAGGTCCAAGGGCCTCTGTCTTTCTGACCTATATGGTAGAATCGTAACCATAGAATACGACATTGGAAAATAGGGGATTTCCAAGTGCACGGTCCTGCGAGATTTGAAAATCACCGTCAATACCTCGATGTAGATCCGGGATAATCCTTTGCATTAAACTTATCAAATTAACTTCTCATTGATGTATTATTTCATCGAGATCCAATCCAAACGGGTCTTGCAATATCAATAAGTTGACTGTTCGTGGGATTCAAGCGGTCCAGGGGGGACCACCATGGCTCCTCTCTTCTCGAGAATCCATACATCCTGTGAGGGTGAGCTAACTCCAAAAACCTGTGATTCATGACCACCTTTTGAGCACAACCCATCTTATTCGAACTCCCTTTTTCTATCCAGATGAGATGAAACCAAAGCTCAAGTCCTTCATAGCATGATTCCATTCTTCTTAGATTGAATTAGACTCCCGAACACAGCATACAACTCTCCTTTGTAAAGATCAATTCGAGGAACAAGGGGACTAGTTGAAGTAATTATCCTCCTATTAAATTTTTAAAACTTTTTGTATAACTTTCTGACTTCATATTTCTCTGAATTATTGTATAGATCTACCACCCAGAGCTAGTTGGTTCTCCCCGAAATGCGTTGGAAAACCTGCGCTTGAGGGAACATAAGATGCCACTCAACCATTGTGAAACAATCAACCTATTAATATTGGAAGACCCTGGCGTATCATGGAAATTCTTTGAAAGGCACAAAACTTCGATATTCAGGCCTGGATCAAACCTGATCCCAACGTAACCATCTTGGATGCTTTTTCCACGCGCTATAACTATCTTTCTAGCTCTAGAATGTTTCAGTTTATACCTTTCTAATCTATATAGAAAAGGAAAAGGATCTTTTTTGGGGTCAATATCAGCAATGCAGTTCATCCAACGACAAAACCTAATATGAATAATAAAGCAAAAAATTATCCCAAAACCTACACCGAGGTATTGATGGTGATTTTCACAAATTGACTCTAAAAATCACTAAACTTATACTGAGACTTACTTATACTATAAAAACATTACTATATTTCTTCAAGAATTTTTCATGAGTTTAACGACTCCAAAAGAATTTTAAAATTTTGAACTTACAGAAAATATTAAACGTACATATGATTTCAGAAAGTTATAATTTTTTTTGCCTTAAATTCTAACTTAGCCTAATGTATCCTACTGTAAAATTTTGCGTGCTAACGATAACCGTGCACTATCCAATGCCCCTGCCGAACTTAACATGAATGTGTGGTACACCTATACAAGGACAGAGTACCATCGAAACTGCCCATGCCCAGCAAACCCACTTCTTCCTTCTTCCTCCATTCTTTGTAACACTCTTAAACACACTCACTCTTCCACACATTGCACAGTTGCCATACCCACACATATACACAAAAACACACAGTAACACGCACCCTAAAACCCACAAACACACACTCAAGCACACAACACTCACTCACGCACACCCTTATGCAACTCACCCACGCACACAACACACAAACTCACACACATGTACACACCCGTACACACACACACACACATCACAAACACCATACGCACCCACACATACACATACTCATGCACACAGGAACACACGCACCCAACTGCCCTCTCGGTAGCTTCACACACACACAACACATATACACAATTATATACACACACACATACACAATTTGTCTAAAGTCTAAGTTCAAAATGTAGATTACTCCCCATAGGACCAGAGTCAAACAACAATGGTTTTGATTCCGATTAGTTTGATCGGATATGTAGGCAATTCGACACCCGATGTCGAGTTCAAGCCAAAAATATAAAGATTAACTTAGAGTTAGTTTCATGATATTTTGCATGCTATGTATTCTTAAAGCCAAAATTCAATAAAAATGAAGTAGAGATCGAAAGCGCGTTGCGGGTGCCTAACACCTTCCCGTTGCACAACTTAGTCTACGAACGCTTTTCTTGGTTTCAATAGACCAGTTGTCCTTCTTGGACACCTTTGAGTCATTTTTTAGGTATTTTTCTCTAATTAAATAAGATGATGACTCTGAATCTAAATCCTTCCCGAGATTCTTTTCGAGGCGGTTTGCCACATAGCTAAATATCAAATAAACCAAAAATCTTTAAGTAGTCCCTCAATCCTTGAGCTCTAGGTATGACCTCAGAGCGACGTCGTCCAAATTTTTCACAGGACGATAACACTTTATTGAAATTCCACACAAGCAAAGAGGTTGCGAAAAGGAGATAAGAACAAGTGATACTTGACCCCATGTGTTATTTTGGAATCTCTCTTAGGGGCACATATAGACAAAACCATAGCATTTATATTCTCCCATCTAACCTTACTCTTTGAGTCAATATAATTTTTTTTGTCTATAAAGAATTAAGCAAACAAAAGAATGGTGATCTCCACTCTAACCATAAACCCCTACCTACACTAATAGGATCCACTCCAACAAAATGAATAAACTCGTACAATGGAACAAAACACCACTTTATGGAACAACATCTTAATTCCATAATCAAACAACATCAGGGTTGTAATTACGCACAGATCAAACCAAAAGCTATACAAACTGTGGCAAGTTGACCCTAGCCACCATAGCTCTAGCTAAGAACTTTCATTGGAAAACCCCGTAGTTAGTAGGGTCGAACCACCAAAGCCAACAACCAATTTGCACATTCCAAATTACACCCAGTAGATTTAAAAAGACAAGGATCCACCTCCTAGGGGCAGGACCATGATGATACATTGTGTTCGAGGAAGGGTATAGTGGTGGATGTTGTTATTGGGGATGCCTTGCTTTTGGGTTTGTTCTCTTTCAGTGTTATGTGTGGATCATTATCTTTCCCTCTGTATTGGCTATTTTTATTAACATGGCTTTAGCTCATCACATATCACATATTCACCTATTTATTGATAAAGTTTCTTTGTTGACTAAGGTAGCGTTTGAAATCTATTCTGTTTCCAGTTTTTTCTCCAATTTTGTAAACTGGAGGAAAAAAAAAGCGTTTGACATACTGTTTTCGCTTTTTTTTTCCTTTAGTTTTGAAAACTAGTTTTTAAAACAAGGTTGTTTTTTTAAAAAATCCTATTTTGAAGTTTTGGGTTTTTGCTTTTAAAACAGGGCTATTTTTGTTTTAATGGTCTTAGGCTAAGACCATTAAAACGTTGGGCTTTAAACCGAAAGAAGTAGCTGGCCTTAAGCCTCTTTTGGGTTTTGAAATTTCTTGGCCAATCCATTTAAGGTACCTAGGCCTAAAGAAAAGTACCTAACTCCTTTTGTTTTTACTCCCTCCCGCCCACAAAAAAGAGAACATCTTTCCTTTTTGGCCGTCCCACATATATTGTTGTTTTTCAAATTAAGAAAGATTATGTAGGTACTTTTACATATTTAATTTTTTACACTTTTTTATTCTATTTCTCTGTATATTTAAATCTCCATTAACTCATATTCTCTCTTCTGACCCACTTTTTTATTCATTCCTCTCTCCATATTTAATATTCCACAAATCCATTTTCTCTCTCCTGACCTACTTTCTTCCACTCCTTTCTCTAAAGGATAGAATGGAAATACACAATATATCACTTAAATTCTTAATCTGCGTACAAAAGAAGTTGATCAAATTATGTGGGATGGAGAGAATATATGCAAACCTTTGCCACAAGCATCTTCATTCCATTGTCGCTCACTCTGCCGCCGTAGCTGCAACAGCTTCATAGCTCCCAAGAACGACGGCAAGAGAAGCCACCATCACGAGGATCTGCCATCACCACTGCTTGATGGCTCTGGTGAGTCAAGTCACGGTGACCCACTTTTTGTAAATCACCCATGGCCTCTGTAGACAGCCTTTGCATCACCGAAAAAGACCCGCTACCACGATCATACGGGCGATAGTCACGACTGCCCCTGGGATACATACATCAATGACCATCGTCAGGCTCCATCGTAACTGACGTTAGTAAACAGCATAGCCAGATCCATGGGCACTGTTAACTGTCCACGCCAAAAGCTAGTCACTAAAAACCTTCACTAGTCTTTATCATCGAGAGGACATGTCACCACAGCTGTCGTGGCTTTTCTCAAAATTTGGCATTTTCTGTAACATTGCTACACTTACGACCACCAGCAATCCCATTTCGTAGACTTCCAGCTCTGACCATCGATCGTCATAAGACTCCACCGTAGAAGTCCAGCCAAAACATAACTACCACATCCGGTGAATACAATCTTTAATTGCAACTGCCACACTCGATCTCCATTGTGGGAGAATTGGACCACATGCAATTGTGCCCCAACCAAATGTCGTCAAGCCAAAGCCACAGCCACCATTGGCACTCCTATGATTGGTTGCACCTTACCAAAATCTAGACATCATTGCCACTGAGGTGTATATTCCATAATTGACAAACTAGAATTATGGGATTACACAATACTCAAATTCAGATTACTATTGACTTTATTACTCTTAGGTTTTAATAACCACGATAAGCAAAATAAAAGAATTACCAATGACGTGAAATGATTTAAAAATACAAGAAATATTTTAGTCAAGATGGCTCAAATACTAGATTTACAGTAAATTCTAGAGATCGTACTTTTCTAAATTATATGCATTTGCAATCACAAAACATAGAGTAAAATGCACCAAATGTCACTCAATTCTGACTTATTTTTATTAAATTCACTGAATTTGAATTTATTTTATTTTGGTCACTATACTCACAAATATGTTCAATTAGGCCATTCCGTCAATCTCCCAGTAAAATGGTCACGTGCTGCTGCTCACATGAGCCATCAAGTTGGGGGTAAATTGGTCTCTTTACCTAAAAATCTTCCCGCCTACTACCCTTACCCTCTCATTTCCCTCCAAAACCTATATCGGCTAAAAGAGAATAGAGGAGCATTCTCTATTGATGGGTGTTGTGGTTGCTACTGTGATGTTCATTAGTGTGGTTTTGGCACCGAAAACAATGGTAGCAATTGTGCTATTATGGTTGTCATGCTATTTGGATTTATCAGTGATGCAATCTGGTGGTGTTATAGTTGGCATAGAACGGTGTTGGTGGGTTGTTATGGTGGCAGTAAGGGTGGTCTTATTGAGTGAATAAGCTGGTATAGGTAGTGCTAAAGGTTGCTTTCTTTCTTCCTAAAATTTTAGTCCTAGACCTGGTGGGTCTTGATCGAAGACGATGTGAGACAGGTTTATGGGAGACGATGATTGTTATATGTTTGGGTGGTGGCCTTGTGGGTCTGGTGGAAGACGGTGGTGGTTATGGGTATGGTAGTTGTAAAATGGTGGTGGTTGTGAGTCCGCATTGTGGATTAGGTATGTGATGTTTGGCCGTGGTGCGGTGGTGGTGCACTGAGGGCGGTATTATTGGCCATGGGTAAGATGGTGGTTGGCTATGGGGATGATGTTGGTGGTTGTGGGATAGTGGTCTGGAATATTGCCACAATGGTGGTTGGCTGCCAGGTTAGTTATTTGTTGGCGGGCCCGAGGGGGGGGGGGGAGAGAGAGATAATTTTTAGGTAAAGAGACCAATTCACCCCCAAAATGATGGCTCATGTGTGCAGCACGTGACCATTTAATGGGGAGAATTTAACCCTGACTGACAGAATGACCTGATTGAACACATTTGTGAGTACAGTAAAAATAATAATAAAATGAAGTTTAGTGACTAACAAAAAATTGGTCATAGTTGAGTGACCATTGGTGCATTATACTATAAAACATATGTAATACCCCGAACCCCGATATACTTTTGACGTACTAATTTAAATTTTTTTAGAGACGATTTTTTTACTTTGCATCGATGTATTTATTAGCCATTTTTAGCCACGATTAGTGAAGCTGGTTATGTAACAACCCGTTAAATTCTTCTAGTACGTTAATTTATCGTAATAGCTATTTTGGGCCCTTTCGTAATAATAAAAAGTTTTGGGTGAACTTTAAAAAATTACCTAAAGTCTTGGAGTTTTTGGTAATTTGCCAGTCTAGGGTTCTTATATATATAAGATGATCATGGATGTAGTCGTCCCCCCCCCCCCTTCTTGTTCTTCTGAAACATGAGAGAGAGAGAGAGAGAGAGAGTGTGTGTGTGTGTGTGTGTGTGTGTGAGTCAGTTCTCGAGAGAGAAAAAAGAAAGTAAAGAGAGAGAGGGGAAGAAAGGGAGCTTGAACGTGGGATCAAGAATTAGAGTAGCATCAAAATTTTTAAAGAGCTATCATGCTCAGGTAATCACCCTATGAACCGTGCAATTTCTGTGTGTGTGTGTGTGTATACGTTTTTCTTCTCTAAAACCCCAAAAATTTGATCATGGATCTAATATTGTTGTTATAGAATGTATTAGGGTGTTAGAGGAATGAATTAGAGCTAATATGAGAAAAAATGAAGCAAAAATGGAGAAAATCGAAACTAAGGTTTGATGTGTAAGCTGTTGTTGAAGACGATGAACAGTACCCACGCGCTGTGTGTGGGGTAGCCTCCGGCTGCTTTTTTTGCCAATTTTTTTTACAGTCACAAAATTATTTCTGTTTTAGAGTTTTTGAGAAATTTTCAAAAGTTTCTAAAATCATTTGATATTTTTTCTATTTTGTGAAACCTTGGAACTTCTAAAATCTGTTTGAACTAGTTAAAACAATTATTTAATTTTTTTTGTACCGTTTATAAGATTCTAAGATGTTCCAGTCCAAATTTTAAAATTTTCAAAGGTGATTTGATATGATTTCCATATCGCACTTGTTTGGGCGAAATGAATAATTTAATAATAGTTTGAGCAATTTTTTTGACCTAATTTCAGTTTTTGTAGTTTTTTTTACATATTGCAAGGCCACTACAAAAATTATGGGACTTTCTTTTCAGCTAGAAGTAATTATGTCTATTTATGGGTTTTTTATTGCATTTAAATAAATTATTTTAATTCAAAAATATTCAAAAATTCTTATTTTGACTTTTTATAATGTTTTAACCTATAAAAGTATTTTATTATACTTTATTATGAATTCAAGATATCGTTATGCATTAAATAGTGTGCAGGGTTTTCAGTTAGGTTGGTCATGTGTGGGAGCCGCTTTGATTTACGTGACTCCCGGGTTAGAAGTGAGCATCGTTTGGATAGTTGATATTAGGTTTATAGTACAGTAGTATTGATTGTGTTCTAATAAATAAATTGTCAATTTAGGTTAATTCAAGAATTGTTGATCGAGGTTGATTAGTTTCGCGTAACTTGGATCGAGGTAAAGAGTTTTATCTGAAACCCCATTTTATTAGATTAAGATCGTATATTTTATTCTGAGTTGTTATCGAATTTCATTGAACTCCGATAATTTTTTTTTTATCGACATAAAAATGTTTTTTGAAATTTTCCATGAAACCCTATCTTAAGCCTTAAAGTGCTCGCTTGAAATTCTTTTAAATGCTCATCTGTTTTATTGATTCAATCATCATACAACATTATGAATTGTGTTTATTTCCTTGAATATTGACATGAGTTAGTAAATATGGGAAGTAATAAGAATGGTGTGTATTGTTGGTGATATAAGGATGGTCTGTTGATTTGGGTTAAACTAGTACCTTAATGGACTACTTAGTGTACATATGCATATGTAAAATGTATATGAGCATTGCGGGATGGCTTTACTATAGTGTAATATTCATGTTTGATGTTATCTGTTTCTGTTATTTATTATACCTAAAATATTTTGAAATGTTTATTAACTTTAAGGGAAGAGTTGACACTCTTCCCAATGTCTATATCGAAAAACTGTGGTTTTATTTCAAAATTCTTTTTCTTTAAATTGTCATTTGACCGCATATAAAAAAAACTGTTCGAATCGTTTTGTTTTTAATATTTGATCGACCTTATTGGGCTCTCAAAAGTTCACTCTCGTTTCTACAAGTGATAACCAGCATTAAGTTGCCTGAGTGTGGATTAGAGCTGAGTAAGGGAATTTGAATTTAAGTTTTAGAATTGATCGTTGGAACCCCTGCATGGATTAATATTGTTATTTGAAGTTTTTCAGACTTAGATTTGATATTACATTTAGGACAATCTACTAAGAGTATGATTAATGGTTTACTTGCTCTGACAGTTTGTAGTATTATTTGGATGAGATTAAGGGTATTACTGTCTTAGTTTGAATGATTGAGCGAGTGTCTAACGTTTCAAATTTTAGGAATGTTACAACGTACTTGTAATTACGACAAGAAAATTAAGAGACTGGAAAGGTCTTCTACTCTTACCTCTTTCATATGTTGCCAAGTCTAACCCATATATTTACAGTGTTAGACTGAAAATCATAATCCATAATGGATTCCACTAAGGGAATGTTTGAAGCTCATTTCATTTTTTAGTTTTTAATTTTTGTTTTCAAAAATATCAAGCCAAAACCTCTTTGAGTTTTTTTTTCACAAAACTGATGGGTTGTTTGATAACAGTTTTGTAGAATTGATTTGTACATTTTTTTCTAATTTTAGTCTATATGTTCAACAATCAGAAGCGCCCCCACCATGACCAAAACATTTCCTCTGCCACTGTCCAATTACTGCTATGCCAGCAACACACTATTTTGTGAATTAGGGTTTCATTGGTTTGATTGGAGTGAAAGGTTTTTGTTAGCCCTATGGTTGGATAACTTAGGCTTACATCTTGTTTTGATGATAACTACACATTGATTATGTTCTAATATGTGTGTTGAGTGGATTCTTAATAGATATATACATGACACTCATGAAGACACATTTGAGAAGTTGGATAAATGGATTAAAGCCAAAGAAGCTTAAAGTTATAGTGGACATACTATGGAAGCTTCATCAAGTCCTATGTCAAAGAGCAAGAGAGAATGCAAAGGCTAAGTTACTACGATTATGATTGATCTTTACTATTATGTAACTAGTCTTGGTTTGATGCTTAGATTGATGTCTATGACCTAAAAAGGCCTTAGGACACCTTGTGCATTGCACGTGAGTTCATAACCTCTCACACAAGTGTGGTTCTTAGAAATGAGTGAACTTTGGAGCTCACTCAGATTTTTTTCAAAAAGGTTTTTGGTGCTAATATTTTCATATCTTGATAAAACTTTTCATTTGTTTTCCAACGCAAAAAACAGCACATCAATCCGATTTTTCTAGAGAAAGTTATGCCTAAAATAAGAAAGGGGTTCCGTGAGGCAGCTGATAGGCAGTAGGGTAATACAGTCGACTGTATTTGAATCCAGTCGACTACATCCAATGCAGTCGACTACATTGGTCAAAATTCAGCTCCAATGGCTATTTTCGAGGACACAACTCCATGGCTATTTTAGAGGGAACCCAGTCGATTGCATTAGGAATACAGTCGACTGCATTAGGAATACAGTCGACTGCAATGGTAGTTTTGCCCATATTTTGTCTATAACAGCTATATTTCATTTGCTCTCTATATAAATGATTTGGGACTTCATCATACACCATGGAAACCACATTCTAAGCCTCCATTCATTAGAGAAACATCAAGGCTCATAGATTAAACTTTTCTCTCTTCATCTTCATGATTTTACATCATTAAAGAGAGCATCTTTGTGAGCAATTCTTTGATTGAGAGTGAGCATACTTCAAGTCATCAATTCTCTCATCTCTCTATTATACTAGAGCTTCAATTGTACTCATTTCCTTTCAAGAGGATTTCTTTGTACACATTTGATCTTTGTAAAAGAATTGTGATCAAGGCTTGAGTTTGTCAAGTCTTGGGTGAGCTTTGTGGATTCAAGGCTCGTGCTTGGTGTGGGAATATCATCAAGTGTTGTAAGGGTTTTGATCTTGACCTAGAAGAAGATTGTTGCTAGTGGATTCTAATGCTCTTGCAAGGGACTTCCTTGAAGAGGTGGATGTAAGCTTGAGGGTAGTTCAAGCCGACCATTTAAATCTTCTTGTCAAGTATCTCTAACTCAATCTCTTTACTTATTGCTCTATAATTGCTTGAGATTGTGTAGTTAGCATCTTCATTAAAATATTGCTTGGCTTGATTAAGTCTTATGATTGTGTTTTGTTTAAGTTTCAAAAACCCTATTCACCCCCTCTAGGGTTGTTTATTGGTTTCAGTTTTAATTGGCTTGGAATTGATCTGCACAAATCAAATATATTAGGCTAATCGATGCATGGATGAAGTTTTTTGGTGACGTTTTTTTGTAGGGACAATGGTTGTCAGTATGATGGTGATTTGGATTTAGAGGAGTGGTGATGTCGTGGTAGTGATCGATGTTAGAGGGTTTGGTGATTGGCGGTGTTGGTCAGTGGTGTCAGTGGTGGTTGTGGTTATTAGTGGCTATGGTGGTTGGCAGTGTTGTCGAGTTTGGTGTTCGGGTGTGTTAGTCAGTGGTGGTGACAGTCAGCGATCAGTGATTGTGGTGGTTGGCAATTTTTTAGTGGTGGTGGTAGTAGTAGTGGTGGCGGTCAATGGGTGTGGTGGTTGGCAATGTTGGTGGTTTGGTATTCTTGGATGATAGATGTTGGTGATGAAGATTGAAGGGAAGAAGGAAGATAAAATGCTTTCAACAAAAGTTGAAAGGTGAATTTCAGGAAAAAGAAAAATCAAAACTAAAAACCGAAAATACCAAAATGTAGTTTCCAAAGCCAGCCTCGTTTTAAAAACTGGTGTATAAAACTAAAGGAGAAAAAAAACTAAAACCGTCTGTCAAACGTCGATATATTTTTAACTCTCAAAATTGGGAACAAAAGCTGTTTCAAATGCTATCTAAATTAGGCCCACACACATAACAAAGTCACAAAGTCCATGCGATGTATGGCGCGATCACATGCACAAGGTGCCCCTAACTCAATGGTCCAAATTGATAACAAACATAGATATAGAGCTATCAGTATACTCTCGTCTATTAAGCATCTAGCAATTAATTTTTTTTAATGGAAGACAAATAATAAATTGTGCTAAGCCCACCATCTCTTTCGCTTGGCCCGAGTCTTTAATCTTACTTGTCTTGTATAATTGTTATTACAAAGAAAAATAACCCCAAGGGATGGGTGAAATGACAGGGTCCTTCAGGAATTACCTCAAGGTCTCGAGTTCAAATACTCATACTGAGGGACCATTTACATTACAATTCTGATTATTCTAAAAAAAAAAAGTACAGTAGGCTACTTAAACTCAATGAGCCCGTCTTAATCCAACAAAGGACATCCTTGCTTTCGTTACACATAACTTTTATAAATGATTTTCTTACATTTTATGAAATTTAAGTCGAATGACATAAATTTAACCTGTCCACATTATGTCCAAAGCTTTTTTTTTTAATCTCGGATCGAAGTTGTAAATTAAACATGAAGTGATAAACTTGTGGGTGCTCCGAAAGAAAGAGATCGTTTATACTGGTAAGCAATGGCGATGACTGTTTGAATATGCAATAGAGATACATAGAAGAGGGAGAGAATGGGTGGATGTAGAGATGTCAAAAGGGCCAAGCGGCCCGTGGGCTAGCCAGGCTCGACCCGTTTTTGGCCCGGGTTGGCTCGACCCTTTTTTGGGCCCGGACTGGCCCTAACCCTTAGGGTTTGGGCCAGGGCCAAGCCGAATAATTTGAGAAACGGGCCCGGCCCGGTCCAATAATGGCCCGTTTTTGGCTCGATTCTGGCCCAATTTCCTTGGGTATCTTACCTATGAACATTAAAAAGAATTTTTCAATTAGATGAATGCTAAAAGCAGTGTATACTAAGAATAGAAAATCATTTCGAATGGGTAAGAAATTTAAGGCAAGCATGCAATGCATTTTCATTCTACCCATGTCACTGACACTTTTCTTTCGCACCTGATTCCAAACATAAATAAATGGAGGAACATAAGCAAGGGTAGGCAATCTTGGACTCATACTTGTACTAGCCTTTAGTGTTCCCTTTTTTGTTATGACTGAATGGCGAACTAAAATGAAAAAAGAAAATAGAGGTGGGTAATCAATCATAGTGCAACTCATGAGTGCACAACTGATCTACCTTCTTTATAGTAAGTAATGATATGTATTAACAAGGAACACCAGAGGGGTGACATCTATGTATATGAAAGAAGAAATTTAAAATTGAGAGATGAAAATGAGAGAGAGAGAGAGAGAGAGCAATTTGCTTACATAATAACAAGAATCTTAGTCATAGTACTACATTACAATTTGCTTAAATAATAATAAGAAATTACTGTAATTAAAGCCTTTACTTTGAATAACAAGAAAATGCACCAAAAAAAAAATTAGGGCCCGGGCCGACCCAAACCAGGCCCTAGATATTGGGCCTAGGGCCAGGGCTTGGACTGGGCCCAAATTTCCCCTCCATCTGGCCTGGCCCGGTTGGTAGCCCCACTGGCCTGGCCCCGGCGCAGGCCCCGGTTGGTTTTGTTGGAGGCCCGTTGGGCTGGGCTTGCCCAAGCCCCACCCATTTGACACCTCTAGGTGGATGCCCAAACGAAAAAAGAGAGAGAGAGAGAGAGACGGAAAGTGGTTAGATTATGTGAGCAGCTTTTTAATAAAAGTATCTGATTTGTAAAAGTAAGGGTCAAATACACGTAGGTACCCTGAAACTACCACAAAGTCTCTCTTGAGGGTCTCAAAGTTTAATTTTTACACATAAGGGCCTGTAACTCCAAATTTGCAACAAGTAAGGGCATCCGTCTAAATTCCTAACGGTTCAGCCCTTTCCGTCAGGGGCATTTTTGGGAACTCATTTTTTGGGAACTCACAGTGGCACCAGCACCGCACCGTGGAAACCCCCAGCTCAAACTCCGGCCACGCACACGCCACCGGAGTCACTGTCGATGCAAAACCGTCGGCCATCACCGTGAAGGGGCCGAAGCAGATACAACATCTCAACAAGAGAGAGAGAGAGAGAGAGAATAGAAGATGCAGTAGCGCCACCATCGGACTCGCGCCGTCACCACCGTGACCAACGATAGGGCAAATCACCGTCGTCGTGCTGCTACCAGCTTCCAAATCAACGTCACCGTTCCGAGCCACCGCAGCCACAGGAAAAGCGTCGCTGTTGTCCACCACAACCGACGGCGACCGCTGCCGGTCCAGACGGAGCTCGCCGTCACTGCCAGCTGCAACTTCGCCAGGGAGCAGGCAATCAACGGTGGGCCATCAAATCCGGTCTACCTGCACAACGCCGGCTAGGTCTGTGTGTGGCTCCACCGCATGATTCGATCGATGCCTCTTCCATCCGTCGTCGGACTGGCAATCTCCTCTTTGGCCAGATCGTGGCACCAGCCGATGTCATCACCACCGAGACAGGCAGTGCCCTCGCCGCTGTGCCAATAAGGCCACCAGCTATACCTGATCTACTTCCAAAGGCCATGGATTGGTATGAGTGAAACAATTTGGTATGAGTGAAACAATGCCAATTTTAGCGTTCCAAATATTAATAGATTAGGGTTCTAAAAATCAAGGATTTTACAATAAAAAATTAAATATGAGTTCCCAAAAATGCCCTTGACAGAAAGGGCTGAACAGTTAGGAATTTAGACGGATGCCCTTACTTGTTGCAAATTTAGAGTTACAGGCCCTTATGTGTAAAAATTAAACTCCGAGACCCTCAAGTGAGACTTTGTGGTAGTTTCAGGATACCTACGTGTATTTGACTCTAAAAGTAAAATGGAGAATGACCACTTTAGTCAGGGAGAATCACCTATCTGGTACTTGTGGGTTTGATGTAGAATTTTATCGTGACCCTACTAGATTTGATTCTGATAAATTCCAAAACAAAAGGGAAAAAAAAAAAAAGATTGCCCTTTGAAAAGACCCTAGTGCCCTTTGTAGTAATCTTTTCTCTATCATCTCTCTCAGTCCAATTGATATCCGTACAAAAAATCCAGCCACCCCATGGCCATTGGCGGAATGCGGGGGGGGGGGGGGGGGGGGGGGGGCACGACGTTTTCAAGGCCTTTTTATTTTTTGTAGAGAATTAAGAAATATATACCAAGAGGAAAACAAGTACAAAATAATGTACACCTTGATGTTATGTTTTCTCACTTTACAGACCAGTAAAATAAACAACTACAAGGAGCAAAACACCACTGAGGCGCCACATCCTCCATGGCAAACTCAAGACTGTTGAACTGGCAGAAGCTCTTCAAACCACTATTGTCTAAGATCATGCCCCGAGTTGCAAGCAAAATTTGCCATGGCTGATAATAACTGCAAAAATCTGTAGGTGCCTTGGGTGATATTCAAAGAATGCACCTCCTTACCACAGTTAGCTATCTTACACAAAAAGTTCCAAAACCACTCAGTTCTCCACTCTAGCGTTAGCATCTACATGAGTAATTGCGAGTGACCGACAACAAGAATAACATGTAAATCCATACGGCGCAATAACCACTCAATATCTAATAAAACAGCTTCTTGTGTGGCACAAGATTCATGAGAACAGCTAAGGACATCACTTAAAATTCCTATTGGCTTCCATTCAACATTAAACAACACTAAACTGATACCAAACTGCATTAAATGTGTTGCAATCGGAACCTCTAAGGTAGTATCAAGAAGAAAACCAATGTTATTCCTGTTAGAATTGGTTTTCTTAATAGAAATAGCACAGAACACAGCAGTCGGAGAAAAGTGGCAGATGCAAAGGCTGGAAAAAAGAATAGGACTAGCAGATAATAGAAATGTTCAAAGCGCACTGGATCTTGATGACCGCAGAAAGCACCCGAGATCTCATTTTCTGAAGACATCGCTAATATCGCCGAGAAGGTTATGAGTTTAAGCCACAAAGGATGACGGAGAAAAGCCTGCATTTCTAAAAACCATCGCATTTCTTGCACGCCAAATATTCCAGAGTAGAACAATGACGATTACAAGATGGGACAAATCAGAATGATTACGAAAGATTAGTTTAGACAAGCACCCGACAAGCCACTCCCGAGCCTGACACAGCCTATGAACGCAACCACAGTCAATGAATAGATGTTGTTGTGTTTCTAAGCATCTAAGACAAAGAGGGCACACATCAGAAATCCTGCATTTCCTCAGTAGAAGAGTGGAGGAGACTGCGAGACGGAGATGTAGAAATTGCTATAGAAAATATTTCAATTTTTCAAGAATTGGCAATTTCCACAATGTACGCCACACTGTGGAAGGAATGAGTACGTTGCCGAACATATCAGGCGATCCAATTTTCTCAAGTACTTGTAGGTTTTGATCATTGAAAAACAACCACATTTAGTAAAAGCCCACCAGCACACATCCAACCCATTCGGCTGAATCTTAAGTAGTAAAATAAGAGAGAGTTGCAAAAGGAAACGTGTCCAACAAAATTCGCAGATTCCAACGAGTTGAATTGGGAAAGAATAAATCAGAGATGTGTTTGTTCTCATTTTGTTCAGTGCAAAAGGCTTGCAAGCGGTTAGGAGAAAGCTAAGGTAGCCACCAATCTATCCAGACAGAAATCAAGTGACCACTGCCTATGCGTCACTGAACTCCCTGCTTAAGCACTCGCTAACCAACCAAGATACTACGCCAAATCCATGACCCTTGACGAGGATTTCTAGCTTGAAGAAACTCACCGTGTGAGAAGTATTTACCTCTAAGAACCTGGGATAAAAGACTATCAGGGTTATTCCAGATCCTCCAGGCCTGCTTAGCTAACAATGACTGGTTTAGAATTTTAAATTCTGAAACCCTAACCTGCTCAAAGGTTTTGGCAAACACAGAGTAGACCATGAAAGCCAATAAATTGATTTCCGAGAAGCATCATCAGACCACCAAAATCTCGCAAGAATTTGATCCAGTTGCGAGCACATCGAGACAAGGAATTTATACACTGACATGTAATGGACAAGAAGGGATGAAAGAACGGAATTTATCAGCGTCACCCGACTTGCTTTGTTAAGCAAGAGACCTAACCAATGCACACATTTTTCCTGTACACGCTATAGTAAATCCCGAAAGATAACCGTTTTGCGAGTAGCAATATCTACACTAACTCCTAGATATTTACCGTACTCCTGTTTCTCCTCAAAATCAAACAGTCGATGGATCAGATCTTTGACTTCGACAGAAGCATTTGGACTGATCACCAAAATAGATTTGGTTTAATTAATGAGCTAAGCAGGCTCGACAATCTGAGAGGCAATCTCCCGATGCAGAGTTGAAAACAAATAGACATCATCTGCATACATTAAGTGAGTAATTGTTGGTGAAAAATGACCTGCTCTGATGCCTATAATTTTCTTTTGATGCACAGTTGCTATTAAACTCAAGGACAAAACCTCAGAATAAAGGACGAAAAGAAAATGTCATAAATGATCGCCTTGTCGAATACCATAGCTCGAATTAAAGGGAGGGGTAGGTGCACATTTCACCATGATTGAATATGTGACCAAAGTCACACATTGATAACTAAGATTCACCCAGGACAGAGGAAAACCAAAGCTTATGAGAACTTCAAAGAGGAGATCCCATCTGATCTTGTCAAAAGCCTTACTCATATCTAATTTCAATTCTATCGAAACCATCTTCCCTTTTTTGTGCTTTCTAACACCATCAGTGAGTTCCTGAGCGAAGTAAAATGTTATCCGCTAGACAACGCCTGGAAAGGAAAGCATTCTAATATAGGGAAATGATATACCCCATTATAGAAGATATCGTAGCTACCAGCACCACCTTTGCAATCACTTTGTAGATCACATTAATTAAACTCATCAGGCAGAAACCAGTAGGAGATTTATGAGGAATTAAACTGGCGAAAGTTCTATTAGCCTCCTTTAGCATCTGCCCGGAGTGAAAGCTTTGTAGGACAATGGCTGGAACTCCATCCCGACCAGGCGCTTTCAATTCCACCAGCACAAAAACAACCTTCTTGATTTCCTCCAGAGTGAAAGCTTGAATAAGATCCGCTTGCTGCACAACCGACAAAGAATGGAATGAGAATCAAACTAGAAAGGTTGGAATTGAGACCTCACCGACTTAAGAGGGACCCGAAGAGTCAAACAGATGAGAGAAATAACTAACAAGGAGACCCCTAATCACGTCCTCACCATAAGTGATAAGGCCACTATCATCTTTAAAGGAGAGAATTTGATTTGATCGGCGACGAATGACAGTTGAGGTGTGAAAAAAGTTTTTTGTATTTCTGTCACCCTGCTCTAACCAATCAATTTTTGCTCGTTGAGCCCAGAAAATTCCTTCACACCTCAACAGGAAATCCAACCTGCCCCTAAGATTAAATTCTTGCAAACTACCTGAAGTCGAAATGTTAAACTCCTACCGAAAGAACAGAAGACTCTGCTGAATATCAGTAAACTGATGTTGTAACTGACCAAAAGCAGAATGACTCCAAAGTCTGACCTCCCTTAACAATCCCTTAAATTTAGACACTACTTGAAAAAGTGGCCAACCAAAAGATGGCTGATCCCAAACCCTATCAATAACCTGAAAACCCTCAGGGGACGGGAGGCACGTAGCCTCAAAACGATGAGGCAATCGATACTGACGCCGAAGAGGATTAGTATCACAAAAATAGGCGCATGATCAAATCGCTGAATTAGTTAGAATAGCTTGTGAGAAAGGAACAAGCCAATTCGTAGATGCCATGACTCGATCTAATTTTTCATAAAGAAAGTCGTGTTTTGGCAACCCATGAACCCAGGGGCCCTCCCAACGTACATCTGACAAGCCAAAACTTTCCAAAAATTCCGGAATTACAAAAGAGTTAGGACCCAATTTTCGGAAGGGGATAGAACCTAATTAAAGTCTCAACGAATACAGAAAGGACCCGGAAGAGGTGACAAAACAGCGGAGATGAAATTCCATATCCTTGGTAGGGAAGAGACATGATGAGGGTGGCCGTAAAGAAAACCATGGTAAACCTAAAAGCCATCTATCCCTTTGAAGGAGGTTAAGATGAAATTCGTATGCACCATCCCCACCGCTAAGCGCTGGTAGATAACCAGCCCAACCACAAACCCCCGCTCAAGCCGATAGGGTCAACTCCCACAAAATTCAAAAAACCCCAAGAGCTAAACGAGCACCCAACTCGGGAAACTAGAATCTCATTAAAAAAATAAAATCTCTCTTATATTTACATATCAACGTTCGTGTTGTCCGAACTGCGGCTGGCTGAACCAACTCACAACAGTTCGAACAAAACAGCTTCATGGGGCCACCCGTGATTGGTAAGGCCCAATCACCAACGCCATAAGACTAAACCCCAAAAAAGGCCATGGCGCCTCCGAAACGTAAGCCCAATACAATAACGAACCAGGAAACAAAGCCAAGGCAGAACACATGCAAGTAAACTGATATCTCACAGACAATTCAAACAGTACCAATGAGCAAGACTAGAAACTGGAACACATGATATGGGGATTAGACAAACCTGAAGATACCATCTCCGATGATGTGGGGAGGTATGCTGGCAAAGCCACCACCTTCATCCACCCTGTGAATCTGCCGCCAGCCACCATTGTAGTCGTCCTCATAGACAACAACAACAACACAACACAGACACTAACTGGAAAAATAAAAACGGAGAGGAAGGGGAGAAGGAGAGGTAGTCGTGAGGACCACCCCTCCCCGGCGGTGGCTATCTATGGACGGCTGGGTTTAGAGAGAGAGAGAGAGACCATGACAGTTTTGAGTATATAAGATAACCATTTGAATTGTGTCTTTTGTAGTTTTCTTCTATTCTTGGCCCCTCTCACATTCACATTTTAAATCTGGTAAAATTAAAATTGGGCCACAATAGAAGTCCATTTGGTTAAAAACTTTCTATTCGGGATGTAAATGAACCGTATGAAGTGTTTGTGGTTCGTTCTATAAAAAATTCGTTTATGTTCGTTGTATAATATATATATATATATATATATATATATATATATATGAACTGAATATGAATAAATTTTTAGAGCTCATTTATTAAACATGCAAGCATGAACATTTGAAAGTGTTCATGAACAACTCGTATGGATAATAATTTATTATAATATGTTCAAAATCTAAAAGTCATGTAACTTAATAATAATGTAAATTAAGTTTAAAATTGGAAGCCCTAAAGTCAGTGAGAAAATTGGATCAATAAAGACGTTGTTCTAACTTGAGAATTGTTTTGAACAAGAATACAAGTTTTCAAGTTTGTATAGTTAAACGAACGAACTCGAGCCGAACACGAGTTTTGTGTAATGAATTGCCAACCAAGTTCAAATAAAATGTTGAAGAGTAAACTAACACGAACATAGACTGAAACTAAACAAACGAATTTGGACATATCTCTCTTCGGTTTCGACTCGATTTGTATACAGCCTTACTTTCCATGTCTAAGAGTCACTTAGCTGGTTTACATAATTTAAGTTCTAGTTATTTTGAATCTAGACCACATTGACGACAAATTTTTTTTTGTTGTTGTTACAATTGATATATCATGGCAGTCTTTATTAGTTATCAATTATGTTGTTTACTTACTTTTACCGTCTATTGATATAGAAGATTGATATTTGAGTTTAAGTTGCTCTCTAGAAGTCTCAATTGTCACCGTACGGTGCTACTATAGCTACAGGTGGACTTCACTCGGCCTATAGTGGAGTGCAAAAATCAACTGCCCCTGGCCGGTTGCACTCTAGGTGACTTGCCGATGATCATAATACTAGGCCAAGGATTTGCACTAGGTCGATGAGTTACACTGATCCCGTGAGTGGCCCAGTCATCCGGAAATGGATGAGGCGGCAAAATTTCCCGACGATGCTGTCATCGAGGGGTGAGAGAGGATCGACAGTTCTAGGTGAAGATGGAAGATTTGAACACAAAAGGGAGCATCTTCTCGTCTTTTCATCCGTCCACTAGCTGTTTCTGATAACTTCAAAATTAAGTTTCTTCTTTCACAACCTCAAGTGATGTTACTCTCAAGGGGTAAGAGAAATGGCAGAAACTTTAAAGAATAGCACCATAATTACTGGTTCCAATTCTCGTACCCATAGGACAGTTCTATTCATAGCTAAAAAAACCTCGAGTGATGCACTGGCTTGTTCACCCATTCGATTCAATCCAATGGCCAGTTCATATAACAACTGGTCTGGACACATTTTACTCGTTCAAGGAGATGCAGCTTTTAGGGGTCTACGAAGACCGAAACAAAAAAAAACAAATGAATGTAACAGAGGGTCTGCACCTAACCAAACTTGCTATCCACCCCATGCTGCAAATGTCTTGAACCATCATTCCGAGGACCCATTACCACCACTCTTAAGTGTTGTCACGCGCATAAAGCTTCTCAGTCGCACATGGCAGGACGATGCACACCAGGAATGACAAAGTGACAACCCAAAGGCATTCACTCAATACGATAGACCCTTTTTTCCAAATTTTGGTTGGACCTGTGGAAGGCGTTCAATTTTGTGTTGAGAACAAAGGCCCGTTTGAACTGATACAGATATGGACAGTTGTTTGTTTTGGTTATCACTATGGAAAATGAAATTAGATAAAAAGGATTAAAGTCAGGAGTACTATATGAAGTGGTTTTCTCGGGGTAACAAAAAAATATATATGAAACAGGGATAGACAGGTTTCCGGTAACCCCGTTATCTCCTTGGACATTGTATGGTACAAATGGCCAATTACCGATGGTGCCGCCCCTGAAAGCCGCCTTTATTCTTGGCAATGAACCCATTCCTTGGCTTTGGGATCTCATGAATATCCATCACCTGTATCGTCCTTTGCTTTTTCGCTTCACAAAACAGGCCACACACACAGATGAATGTTAGGCCAGTACTTTGTAGAAGAAACAAACCTAATTGGGGGTACCATTCAAAGGAGGAGAAATGTTATTGCCAAAGCTTGAAGGAAAAGGAACCGTTCAACCATCAAAGCATGTTGTACAATCATTCACAATTGTACTTTTTGTGCTAGCAATACCATTTTTCGTTGCAAGTTCTATAGGCGAAAACTAAATTCGAGAAGGAAGTAGCGCAAACCATTTTGAGCTTCTTGATAGTTCTCATGAAGCCGCCTTCTTGCTGAAGCTAGCTTTTCACTATCTATGCTCGTTTCCTTCTGAGATCTCTGCAAATTCGCAATACAGCAATTCAGTACACTAGTACCCAATATTGAAACTACTCCAGCTGGATGCAATCTTTCATTGGAAATCCACGTAGAAGCCAAAGGGCTTCGTATATGACAACCATTTAGTTTCTGATCTTGGCTCAAAATGAGCAAAACCCTACTGCCATTTCCTTTGCTCAAATTTTCATGTCAGCAAAAACAGAGCCTTGGAAGTAAACTAAACAGTCAATAGAAATGATATTAGTACGTTCGGGGGAGGAGCAGAAGAAGATCCACGGACGGGTTGAGGAGGTTTAGTGGGAGCTTCCCTTCTAGGAACAGCTTTCAGCTTCTGCTCTGGTTCCGAATTGTTCCTCTCTGAACCAGAACTTCCATCTACCAGTCATTCATTTGTAAAATCAGCCAAACGCGTAAAGGGGGAAGAAGAGACCCAAATGAAATTGGAATGTTACAATCCTATTCGACACTTACTGTGTGGATTCGGGGAATAAGCGAAATCAGGCACCTGTAGAGACCAAACTTTAGAACCCAAAAGTAGGAATTTTAAACCCACTTTTTCTGTCAAAGGAAGCACATGGGTGCTAAAATGTCACCTGGTTGTGACCATTTTGGGGGTTCCTCAGTATGTTCTGCTGCGGGGAGTCTCCATCAGCTGTCACCACCACCATTAACAAAACCTCGGATGAATTAGCAATACTGTACACTGGAAAGCTTTTACGGACTTTAATCTATATTACCAATGACGGTAGCAGCATCCCCTTGCGGGTGCAGTCTGACCCATTCGTCCACCAACTCTTTCCATCTCCTGCAAAAACACAAAATCAAAACTCAACAACTCCCCAACTACTTCCGCACAAACGTAGGCAAAATTCTGATGTTCGTGAAAACCAACCTGACCAGTTGCTTCACCAATCTTCGTACGTCATTAGACGGATGCTTCCTCAGCCGATTCACGTGCCTTCCTATATCAGTTTCCTAATCACAAGTTCATAAACACAGAAAAGAGATGATTAAGAGCCGCTAAGGCATTGCGCTTTCATAGCCTTCACAACGCCATAGGGTCGCCTCTAAAACACGAGTCTTTTAATCACTTTTAAATGCAGAAGCAATCCAGTCCAACCATAATGTATGAAAGACATGAGATTAACCTCCAGAGCTTTGAATGTTATCTCCATGTCAGCAAGGCTTTGAAGCAATTCCACCAGCGAATCTTCAGACTGGTAGTGAAAGAAACAAAAACCATGAAAATTAAAGCAAAAGAAGCTTAACAAAAACTGCAAATCAGTATCAGATTTAAGAAAAGAAAGAACAGATATTGAACCTGGTCAGGATCTTCGAGGTGTTCTTTAATCCTAAGAATTGTTGTCTGCTCTTCATCAAATAGCCCACCAAACGGATCCAACTCCTCATCTTCCTCCTCATCCTCCCTCTGAACCGACACCGGAGTCAACGGCGAGCCTCCTGCTTTAACAGCCGGTTCCGGCGGAGCTTCCCTCTCGAGTTCGGCCTTGACGGCGGTGCTTCCGATCCGGCGATTCGTCGCGTCACAGTTACGACACGTGGACGAGTAAAGCCGCTCCACGATCCCGTCCCTCCGATCCTTGAGCTCGTCGCCGCAATCCGCCGCGGCCACCGAAATCGCCGCCTCAATCATCGACCAAACGTCCACCCGTGAGTTGGACAAGATAATCCGAAAATCATCCAAGTCCATATCGCAAAGCACCAGATTCCGGGATTACAATCCTCTCCTTCTACAAGATAGAAAGTTGGGCAGGAGCTAATGGCGAATACATGACCAGATTCTGCAGTTATACTGGCATCACCAGATCTAACCAAAAAAAGAATTGCAGAGCACGTGACGGCCGTTAGATGAAGAAAGGCGCTTTGCTGAAGCAATCGACAGCGAAAGAGTTCTGACCCAGAAAACTAGAACACCCAGTTCAAAAGCCTCAGAGATTCATTTCGGGAAATCCTTATGTTTCCATCCTCATGGACGACAATTCCGTGGAGCCAAATGAAGGCATATTTCGAAATGGGTGTTTCATTTCTTCCTTTTTTTTTTATTTTCTCTTTGGGGATTGATTAAATAATTTTGACTAGTGAGCTGGGATGGGAAGCAGAAATGGAAAATGGGGGTTCGGCTCTCCCTCTCTCCTTTGCTTTCTCTCTCCAAGTAAAAGGTACTTTGGTGTATTGTGGGAGAGGAGACGGTGAGACGGACAAGGCGACGAAAGAGAGAGGAGAGAGAGGCGGTCAAGATTGTGCAAGTTCTATTAGGGGGCATGGCATACTAATGGCAATATTCTATTGGGTTGTGTGTGTGTGCGCGTGTGTTGTGTAGGCGGGTTTGGCTCCAATTTTATCTAATTGCCCTCCGAGAAATTTAACCTCAAACATTAAACTGGGGGGATGGCATACCGCGGTAAAACGTCCCACTCGAATCCTTACACGTCAGCCAGTGGGGAAGGATATTCTTATCCACAAGACCAACATATATATATATATATATATATATATATATATATATATATATATTGAATGGCTTTTCACAAGCAACCCAACGATTACTTTTTCGGGTCAATAATGAATTACATCATGGTTTTATTTAATGGGTTAAATACACGTAGGTACCCTGAAATTATCACTTTTCTCACTTGAGGGTCCCAAAGTTTAATTTTTACACATAAGGGTCTGAAACTACAATTTTGCAATAGATAAGGACTTCCGTCCAAATTCTTTAACTTTGGAACAATCCGTTAGGGGCAAATCTGTCCGGACAGGTTAAATTGTTTTTCTTCTCTTTTGCAATTTTGCACTTCTTCTTCTTCAGAGACCCACCGCCCTCTCACCCATCCCACCTGCCCCTTACCCAAGCCCCAACTGTACAAAGAGACACAAATCACACCACCAGCAGATCGCCCTCACCACCGCACCACCAAATCATAACCACCGATCGGCATCACCGCCGCATCATAGCAGCGCTACCGACAGACGTCTAACACCGGTCACACCCCCGCCGAACCATCGACCACCAATGTCGTCACCGGTGATCTCTCTCAAAACCAAGAACAAGCCATCACCAGCGCACCCCAGAGCCACCACCATTGCATTAAAGCTGAAATCGGACGGATCTCCACCGGTGTTGACCCGTCGTCGGCCAACAGGGACACGATCTGACATATTTGGCTGCTTCGATCCTCTGTAGTCCGTCCCTTCGGCTTTCGATACTGAAACCATCAACCTGTTAACAAACGAGAGTGAGTTTGTTTCAGTTGGGTGGTCGTTGCCGGAGGGTCTCGCCGGCGGTGGAACAATAAAGAACTGTGGATTGCAGGTAAGGTTTCGATGGTCATGGTCGTGGTCGTGGGTTTGCAGGTAAAGTTTTAGGTGGTCGTGGGTTTGCCGGTAAGGGTCTGTGGCGGTTGGTGGTCGTGGATTTGCCAGGATCTGGACCGATTTAGTTTGTCGACGGTGGCTATTGGTGGGTTGGCATGATTGGTGGTGGCTGGTGGCCGGCGGCCGCCGAAGTGTGCTGCTATGGCTGTGGCTGACGATTGGTCGTGGTAATAGGGATAGCGGTGGCAGGACCACTGCCCGTGGGGTTTTCGGACGGTTTTGGTCGATGGCGATGTTGGTCGTGGGTGGATCGTGGTGTTGGTCGCCAGACGGTGTTGGTCAGCAGTGGACCGTGGTGATGGGGGAGCAATGGCAGGGACAGTTGCCGGTGTGGTAGCCGGACGATGTTGGCCGTGAGTGGCTCCATTTTTGCACGGTTTTTGAAACCCAAAATATGGAAACCCAAAATTGTCCCTGACGGAAAAGCATGGATCATTAGGAATTTGGACGGAAGTCCTTATCTATTGCAAAATTGTAGTTTCAGGCCCTTATGTGTAAAAATTAAACTTTGGGACCCTCAAGTGAGACAAAGTGGTAGTTTTAGGATACCTACGTGTATTTAACCCTTATTTAATTTACTTCTGTCAGTTGAATTGTACTAATTGAAGTTTGCCGATTAAGTATGACATCCACCTGCGTCTCTATTTTTAACGACTTAAAGTACTTTTATAAATAAATTTGGACATTTAATTTTAGGCATTTAAAATCCCAAATTAAATACATTTTAAGGGTCTAATTAATAGTTGTCCTTGCAAAAACATATTTTCCTTTTCTCACTATCGCGTCAACAACACCACCTTCGACAACCATGGCACCCATCTTTTCCACCAACTCCAATCCACACTCGAAGAGTAAATCAATGTTATTCCCTAATCCATTTCTTCCCACAATGACCTTAAATGCATATCGAACCAGAACGGGTCGTGGACCTCCAGTATAGTGGCTAGTCCTTCAATGCCACCACTCCACCATCGGAGTACATCAAATGTCACGATGAACTATAGTTTGCTCGTTTCCAAAATTTATTTTATGTGCTTTCGATAATTTGAATGCCTTTCAAGTTATCTTTTTTTGAACATATCATGAATCTAATTTCATTACGTATTGATTGGGATAATTATGGATTACAGAACTTGTTTTGACATGTCTTTAGCATATGCTGAACATCTCGAGCTATACCTTGTATTTTTTAATGATTCCAATTTCATGTGAAGTTTGACTTCTAGAACTTTCCATTCATACAAAGTAGACATGATTGGACTTTGGATAAGAGAGACCAAGCTCCAAGCAAATCAAAATCTAAATCGTCTATTAGAGATCATATTCAGGGCCAAAAAGAAGTTTCTATGCTCTGACAGAATCTCTCTCTCTTTTAAAGTTTTCAGCACACCATCGACACCTTAACATTGTGGTAACATAAGAGTTTTTCTGTCGAGGGTAGTATCTAACTTTGTAAATAGCATGACCTGAGTTTATCTTTAATTATTGCTTATTAACTTGATTTGAACTAAAATAATTGAAGATTGTTTACGTTCTTTGAAGTTTTACATTTATCATTGGTTTCAAGCATGCTACATGATTAATATCAAATGATGCCTTGATGAACCTGATTATACTTGCTCAAATCTTCTTTCTCAGGATTTTGGTGGTGTGATTATGATTTAGTGTTAGGAAACTTTCTATTTTCCTAAACTTGTTTTTAAATCAAAAAAAATTTTCGCTTTATCATTCGATCCTCCTTTCATAACAACATTAAAACTTTGCTATAACCTAATTAGGGGTCCCCTTAATATCATATCTGAGTATAAAACTCAATCCACCAGCCGTCTAGAGTCAAGTCGAATAGTGTTGGATCTGACTTTGATAATTTGTCAGATATATAGGCAATTCGGGCCCTATTCTCGAATGCGAATCAAACTTATTCGTTTTAACTTATTTTGTCATCCCGTGTTATTGGCATTTTTAAAACCATTGCAATAAACTTACTAGGCAATATGAGAACGTTAGGTTATGATGGAGTGCCTAACACCTTTTCATCAAATAGTGTAACGCCCCCGAAAATCTAGAGCTCTGTTGTCCTGAACTCCCGGGTCGTTAACCTACCGGATCACATCAACCTGTCAAATTTGACACATACTCATCCAATTCAGCATTAACTCAGATTTCTTAAAATACTATATTACAAGCTGTTTAGCTTAAAATATTACAGCTTAAGTCATTCGCAATTCAAATTTCTAAGAAACAAATTAACAGTACCGACCCATGAATGGGTCTCGCTATACAGTTGTGATGGACTCATTGGAACCTCACTCAGACTCTAAACTCCATTCCCAAGCAACCTACTATTGATCCAAACATGTAGAAAGGAATCAAACAAAGGGTGAGCTTTTAAGAGCTCAGTAAGGTCGTACAAGTACTACCAACATGATTCCAAAGAATCCAATCAACAATGGTTTCCGAAATACTTCAACAAACTGAACAGCTCAATGATTTTGAAAATGATCGAAATTCATCATAAATGAATACCAAAATAAACAAATACCATCACGATAGGTTGTAAAATGATCAATATAAGATCATCTTTAAAGCCACTATTGTAAAACATGATGATGGTTTTCCAAAGGATTTCAAAACGTACACAGGTCATCTGAGACAGTTCTTTCCAAAATATACTGAAGATTTCTCAAGGGATTTCAACCCAAGCACAAATCATTTCAAATGATACGTTGATGACTTGTCAAGGGATTTCAACCCAAGCACAAATCATGGTACATATGGTGCGAATAAAATAAAGAATCAACGTTGATCCTAGGCGGTTACAATGCCACTAAGGCAAAGTTAGTAGTGTACACATACATGTTGTACCATAATAAATATTAGTCCCACTGGGTACTAGCCTGCTTTTCATGCAGGATTCAAACTAGCCATATTACGCCCTCCCACAAAACGAAATCGAGGTCAATACTAGAAAAATCAACAATATCAACAAGCGTTAACATAAGCTTAAATCACTAAAATCAATTCGAATTCCAATAATAATAATCATATTGACATAAGTCATCATTCAGAATTCGAAAAGAAAAATCACAAATGTACAGCAAAAATGATTGCGAAGAGTTATCGAATTTAGGCACCACAATTCAAAAGAGCAGATACAAACAATTATCACATTTGCTCAGCATGCAATAACAGACGAGCATCACAAGATTCCTAAATAATCGATTCAGGTTCAATATTAGAGTTTTCTAGGTAATAACATGCTGATATCAATACATAATTCAGAGTACAACATTAGCCATAAGTAGATCAAATGAGTACTTATGAGTACGAGTTATTAAAGTAAGGGTTCAAACGAAAATCCTTACCCAGGGTTCAGATGGAATCTGTTACCTAGATTCGCAGCTGATTTATCCTAACCGGAAGTCTTTAGCTTTGACCTGAATGGAATAATAGAATCATTAAAATACAACCTATAGTGCAATATTATAACTTAATACGGACTCACATATACTCCTGAAATGAACCTCCTTCACCGCGTAGGTAAAATTACCCAAATGCCCTTAGGTGTAAAATTGTGAAAATGCCCCTCTCGAACTTGAATCACCCAAACAGCCTTCTCGTAAGTAGAATTGCTAAAATAATCTTTCCGTGTGTGAACTTATGAAAAAATACCTTTTATAAGTAAAATTACCAAAATACCCCCATCGGGGTGACAAATTATCAAAATACCCTTGGGGGTTTCCGGCACCGAAAAAATTCTAAAACATCTTAAAATGATATCTTAAGCATCCTAATATTATTTTTGGCCTAAAAAGTATTTTAGAGAATTTTCACTCGAAAATCTCGAACAGGTGTCCGGACCGAGCGCTAAAAGGCCAGTTTCAAAAATACCTATCAGCCTCAGAATGACCCAAAATTTTAAAATATGAATCATATCAGTAAAATAAGATTTTATTAAAGTTTTTAGATTGAAATAACCTTGTTTATTATGTTAAATAAATCTAGAATTTTTTTCCAATCGATACCCTAATTTAACATCCTTTGTAGATACCGAAAATTCTCGAAAAATTTCAGAGTGTACGCCTCGTAAAAATATCATGGGTTACTGTTTTGGACTTTGTCTAATTTTGGCTCCAACTATTTATAAAAATTCAGACTTAAATCTGCCTATATAGTTTCTACCTTTACACTTACTATCCAAATTACCACACACACACACACACACATTAAAACACGTAAAACACACGCACATTCCATCTTCAACCTCAGTCCAGGAGCGAGCACACACAAACTCCTACCTATACATTACACACTGCTACCCACCAACACCCACACATACCCCTAAATTTCACATCATAACACATCCAAATACACCCATCTACACATTATATACACATATACACACCCCATCACACCTGCAACACACACACACACACACACCCCTGTTGTGCCCCATACTTATCGAATTTCCACCTTAGCCCCTCTTAAATACACACACAAACACACTTTTCATACACAATTGCACATAGCTTCATATACCCAACTCGGCAGCCATGGAAGCAACCCACCAACACACATCTCACTGCACACTAAGAACAAGCACGCGCACGCATTAAATTTAAAACAAGAACTAAAGTTGATAAGGAAGGGATTACCCTTGAGAATCCTTCCCAATCTCTTTCTTTTTTTCTCTGATTTTTCAGCTCTCCCCCGAAACGCCTTCTTCTTTCTCTATTTTCTGATTCTCCTTCTTCCCCTGTTTTTGTTTTCATTTTACTGTTCACGACTTTTCTTATTTTCATTTTGCCCCCAATTTCCTTTCAATTTTGTTTTGTTTAAATTTTATCTCATCCATTTGTTTAACATAAAATTCCATTAGTCATCAGGTCAAATACCAGGAGGTGACATCTCTTTACACTAGATTTTTTGAAAAATTGACACATGAGGCATAATTTTCAAATTTTGCAAAATAGCCCCTCAAGTTTTCAAAATTATGAAATGTCCCTAAAATTGTAAAAAAAATTATATTTTTGCCCCCAAAATTCTTTTAAGCTTTGATACTCCACTAGTACCCGAGCATTGCTCAAAATTATCGTCCATTTATTTTTCAGAGCCCGAAAAATTATTTTAACCGACTCCCGAAGTTCGGGATATTACAGATAGCTTAGTCCTCAAGTCCAAATCCTGGATTTTAGCATGCTAGTTCAACTAATTGTGTTTAAAGTGTCAACTTAGATTGAAAGTATTTCAATTCCTTGTCTCCATATGTCTTGAAAATTTGTTAATAATGTTAGTTATTAATTTAAGTACACAGGTTTGAATCCTCAAGACTTCCATGAAAAGGTTGGACACAAAGGCATGTGATGAGGATGCAGTCGCACAAGTAGGATATGTGATATGAAACTGGTCTGGGTTGAATTGATGATCAGACTTGTGGTTGATAAAAATAAAATAAAAAATGAACCCCAATATCGATGCAAAAAAGCTCATGCATCAGAGAATGGTGTGATTGAAGTTAATTTTCAAAAGAGATAATCATAAGTCACAAGATAAAGATGTAATAAGGCATTACTTTATTGTAACCAAAGTAATGGTAAAAATATTTGCGTGCAGGAGTGAATTTATACCCGCATAACCTTTCTCAAAGTAGGGCATAAGAGATGCAAGATAGTCATGAAAGCTACAAATGAATGGGTCAGACAAGCCATAGGATGGAGAACACATAAAATAGCAAAGCTTAAAAAATTGCATGGACCATTATCTCCTTTTCATTTTTTCAACTTCTCTGTCATTTTATCGTCAAATTTTTTTGACCTCATTAAAATGTAAATGATCATTTAAGTCCCCTGAACAAGCACAAACTCATGGACTTCTTTATACATGGGGAAAAATAGAGGCTAGGGTGTATATTAAGAAACAAAGATAATAAGGCTCAAAAAATCCAAAGATGATACAAAGCCTTTATGTCTGCCCATTGAGACAAGTCTAGATGGTGACTACACTACCTACATATTTCCATTTATTATATCAGGTCTGACGTACTCATCTTTTTTTTTTATACCACATACTTACATCAAAAGGACAGGACAATACTACATAGACGAGATACATGGAGCATAATAACTACAAATGAACTAGAGCAAGTCATTGGTTAAGCACGGAGGAGTGTCAAAAGCTCCATGTGTTATATGGATACATAGAGAGCAGACGATGTCTATACAAAATGGTGCATAAATTTCCTGAGGTTAACTGGAGCTCCACTCGTGGTTCCAAACGTTAAGTGATTCAGAGGCCAGCTGAGCAAAGGAGGTAGCTTCCTTTAGCTGAAGTGAGTCACCACTGCAGATTACACAAAAATGGAAAGATGCACCAATATTATAGACATCATACACTACAGGCATCATCAAAGGCCATAATTCATCGGCATCTACCATATGTGATAACATGAAAGAAGCATCAGTAATTATTTGTAAATGTACTAATCGACTGTGTTACGCCCATTGACAGACATGTAAGATAGATTTTTCTTTTGCTTCTTGAATGGAGCTGGCTTGGAAATTGCAAATGAGGTAACCAATTATGTCCTTAGTGCGGGATACACCAATAAGTCTGATGCAAGTCTGCTTTCGAGCCGAATTGTAGATAATATTGAGATAAAGACGAGTATAAGTGGGTTGAGGGTTCTAGAAGATGATGATGATATAAGGGAACTCTAATATTGGTCACTAGTCACTGGTCACAAGGCTTTTTTTTATTGAGTATATGTTGAACATGGAAGTACAACAGTGGAGGAGTATTTTGTTACACCCCAATTTGGATCTTTAGTTGTCATTGAGGATATGGACTTACGTGATGATTGTGCTTTGAAAATTTTAGAAATAGATGATAGTCAACAGGAGAAAAAATCTGAGGCTGGTAATTCCTTATAGATAAGTTATTATAAACAACTATTGCCTCATTTTGAGGATATTCAATTCTTATAGTTGTTGCTTTCCTCTAATGAAATCCTAAATCCTAGTGATTGAGCATGAAAATGAACTGAGTTGCCTGGTAGAGATGCCCATATAAGTGAACAAGAACATGTAGGTAGATTGCATGAACAAGAGGGTGCTGAGTCTAAATCATCAGAGACACATTATAAGAAAAAGGGTTTCGGCGACACTTAATTTATGATGCTTAATTTTCGACGCTTTAAGGAGTGTCATAAGCTAGCTATAGTTTATGACACTTTTATCATAACATCATATAATTTATGACACAAATTTTTATGTGTCACAAAGTTTTCAACGTTCTAGTACGTGCCACTTTACTCCTTTGAGACATTAATGAAACGCCATCTAATAACATCTCATTCAATTATGATGCTTAAAGTGAAATGTTGTAACTCTTGGATGCTAAACGATAGTGTTTTATCATTTCTTCTTCTGCTCATACGTGCATAAAATGTCGGGACAAAAAAATTGAGTGGAAAACCGTTTCAACCTCTAGCTCCCACTATATCACATTTTCCCAGACTACATGTTCCTCTTCTCCAAAGCTCGACATTGCAAGGTTGACGAAGACTGAAAATCAGCCTCTCCCCAAATCAGACTCACAAAGCTCCTAAGCGCACTCTCTCTCTCTCTCTCTCTCACACACACACACACACACACACACTAACAATTTGCCATGCATTAAGACCAAAAGTTAGCCTTTCTTCTAGGTTTGTACATAAATTGGTCTTTCACTCTCCTTCTTTCTCTTGCTCATATTCTTCCTCGACAGTGAAGGTCTTGCGTTCCATCATCTCCTCCCATATGATAACATCAGAAAACTGCAGCAGAGAATCACATACTAAAATTGACTAAACTTGTTTGCTGACTGGACCAATATAGGTGGTCGAATCCATAAATGGTTAGCTATCATCAATGAAGTTAACCCTGTGGGGTGGTAAGGTTTCTTTCTGGACATTGGGCTTGCAGGACGGGAGACTTTACCCTTATCGATGAGGTCTTATATGGCTTGTTGGAGCATTATACATCTCTCCATAGGGTGTCCTTTCCTTTGATGATAAGCACAGAAAGCCTGAACATCGTATCCTTCTGGTATCTCTATGGGAAGAGGGTATGCAATAGTTTGGATATCGTACCCCTCTTCAACAACTGTACATCTGGTAGCGCTGCATTCAACAACGTGAACTTCCTCCTCGGCTCTAAAGTGGCCTCCCATGACACTATCTGGGTGCTTGCACATTGTTGATATTATTGGTGGTGACTAGTTTAGGCTGTGGATTAAAGCTCTTCGGGCCGTTTTGGTATACCCTGGCTTTGACTCAAAAGAGATGATTCCCTTATTAATGGCATCTTCTATCTGTATAAGGGATCTCATAAGGACCTTGAATGACGCGTGTTAGTGACCAAAGTAGTAGTCATGGTATGTATGAAGCAGATTGTTCCTAACGAAATTCACTTGCTCCTCATCCGTAGGACAATTCACCATCTGTGCAGCCTTATTTTTCCATGGGATAATTCCATTTTAGTCCCCTGAACTATCCCCGCTTTTTTATTTTGGTCCTTGTACTTTAAAATCCTTTAAATCAGTCCCTGTACTTTGTGCCGTCATCAAATAGAACCCTCCGTTATGATTTCATGTCAAAAGAGAGCACGTGACATGCACGGGGTCGTTTTTTGAAGGGTATTTCTGGCAAGTCTCCTCCTAACCTATTTTGGAGGGAGAAATTGACACACTTTGGCAAAAAAATGGGTCTTATATGCTTACTCACCTGTGCATAAACGAAGGGTAAAGGGAATTGAGGAGAGGAAGAAGAAAATGGCCGGAGTGATGTGTCTTTGTGGGAAGAGAAGCAAGATTGTAACTTCTTGGACAGATGATAACCTTGGTAGAAGATTTCTCAGTTGCAGCGATTTTGTGGTATGTCATTTTGCTACGCTCTGTTTTCTAGTTATGTGAATTTGTTTAAATTGCGGAGTTTTTTGAAGTTGATGCTCCATTGTTTGAGGTGAATGGAGGCTGTGGGTATTTTGCATGGTTGGATCCCCTAATATGTAATAGATCTAGGGCTCTTATCCCAGGTTTATTGCGAAATGTGAAAAAATTGGATATGAATTTAGCAACTGTTAGGAAGAGAGAGAAGGTGTACAGGGCTATTATTGTAGTGTTGCTAAGCTATGTTGTTTGCTGGAAGTGAGGGTGTAACAATGTGTTGCCTTGGTACAATGATGATATGAATTAACGAAAATCTTTTGGAACAACTGTTGTTACTTTTATATACATATACATATACATATACATATACATATATAAATATACATATATATATATGTATATTTATTTATGTATATTGTTACTTTAGTGATGCTGTAGATGTAGTATAACACTTCATTCAAAATACAATGCAACATGATCTCAAAGCAATACGTTGATATATTAATTTCAGAACAAGTTTCAGGCCAACAAAATATGGACAAATTTTAGGGCCAACAAAATAAACCACCAAGCTTCAGGCCTGTTCAGTGCTACTTCGAGCATTACATAAGGAACTTGCAGAAGTAATTATATGTCTATAACCAAATTAGCCCACAAAAGCTTTCCTAAAATAATAGGCCTAATTAGAATGACATCTACAACTCAATGACATCTTCAGAATTTTCGTTCTTTGTCACTTAGTTGTCCCCCACTTTGTTCCTTGCTCACTCTAGCTTTCATATTTGTAGCAGTATCTTGTAATGATGATGGTGAGACACACTTTTTGCCTCTGTAGTTCAATGAAGCTTCCATGACTGAGGTGCCACCAATTTTATGCATAACAGGGGGTGGTGGTGGCCTAAACACAGTGTGCCCATCTCTGTGGATGTCATAAGAACTTGGAGGTTGCTGTGAACAATGAACCAACATATGTCATTAAATCTTATATTGTATAACCTAGAGCAACAAGACCAAGTGAAAAAGGCAACACTTACAACATAACTGCAACTTGAACCAGTAGGCCTCCACATTGGTCTTAAACTTAGCTGTGACATGGAAGCATGAACCTGCAAATCAAAACAACATAACAAACATAAGTTGTCAAGTAATGGAAATGCAGAAAATTAAAGTCTTGTAAATGGAATTTATCACACATTTGGGATTGGCATTTGACTTAGGGGAGCCTAAGGTCTTGGTCTAGGGCCCTGCCTTGGACCTCCAGCTGGACCCTGCATGCTTGGACCAGGCATTCTTGGACACTGCATGCTTGGACCAGCTTCTTTTAGGCTCTGCATTCTTCCTACATTTCCCCTGAGGCCATCATTTACAGTTGTTGTTGGTCTGGCCTGCCCTGGTATTGGACTCTGCATTATTGGACCTACTAGTCTTGGGTTTTGTGTTGGACCTGTCTTTGTCTTAGGGCCCTGCCTTATTATCTACAAGGACAATTATTCCATTATTATACAAGCATAATTAGAAAATACAATTGAGATTGCTATAAGTTCAGGGACCTTACAGGTAGCTTTGATCTTTTTCTTTGCTCAATAGCTACATCCATTATACATTGCTCCCTTGCATCAATAACACCAACCACAGTAGCATTCCCTGACCCATCACCAACCTCAGCTGCATTCCTTGACCCATCACCAATCCCAGCTGCATTCCCTGCCCATCACCAACCCCTACTGTATTCCCTGACCCATCACCAACCGCTGTTGTATTCCCAGACCTATCATTAACCCCAGCAGCATTCTCTGAGCCATCTGCCTCTATAGTTGCATTCCCGAGCCAACCCCAGCTGCATTTTGCCTAGGTTTCTTCACACTTTTCATATAGGTTGTTGTTATTGGTTTAGGGCATGTCCTTCTGTTGTGCTGTAACTCTCCACAGTTACTGCAACTTAAAATCTCTTTAATCTTCCTCAGTTTGTTAGGATTTTGTTTGGGATCAATCTCATTAGCCCTTCTTTTCATGTTCTTTTTTGGCCTGCCTGCCTGAGGTCTAACAATAGGTGGCAATGGTGGAGGCTTCCCTGACTTTGGCCTTTGGTCTTCACTCTTTTTATTAGATAAAAAATGTTCTCATATGCCTTTTCAAATGTCATCTTCCAGTAGTACTAATGTACATAGACCTCAGGGTTCTCTCTTAGCTTGTGGATAACTGAGACTACATGTATGCAAGGAATCCCTATTAAGTCCCATCTTCTACACCCACATGTCTGTTGTCTTACATCAACATCATGATGTCCCCCATTTAATAAGATTACTTGAAACTTTTGTGCACCAGAAAACTCAGCCACACACATGTTTGACTCTTTTTTGGCCTTTTCCAATATATGATCGATTGTTGGACACAAAGGCCCAACCTTAGTTGCAATAAACTCTCTCTGCTTCACCATCCTCTTCATTAAGTACAGTCTTAGCCACTCTAATAGACTGATAATGAGAAGCTCCCTAGCTTCACAATTGCAGCATTAAATGACTCAGAATGGTTATTTAAGAGCATGTCACACTTTGGAAATGTGTAGAAGTGTGACTTACTCCATTGCTTTGGATCCTTGTTTCCTAACTACTCTAAAGCATCTCTGCTTAACTTCCCCATCTCCTTCATCTCATGCTCAAACTTTGCTGGGTATGTTGCTCTTGCACAGGCCCACAACTGATCTGTCAATGCTTGCTATTATACTTTACTTTAAAGTTACTTAGCAAGTGTTGCACACAAAACCTGGCATTAGACTGTGGATAGAGATCTTTTAAGGCTTGAACCAAACCCTTTTGCTTGTCTGAGATAAAGGTCCAAGCAGATTGATTGACAATATTAAGATCACTGCCTAGCAGCTCTAAAACCCACTTCCAACTGTCTTTATTCTCACTCTCAACCACAGCAAATGCCAAGGGCCACATCTGGTTATTTGGATCAACCCCAACAGCAGCAAGTAATATGCCCTTATATGGACCTTTTAGATGGCATCCGTCTAAGCCTACCAGTGGCCTACATGCCTGAAGAAACCTCTCTTGCAACCACGATACACAAGTACACCCTGAAGAAAAAAGTTCTGCCATTGCTCTCTCTTAGAGGTTCAACTTCTAACTCATGTGTGGAACTAGGGTTGCTTCTTTTAATTTCTTCTAGATAGTCCCATAACTTACCATACTGTTCATCAAAGTTTCCTCTAAGCATCTGTGTGGCCTTTTATTTAGCTCTGTATAAGATACCAGGACTAGCATCCACTACATAATCATGGTACACTTGCTGACCAAATGAACTAACAGACCATTGTGGGTTTTTTTTGAACTGATGAACATATTTTTTGGCCAACCACCCAGCTTTAAGCAACTTGTTGCTTGATACTCTACCACAAGTATGCTCATTCATATTGGTTTTCACCTGCAGTGTATCATTCTGAAACATTCTCCATGCAAATATACTCCATGGACAACTCCCTTTATTACAAACTGCCATAACTCTAGCTTTCTCATTTTTCTTCCATGAAATGGGAACCCCTTCATTCATTGCTTACTCTCTAATTGCATCTTTAAACTCGATATGTGAGCTAAAACATTGCCCAACAACAAAGGTAGGTTTCTTCATCTCTGCCTATGTAAATTTTGGATAATGTGGCTGCTTGATTGGTTTCTTGCCCTTCCCTGACCAACCATCTTCATCAGATGACTCATCTACACTTATAGGTTCATCTGATACCTCTACAGATTCTGGCACTGGAACTCCATCAATGTGTGTACTAGCCAAAGTTGGGTTTGAGGCAGGCTGAGTTGACTCTCCTATGTCTTGGGTTGCCTCACCTATGTCTTGGGTTGCCTCAATGCTATTAAGGTATGGTTCACCAAGGTTGGTTTGCTGCTCATTAATGTCATTAATGTTTTGGTTGGGCACACTGCTACTTTGGGTTGGATTTATAACACCCTTAGTTGGCTTAGTACCTACTTGTACTGGTTCATAATCTTCATCAGCAGATATTGGGTAATCACTATCATAGAGTCTGTGTCTTGGTTATGTACAAGCTCATCCTCACTGCTTGCATCTCCACCAATATCTTATGCATTGTCATTAACTGCAATTCCTTGTCTACTATTTTCACTGTCATTAACACCCCCATTAATGTCATTAGATATTACTTCAGGGGTACCATCCACATCATTTTCATTACCACCCTCATTAGTCTCATCAACAATTACTTCAGGGGTACTAACACCCACAACATTGTCATTAACACCCTCATCTATCTCACTAACAGTTACTTTAGGAGCATTTCTACCAACTCCAGTGCTGCCACCAACACTATTCATGTCATCAACACTGAACCCAACTCCACTAGTATCTACATCAACCTCACCTAAACTGTCACCATTGTCACCAACTTGACTTCCTAACAAAAGTGGTGCAGCACAATGCTTAACATATATTTCAATGGTTCAATCAGGTGGTAAACTATCAAGCATGTACACTATAAATTCATCACTTGCTATGAATACTAAACCAGTTTTCAGCGGCTCTTGGTGTTGTCTAATGTAGTACCCACATGGGCCATCATACCCTAGCTGCATTACTAACTTATCTAATTCCCACATAGACATACGATCAGGATCACAATTCATAACTTCATCAACAAAGCCCCCCAAATAAGCATACTTAGGTAACTATTTAACAATTCCACCATGATGAAGCTCTATAGTGAAAAGCTCAGATCCAGGGGCTGCATAAGAGTATAAAAAATGTACTAAATTAAGTACATTGTAGTACTTATAGGAGATAAGTACCTATAAGTCATAACTCCTAAGTCCTAAGTCACTGTATTGCTCATGTCTTGGTTAGGGAAACAAATTATATGATTTGCTTTGCAGTAGGGGACCATTTGGTCAGAAAAAGGCAAATTATATAACAGGGGGGACACTACATCCACCATCGTGCACATACCCCAAAAGCCCTAATTTACAATGCCAACTTTACAACTTTTTCTTTACGTAATCCTAAACCAACAAATTAGAATTCAATTTTTAACACTTTACAAATGACAAAAAGCAACAACTATATGCCAAATCAATTTGTGTCTGCCAAAAGCAAACACATACAAAATGCTACAGATCAAAGTGCTTTTAATCGAGGTCTATATACATTAAAACCAGATATTTAAACAAAGCATTTCAACATGCAAGAAAAAAAATTACAGATCATAAAGAACACTTACGGTATTTGGATTTCTTTGCACTTGATCAATTCTTTTCTTCTGTCGAGGCATATCTTTGATTGGACCTGTTGGTGGTAGTATCAAACACAATCGACGCTCCCAATTCTTGATCCTTCTTTGTCGAGTTGTTTGAAACTGTTGGATTCTCCGTTATATGTTCGTTCTTTAACCAAACCCCCCCTAAAATCCCCTCCATTTGTCTTCGCTTACAGGAAATACCCTTCAAAAAATGACCTTGTGCATGTCACGTGCTCTCTTTTGACGAGAAATCATAATGGAGGGTTTTATTTGATGACGACACAAAGTACAGGGACTGATTTAAAGGATTTTAAAGTACAGGGACCAAAATAAAAAAGTGGGGATAGTTCAGGGGACTAAAATAGAATTATCCCTTTTTCCATCTCATAATGAAGGCAGACACTGACTCTCTCAGTTCTTGCTTTGTGGTTTCTAGATCTCTTAGAGTAATGTCCAAGTCGGCATTGTATTGGTACTGCTTCATGAACTCTCTCACAACATCCTCCCATGTTCGGACTCGGGCTTCGTCCAAAGTAAGGAACCAACGATAGGCGACTCTTGTGAGAATACAGTGGAATAACTATATCAAATGATTTTGATTCACTCTAAAAGGGGCTAGCGCCCGCATGATTTGGGGTCCATGGTTCCATCAAATATATCCATCTCCAGCATCTTGAACTTGGAGGACAATATATCCTTGGGGTTCATGGTCAAGGTGTTGAGGTCTAGAGGGTCATTGACTTTTCTCATCCGGGCAATTTAGGATTCTAGGGTTGCTAACTTATCTTTCCACTTCAAACTATAGGATTCATATTGCCAATCAAACTCCGGACCTTTCTTCTTGTCATCCTTCTTCCTTGTTCTACCTTCCTTCCCTTTCTCTTTCATACCTCTCCTCTTTAGGTGGTCTATTTCTTTGGCTGTCCGAGATTGCTGGTCTATCAAAGTCGCGAAACGGCTCTGAAAATCTATTTGCAGTTTACTGGTAAAACGGACCAAATTTGCAATCTGTGGAAATTTCCCAGCCATTGGGGTTCGTGAAAGCTTTTCGGATGATTCCCGTGACTAACCACACTTAGCCTTAACTATATACAGAAAATTTTTCAATAATTAAATCACACAGACCACTTATATCGAGCTGGCTGGCTCATACCCTAATGGGGGTGAAGGGAAATTTTTTTGGTTATTTGGATGTAACACCCCAAAATTTTAGAGGTGCTCAAATATAACTTGTTGGATTGAGGAAAAAAATTAATGATGATTTTAAGTGACAATTAGGATTGACATTGTCGTGCTTGTTAGGTGTCTTTGCACAATCGTGACACCTCGTGCTTATTGAGGACTCAGTGTTGATTACTTCTCTGATCGACACTTCATGCTACCTATCATTGTCATGCTTGTTACGTGTCAACATAGTTTTGCGACACGTCGTGCTTCAAGCCTTGTCGTGCTTTCCTTAGCCTTGTCGTGCTTGTTAGGTGGCACATCCTTGTTTTGCCACCTCGTGCTTCGAGCTTTGTCGTGCTTGTTAGGTGGCACATCCTTATTTTGCCACCTCGTGCTTCGAGCTTTGTCGTGCTTTAGTTAGCATTGTCGTGCTTTAGTTAGCATTGTCGTGCTTGTTAGGTGGCACATCCTTATTTTGTCACCTCGTGCTTCGAGCTTTGTCATGCTTTGGTTAGTATTGTCGTGCTTGCTAGGTGGCATAGCCTTGTCTCGCCACGTAGTATTTCTTTACACCTTGTGCTTCCTAGAAATTGCTATAAATAGGCCCTTGATCTTTTCAAGTTATTTTATCTTTGACTTTTATCAGTAGGTAGACAACTAAAGAGTGAGAAAAGATGAAAAGGAATCATAGGGCCTGATTGCGAGCAATGATATAAGTGGATTCTTCGTGATTTAGGTCAGGGAAATTACATATCACTATTCTTTTGTACCACGTGGTTATTTCTTAATGTTTCTCGTACTCCTAAACACTGTTGTTCTGAAAATCTTGCATAAATGCTTTGTTTTGGAGGTTGGTAAATATCTTGTTTTTGAAATATGTGTTCAGGACGTGGCTTAAGTACTTTTGATCAATGACAGTGCTCCAGTGATTTGTCTATGTGCATGGTATGCTATGATACAACTGAGCTTTGGCGGATCCCTTTGAGGATACCGGAAGCAAGATGCTGAAGTGTTATGTGCAACCTGGATATTGAATTGGTTTACTAATTATTCGGGGTACTAAGCCACGGTTGTGTTGACGGTTTGACTGTCAAATATATTGACTGATGTTGAATTGTTTAGCGTGTTTGATTCTAATCCTATGGTGCTATGATTATTCCACTTACTGGGCTACCCGGCTCACCCCTATCATTTACCTCTCCAGTGCAGATGATTATTTTGGTGAGCATATGCAAGCGGGGGATGTGAGCGAGACTTGCAGTTTGGAGTTTTAGAATTATTTGTAACCTATTTTTAGGGCTTGTAATCTGATGGGATATTGTTGTAATTGTTTTGAAGATATAATATCAGTCGCTTGGGTCTTGTAACCTGATTGTGATCGCATTGTGATTTTATTGAAAAATATGAATTCGGTGATTGACGACTCGGGTCGTCACATTGGGTGTTTTTTGGATTTTTAAAAATTGGGGGCTAGACTGACTAACCGTTCGGTTATTCTAGGTGGAAAACCAAACGGTTGATCAGTGAGGTTTGGGGTTATTTCTAGGAATTATTCTAGGAAGGATAGGTTCTGACTAACCGTTTAGTCATCCTGGTGGATAAACTGGCTGTTGGTCAGTACGGTTAAAATTTATTTCTTGGGGAAAAATGGTTCAACTAACCGTCCAGTCATCTAGGGGAATAAATGACCGGTTGGTCAGAGTGTTGAGGGTTATTTCCCGGAACTTTTTAGGGTAAGACAGGCTCTGACTAACCGTCCGGTCATCCCGGCAGATAAATTTGTCGGTTAGTCAGTGGGTTGTATTTGGGGTATAAACCAAGCAGTTTCGAATTTATTCAAGCAATGCACCTACTAACTAATTGTACGGTTGGGAGCGAGGTTAACTGCCGGTTAGTCAAATTTCCCCTTTTTTGCGAGATTAATAGTTAGCTTATAGAATATTGATAGATTAACCTGCCAACGTGCTACAGGCCAATACTCTCCCATTAAAGGACAAAACAACTGAATGGTCAGAATATGTGTCTTCTCTCTTAATGTCACTGTAAAGGTCACTCCATCGGCTCGGCTGTACCATATACCTTTCGCCCGTAACTTAGATAGTTAATAATGGGGGATCACCACTACGCGTACAAGCTATTTGATATACCAAGAAGACTCAGAGGTCTCTTTAGTATGAAGCCGTGGAGTTAAGGGTACAATCAAAAGATTTCTTTAAGACCAAGAGGTCCAAGGGCTTTAATTGTTGCCCTTGAGTGGGTAGGCAGGGGTAAGAAGTGCACGTGTGAGGTATGGAAATAAGAGCATAAGTAACACAGTTATATCATAATTTACATGCCACAAAATACAAAATACAATACACACACACACACACAACAAGGCCAAAAATCAATAAAAAAATTGAGTCCACTTTTCTTAGTTTTTAGGTCCTCGGTAGAGGCGCGCACTATGGTGAACCGTCTCGAAAAAATCCCTCGCTAAAAAAGATTTTAGGAGTAGCCATTTTGTTTTATTAAACAAAACACAAAAAATAAGATAAACCTAAAAAATGACTCTGAAGTGTCCCAAAGGACGAGTAATCTATCAAAAACTAGGAGACGGATTCGGAGACTAAGTTATGTAGCAAGAGGTGTTAGGCACCGGCTAACGCCTGTGCGCTCTCTACTTCATTTCCATTGATTTTTGACATTTAAGACATGTATGCAAAATTTTATAAAACTAACCCTAAGTTTATTTTTATATTTTTGGCTTGAACTCGACATAAGGAGTCGAATTGCTGCGGAAAAACCAGAATCAAAACCATCGTAGTTCGACTTTGGTTCTACAGGAAGTAATATATATTGGTCCTAGACATAGTGTCACGACCCGAACCCATTGGTGGACCCATGAGCTAGGTCCGTGACCGGCCGTAGACCCACTGGACTCTAACCAAGGGAGCTGCTAGGCCTTACTCACTAAAACCGATGTAAACTGTAGCGAAGTATGACCTTTACAACTCCAAATAAAATCTACTATTGGAATGTCATTACAATCTTTCTTACAAAAGCTCTTATACTAGAGCTCAACTCATCTAATGCAGTATTCAGAGCTCCACCCTAAAATTCCAATCCCACGTCCATCACCATGACCTTACCTTCAAACCTGTCATGATAAGTAAGGAGTGAGCTTTCACATGCTCAGTTAGTAACCAATGATTCAACTAAGAGGACCATGTCATGCCAGAAAATAACTTACTTTATATTATAGCCACATTAAGAAATCCAAAATCATAGAGTTCGTGATCATCTAGTAAAACGAGTAAAGTACATAGAACAAAACTAAGGCATAAAATCATTAGCACAAAACCTCACCACAAACAGTTTCATCCCAACATCAACTCAAGCGATATGCTGCAATCAGCGTACAAGCCTCCCTGACTAGGGCCTGAAATCCCTACTACACCCGAAATAAATAATTCTGTGGACACAAGGACAAATCACAACTAACAGTACTATACATCAACATACATGCACCGTTGACCAGGACCCAAAATCTAACTTTTTCCCGTTGGATATGGGGCACAGCAGTCGAATAAACAAAAACTACCTTCTGGTTCATCGCAAATACAATCACTCATCAATTGATAGTCAAATTATTCTCACACCCTTTTCAATAGCTTTCAAACTGTTAAATATTCAGAATAACGCCAAATACTAAAACATCTCACATGCACCAAACATTTCAAATCGAGTTCCATTACAATTTCTAAGCAAAATATCATTTACATACTGGTCTTCTGGGTTTTAACAAGAAATAAACAACTAAAAGCTTTTTGACAAATCAATCCAAAGTAGCTAAACGAAATTACAACGGTCAATGCTGATAAACACTATTTTTTGACAGCAGATAAATATATACATTCTATATAAAAAGACCACTTGAATCAAAAGGTCACTTACGTGACACTGACACATTTCCTCGATCCAAAATCATGTGCGATGTTCAGTTGTTACCGCTGACGAACAAAACCATCAAGGCCATTCCTTTCATCTCCATAACCCCAACCTCACTATAACCCGAAGGACATCGTTGATGAAAATGCAAAATTCCTTTTGGATATTTTCTCAAACAACTCAGACGCCGTATCCAACCGCTCGTTACATAGCCCGTCCAAAATCGTGTCAGTTCACTATGTCATTCTCAGGCATTTCATCACCATTCTGAACCCCTCAATTCACCCGATTTTAATAACCCACCAAGCAACCTTGTGCTAAATGGTACCCAGCTAGTCTCTAGAGGTCCCGCTAACCATTCCTTTTTTTTACATTCTCATAACCTATACGCTTCTATGTCCAAAGTGCACACACATGCATAGGGTACACCTACACCATGTACACCTACTGTACACAACACACATTATCTACACAAACAAATACACACTATACACACTAACGTACCCAAATCACACCGCCATATACACACTACCATGGCTGTCCCAGTCTAGCCACCGCAAGCATCATCATTAAACCACAACTATTAACTATAACAATATCAAACTTGTACCATCAAACCCCCGTTTCATAGTCAATACCACCAAAACCCAACATACCGGCTGCTAGCTTCTACAACGAATCTACCACTACAAGTGCCACCTTCCAACAACCCCAAAACTAGTCCACCACTATTGTCTCTACGATTCCACACCCAAAATCAACTCCATACTACACATTATGCACACAAATATATTGTACCCTGTTACATACAGACACACTTTGTATGTATACATTGTAGACAGTACACATTCATGCACATACAAACATGCACGCACACCCACACTACACACACCCGTCCACCCACAAACACCCAACAAATACAACATTTGCACCACACACACACACACACACACATCCAACACACACCGTCAGGCACACATCATATCCCCATCCATATCCTGTTACACACCAATGTCCAATAATAACCATACCTACACACTTGCCCAAACTCGTACACCGTACACCAACCACTACACATACAAACTACCTAATTCATTCCATTTCATCCACTGCCAACACTGCCACTAAATGACCACCACTGCATAACCACCAATAATACAAGCACACCACCAAAACCTATTTTGCAAAATCACACAGTGCCACCACCAAAATATTTAGTCCCCAACTCATTGAATTTTTGTTACCGTGGTCTCTTTGGCATCAGTAAAAGTTTGTAGAATCACCTTGGTAATGCTCTAGTGCCACCTTCATCAGTCGAGCGTCCCGTTGTCAGAATTTGTTGCCAGCGGCCGTTGTGATTTCTGTTTGCATTCCCTAATTAAGTAGCCTAGCCACCCTTGCTTGCGTCATTATACAGTGCTCTAGGTAGGGGGTGCCGACCAAAACTGACCATTGGAGACCGAATGCGTGGCTGATGGCAACAATCACACTAGGGCTTGGACATGATGGTGGACGGTGCCTTCAGTAGAGGCTTGAAGGCATCGGCAATGGAGTTGACAGAACAGGGCAACAGCGGTGAAGGCCGTACTGCGGGTTTTCAATGCCAGCAACTGTAGGTGTAGCCAAAAATATAGAGGGGTTGACCAGAGATGACATCGGTGTTGGAGGAGTAGTAGGGCCGGTGCCTCTATCCCCTGTTATTTCTTTGTTCTTTCTCTCTCCCTTTTTGCTATTCAACCTTCTTTTTTTTTTGGTTTACATATATCTATATTAACATAATAATCCAAACGTAGTTATAAATTTCAAAGCCACCCCCCATTATCATTTGTCTCTCTATTGCACCAACGTCTCATCTACAATTGATGGTCATTAGAATTTTTTGCTAATAACATTACTCACACTAATCGTCGCTAAGGACTCCAAGAAATAATTTTTTGCACCGTATGTTTTATGTCTCTAAAGAAATAAACATATTGATGTAATAGACCATACAACCAGCTTCATCATCGTAACTTATAATCATTAACAAAATTTGTCACTAAAGGTCCTGAATGATACCGCTCATAATAATTGTTGCTAAAGATTTTAAAATAGTCACTTAGAAAAACTACTATTAAAGTAAAAAGCTAATTTACTGGAAGAAACCTAACCCTAGGTTCGGAATGTTACATTATCTTCCCCTTTAAGAAATTCGTACTCGAAATTTGCTGTTCACTAGATTGCTACTCTTAATCGTGTCTAATCTCATCCCATGACATAACATTTCACTTTTACTCACTTTAATCCACTTATGGAAAATGCCTCTAACATTAACACTCTTAAATAAAAGGTTCGCCATAATGCAAATGTTATCTCCATATTTCTCTATTTATATAACTAAATCGCCGCTAAACCCTGAAGTCTCAGAAAGTGAACAAAATTCTAGAGTCTCGAGCATATTCATCAAATCAAGCATAAGACCAATTTGAGACCAGGATATTACACATTGGCTGGGAAATCTAACACTTTTTGATTTTTTTAATAATAAAAATGTGATCATGTGGGACGAAGACAATTCTAAAATGATTTTTCTACACTAGAAAGCTATTAAAATTACCTCTGGACATTGCTTATCTAGAAGACTCTGGAACACTCTCCCAGTGATCCACGGTGCAAAGGCTAAAAGTGTGAGAACCCAACATTTCATATGCTTTGATTACATATTTAAGTATGATTAGATGCAACACTCTATGTGAAAATGACTATGATGAACTATGCATAATAACATATTTGAATGTACGTTTAAATGTTAAATGCTTTGATTGAGTAAATTGTCTAAGAAGGTGAACGAAGTGCTAGAATTGGAAAAGAGTATGTCTAAACATTAATGCAACCGTATTTGATGTTTAGAAACTTTAAATGATCACTTGGAATGACCAAAAATATTTTTAGAAGAGTTGAAAAAAAAAAGGTAAAAATTCTAGCTGGGACTAACTAGTTGTTAACTGACTGCCACCTCGTGCTTGTGACATATCAACATACTGTTGCGACACATCGTGCTTCGAGCCTTGTCGTGCCTGCTAGGTGGCACAATCTTGTCTTGCCACCTCGTGTTTAGAACCTCGTCGTGCTTGGTTTCTTCACCTCCACTTGACACCTCATACTTACTTCTAATTTGAGTTAAAAGACCTAGTTGACATGCTTAAATCCTCTTACCTCATTTTAAAGAGAAATTACAAGAAAATCAACCAAAAACCTTACAAAATTAAAGTTCGTTTTTTAAAGGGAACCTTAAGCAGTTGATTTGAAAAGTTTCTATGAGTTTCAAACATTGTTTTGAACGTGTTTTGAGGAGTCTTTGAAGGTGTTTGAAATCTAAAAGTTTGGTTCATTCATCTCTTCTTTAAGGTAAGATAGTTATAGGTTTTAGAATGGGCTTTTAAGACATGAATATGGATATATATGTTATGTTAGCGTAATTATTTTAGTATGAATTATTCATTAAACTTATGAATTATTCATTAAACTTTTGAATACTTGTCAGAGACTTGTTAATAAGTGAATTGATCACATTACATGTGTCAAGATGTTATGAAGATGATGTAACATGATAAAAGTGACTAAATATTTGACAGCTAAGTTTTATACTGCAAGTAAATGAAGATTATAACTATATATATATATATATATATATATATATATATATATAATGATTTGTTTACTTATACATGAGCATATTACATCATTTCATTGTAGGGGATGGTTGCTGTATTGTTGATGATTATTATGTTATCCCATTCAAATGATTGGAGGTTGATTTGATTGTGTTTGAGTAGCACTGCACCGTATGAGCTGAACATTTGTATCTCTGACTACCACCTGATGAAGTATCGGTGTTCATTTGTTTTCAGTTACTTTGCCTTTGGCAAAGGTTGTGAACTTATATCCTGGGTGTGTTGACATAAGGGTGGTCGATTGATGGGACTGAATTCGGGAATTAAACTCTTGTAATGCTCAACTAAGTGTGAATGTTTGATATGTGTAACGTGCACATGTAGAACTGCTTAATGTGATTAGTGTGCATTATCAATATTCTCGAGTTGAAAGTTACATTATATGTCTTTAATTATCTTATTGAGCCAGTGGGCTGACGGGTTTTTGTCCATAATATTTTAGATTAAGGAGCCGGTCCCTCGAAAGGCAGGAAAAAGGTGAAGACGGATAAGGTGATAATTGTACATTTGTAAACTAAGTTGTACTTAATATAGAACAGTATGTTAACTTTGAGATCTGGTAGAGAGCTTAGTAGGTGTGTTTTGTAAAAGTAAACTCTTTAATTTTGTATGATACATTTTAATTACCAAATGAGTTAAAATGAGTTACATTATCAGAATGATGTGATTAGCAGTTGTGTCATAATACTTCAACCCGGTTAAGGTAACTGGGTTGAAGTATGGATGGCTAGAATTCTCGAAATAGTGTATCAGATTACAGAGAAATGGTACACAAGCTCTACATAGAATAAGCTTTTGAAGTACCCTCAAAATGAAGGCCAATGGCCCTAGTTATAGAGCTTTAAGGCGCAAAATCTGATAAGATTGGCTATGCCAATTTACAAGGCTGAAGGTTAATTAGAATATTGGATAAAATCGCAGATTGACGAAAGTCGATTAACCGGATGGTTAGTTGAAAACCGGCCAATTAATCCCATGATTTAAAAATGAGTTTTCTAAAATTTTGAGGCATTATATGACTCTAACTTCAGTAATTCTATGGGATGTACGAGATTCAGGATTGATCACCTCTAGCCATATAAATTATTGATTTAATCTTTACATTAAGGATAATTCACTGAGTATTACCCTAAATTATCTAGAGAAACATATAAATCTAATATATCTAGATTGGACTGACACAATTGGACTGCACTGCACCAATTACTAGACTGGACATCTAGACTAGACTGTACTATTGGTCCAGACTAGACCACTGGACTTGACATCTACACTTAGACACTTAATAATTAGACAAGACTGAACTGGACCAAATTAATTAATTAAGTTAGATTACTAGGCCTAAACATCATAATGCATTCTAAATAATAATAAAGCCCCTTATTTATTTAATTAAAAAACCTACAAAAATGAGGTGTCCTAATTTGTTGGTTGCAAAGGCTCGAGCTCTCAAATTTATCAAACCTACTGGCCATGATATGGGCATAGGATGGCAATGCTCTCAGGGTTACCAAATTTATCAGACGTACTGGCCATGCTATGGGCATAGGATGGCGATGCTCTCAGGGTTACCAAATTGTTGGTAGCGTGTATATTTCTATTACGAGACGCGAAACATGCAGAATTGTTGCAGTTGAAGCTCTACGCATGACTAAGGCTATAAACTTGTTCTTTGCTTATGAAGTGGTTTGCATGCCACTTTTTAAGTCGTCGACGCATTGAAAACCCTTGCAACATAAAAAAGCATGTGGCAGAAAAATAAGCTTTATTCCAACAACAGTTTCCTTGAATGAATAATGGATCCAACTTTTGCTCTGTTGTTGTGCCTTTGGGCCTAGTATTTCTGGCAATTGCAATGGCTACTATGCAAGAAAGTACCTCGTATTTTTCCCTCCGCCATTCAGGAGAGGGGATGATTTTGATTTTGGGTCTGGGACAAATAGGTTTGACATGAATTAGGTGAAGAAAGCAATGAGCTGATAAATGTAACTACGATTTTAGCACTTAAATGAAAGCAATAATTATACTCTGTGGCCCCAAATAGTATCTTGTCGGTTAGACATTCGAGGCATGTTGTATTGTCTGACACAAGTGGATACTAACTAAAAATTATTAGCATTTGGACGATTGGAACGTGCTTAGCCAATTGAAGCAATTTGATGATGCCAAAATAAAAACAATGAACGGGTCTACACTAAAGTATTTAAGCAATATAAAAGTGTATGTTGAGCATGTTGGCGCCTGAATCATTGCCCTTGTGCATAACGTTGTGTACAAATAAGTCCATTAATACATGTTTTTAGTGACTAATATGTGATACAGAAAGATGTGGTTACACAGTTGCAGGCTTTAAAGATTATGTCACATATGTTAATGAGGCTTAATCGTGGGTCTTAAGCATAAATATGCAGATTTATTGGGGGTACAAATCTGATTCTTAAAAAAAAGAGGGGGGTCCACATCATCTTGCCGTCCACTAGAGATTGTGGATGGCTTAGATTGGATATTTTGTATATTAACAGCTACACTTAGTAGTGGTTAGGGGCCACTCAGGCTGAATGTATCTTAAATAGCGAAGGGATCCTGGAAAATAGGGGGCAAGCTAACCGCTACTAAGAATAGTGGTTAGATGGGGAGTTGGAGATATCCACCGGTAGATATGGATCAACTCTCTCTCTCTCTCTATATATATATATATATATATATATATATATATATATATATATATATATATATATATATATATATGACGCGATCCACTGCCCGCGCTGGCAAACTAGTTTTCTTGCTAGCGCGATCTGACCGTCTATCCGTGATTTAAGGACGGTTCAAATTAAATCTTATCCCTCAATAGTGCTAGATAATCCTAGTACTTTAACATATTTGCAATCTGACCTAAAAACTTTAGAAAAATATAATTTTATGCACCCTAATACTTCGTCACATACAATATAAACTATAAAGTTATTTTTAGGATATGTTTGTTACTTACAGAGATGCTGCTCTTGGTCCTTGAATGTACGCCCGCCATTCTTCTCTTCTTGCTTTTTGATATCCAAGCTTTTCACCAAGTGGACACACAGCTCATTGCCTTACGTTTCTCAAATTTGGCTAAATGGCTATTATCAAACACTCTCAAGCTTCCGGGATATTGGTTTGAAAAATTGCAGTAGAAGACATCGTACTAAAATCAATACTTCTTTATTTATATTGGAAAAGAAATATTACATAGGAGCAATAGAAAGGAAGGGTTCCTTCTATTGTTGCACACTCTAAAACTTAGCACACTTCACACTCTTAGAACACTTCACACTCTTACACACTTCACACTCTCTCAGACTTCCTTTGGCTTCTAACTCTTACTTCGACCCATTTTAGAAATGAAAGGATCAGGCACATATGATTTTTCAACAGTGAAAATCCTCTATTATTTTCTGTAGGGTCATTTTTTTTATATTATGGCAGACAACTTTATTCTCTTCTCCACTTGGCTTTGTCATTTTTCGCTAGCCATTATGTCCATTTCTATCATGGCTATCCTGTGGTCCCGCACCTTCTTGTACAGCTCAAAAGTTTGGCTCGGTAGATCAGGTTCTTCTTCTCCTTGGCTGTTGAACTGTTCATAGAGTCTAATTACCTGATCTTGACCTTGTTTGGAAGGCTCCATGGATGCCCTACACTACTTTAGGATTACTATCCTTTGTCCATCACAAAAACATGCTTCTATGGGATCGGCTACCATGGTTTCAATAGTTGCATGAACACAACTGATTCTTTTGATCTGGTCTTTCTCCGGATCATACGTGTTTCATAGTTCATCCTTGCGTGGTCGGTAAAAATTCATTAACTTTTTATTAGCTAATCAATAAATGGATCAAATCTGGTATGGTTGGTAGAATTTGATTTCGCTTCTTTTTGCCAGTGTTGACAGTATTTGGACTGGATAATCTGTCTACTAAATCCCATAACTCCAAGAGCATATCTAACTATAGCCGGGAGACTATCGATGAGTTGATAATCATCTCGATTTATTTTGAACGTGTCTACGAGTCCATGTTCAATCCATTTAAGATCAACTTTGTCTGATGATAATGTGAGGCTTGGCCATCCATAATCCCAATTCAAGAACGCCTTCATTCTAGTTTGCGAAGGATTTCTTCGTGTTCATTCTCCTTCCTGGCTAGTTCTTTTATTTTTGTAGTAATATCAGCTAGGAGAAGTGATTCTAGTTCTTCTAGCAATCAAATTATTTCTTCCTTGTTTTGTATGACTATCATTCCTTCTTCATTGTTTATATTAAGCCTTTCTTCTAAGTGCTTAACATAATCAGTTAATTGGCTGAGGGTTTTTCGTAACTCTTTTCGGTAATTTTTTCTCAGATAATGCCAGACATTTCAAAGAGTTTTTTACTCTCTTCACATAACCTTGGATCATAAAACGTTTTTGTTTTATTATCATGGGTTTGTGTTATGGTAGCATTTTGCTTTAAAGATTTTATGCCACGTTTTATAGCTAAAAATTCTTTTTCGTTTATGTGATACCGAGTTTCTGCATCTTTAAAGGTTCCACTCCAGTATCTACACAGCTGTTCTTCAACTTGATTAGGGGTATTGCTTTTAATACTGCACCCCAACAATTTTCAGAAGCGTCAGTTTCTAGGACTAACTTGTCTCCTTGTTTAGGCAGGCTTAATTTTGGCAGATTTTTAACCTGACTTTTTATCCATAGAACATTTTGGGTATCTTCATCTTTCCATATCCATTTTCCTTCTCTAAGCTTTTTACTTAAGGCTTCTGTTAGGTTTGATAAATTCGGGATGAATTTTCTCGTGTAATTTAACAACCCAATAAATCTTTAAAGCTGTTTTACATCATTGATTTGTTCTGGAAATAGCTTTATTTTTTTAGCTATATGGTCTTGAAAGACAATTTTTTTACTATCTTATATTCTTAATCCTAGAAAATTAATGGTGGTTTGTTCCCATTCACATTTCTTTTGTGATAGTACTAATCCTTGGTCAATGAATTCTTGTGCTATCTTTTTTAGATGATTTCTATGTTCTCCTCTGGTTTTTGAGAATACTAATATATCATCTATGTACACCACACAGTAATCTCCGTACTTTCTAAGAATGTTATCCATCCTTCTTTGGAATAAAGGTGGAGCATTTTTTAATCCGAATGGTAACACCGTCCATTCATAGTGCCCTTGTGGTGCACTAAAGGCAGTTAATGGAATTGATGATTCTTCCATTTTGATTTGCCAATATCCACCTTTTAAGTCAAGCTTTGAGAAAAAGTTGGCTAGCTGGATTTTGTTTATCAACATATCTTTGTTTGAAATTTTATAACCATCTTTGATTGTTGCTGTATTTAAAGCTCTATAGTCCATGATTAATCTGGCTTTTCTTTTAACCTGTTGTGCATGATTTTTTTACCATGAAAGCTGGACTTGAACGAGGACTCTCACTAGGTCTTATTAACCCTTATTTTACTATTTTAGGAATCTATCTTTCAAATTCCTGAACCATTTCAAAACTATGTTGCATTGGTTTTACGTTAACCACATAATCTTTATCCTTGAGGGTCAATGTCGCGCAAGGTTTATCCTTTTTCATAATTTTAGCGGGTCTTCACTAAAATTATTTTCTAACATCTTTTTTATACTATAAAGACTAGGAATATCTTTTCCTTGTTTGCATTGATAATGTTGGTTTATTTCTTTAACCAAAGTGTCATCTTCTTTGGTTATTTCTTTTGTCTGCCAAGTTCACTCCGAAATGTCCGTGAATTTTTTAATAATGACACTCATCACTTTTTCCATTCCAAAGGTGTCAGTCAACAATCTAGTTGTGTCTATACTCCCCAACAAAATGGTATTGTGGAGTGTAAACATCGCCACCTTTTAAACATTTCTCGGGCATTACGCTTCCAAGCTAACCTACCATTACAATTTTGGGGGGAATGTGTTCTCCCGGTTGCATGTATCATAAATCGTCTCCCAAACCCCTCAATAATAAAACCCCTCATGAACTCCTTTTTTCACAAAAAACCTAACCTTTCCCGTCTTAAAGTTTTTGGTTGCCTTTGTTTTGGACGTAACACCAATATTAGCCACAAATTTGATAAAAGTGCTTCTCCTAGCATTTTTATAAGCAATCCCCATGCTCAGAAAGGTTACAAAGTCTATGATTTTTCCAACAAACATGTTTACGTTACTCGTGATGCTGTCTTCCATGAGACTATTTTTCCCTATTAGGTACATCATTCTCCGACCTCCTCTATCTTCTATTTTTCCTTTACCTCCACCCGAAATAAACATGCCACCTCTTACACCTGTCTTTCCTCATACATCTAACCCTAACCCTCTAACCCCTCTTCCTACTTCCCCACCAAATACTGAATACGATACTCATGTTCCTCATGACCCCGGTTGATCTACCCACACCCAAAAATCACCTAGTTACCTTCAAGATTTCTATGTGTCTATAGCTCGTTCTAATTCATCTTTGGCTGCCAAACAAGGTACATGTCATCCTCTTGCTCTTTCCTTAAGCTATGATCGTTTTTCTTCCCCTTCTAAAGCTTTCCTTACTGCCCTAACTGTTACTAGTGAGCCTACTAATTTCCACGAAGCCATGCAATTTCAGGAATGGTGAGATGCAGTATAATCTAAAATTTTAGCCTTGAGTACAAACAATGCTTGGTCCCTTGTCCATCTGCCTCCAAATAAGAAAGCCTTTGGCTCTAAATGGGTTTCAAAATCAACATGCGCTGATGGATCTATTGAATGCTACAAGGCCTGCCTTGTTGCCAAGGGCTACATTCAGATTGAGGGCATTGAATATCATGACACATTTGCTCTTGTTGCCAAACTCGTAACTCTTTGGGTTCTTCTTACAATTACTGTTGCGCTTAATTGGCCCATACATCAATTGGATGTCCATAATGCTTTTTTACATGGTGACCTTGCTGAAGAAGTATATATGACTCCACCACCTAGTTAATATCGCAAGCAGCCACTATGGCGTGCCTCAATTGATGTATGGGCATATGGCCCATACATCAATTTCGGATGGAGGTTAACATATGGGTGCTTTAATCGTCAAGCAGCAGCCACTATGGCTGTTCGAAGATTCAACGACAGTGGCCACTAATGGTGGTGTGTGGTAGAAGAGCTTTCTCCCGTCTTCTCACGATGATGCAGTAGTGGCAATTGTTAACCGTTGTTGATGCTGTGATCTTGCTTTTTTCTTTTCTTCTTGAAAATCCGTGGTTCCAGCGGCGCCGCTCCTCTTTTGCTTTTGTGTTGGCTCCATGGTGGCCTCGTGGTGGCTGTGATGATCGGGTAAAGAGATACCCATCGATGGCGGTGGTCGTGGAGAATGTCTTACGGTTGGGTGATCGAAAAAAGGAGGCGTTGATTACGACGGCCCCTTGGTGGCTTGCTTTGGTATACGACTCTATGTGGTCAATTTTTTGCACTATAAGAAAATAAGTCTTTAGCGACAGACTTCTAGCAACGCAGCCATTTCCTTCGCTAAAAGTTACTTTTTGCAACGGAAGTAACCGTCTCTGAAAGTCCGTTGCTACAAGTTTTTTACCGCCAGATGGTCCGTCGGTAAAAATCTTTAGCGACAGCCTTTCAGCGACAGGTAAACACCGATAGAACTTCTGTCGCTAAATTTTTTTTCTAAGTTTTTATTTTCAATCGAATTTTTGGCTTATAAGAAAATAATTTTGAAAAAAATTAGTGACGGACAATTAGCGACGGATGTGTGTCCGTCGCTAAAAGTAATATTTTACAGATTTTTTAAGGATTATAGCGACGATTGTTTTTGTTGCTCAAAGTATGTTGCTAAAAATGGATTAAAAGGCTACTTTTAGCGACAGACCTTTAACAATGACATTAATCCGTCGCTAAAAGTCGCGCAACCCTATTATTTTCCCTTGTCTTTTCTCCCCACCATACTCTCTCTCTCTCTCTATCTTGCTTCACTGTCCCCTCTACCCCCTCCACCGTACATCCCTGCCTCTGTCCCACCCCACCACAACGCCAGCGACAGGCCCCTGCCTCCGTCCTCCCCACCACCACGCCCCGCAGCTACCCCACCATTGCCACAACCACCCCACAATCGTGCCACCACTCCACAGCCACCTCACAGTCACACCACCATAGCCACAGTTCCTCCCTCTCCGCGGCACCACCATGCTGCCTTTCATGCGCCATTGCCGCTGCTTTCCGTGCGCCACTACCGTTGCATTCCGAGTGCCACTGTCATTGTCCGCCTTGCACCACCACTGTCCGAACTCACTTTTTTTCCCGGTTAGAAATTATAATACGCTAGAAATTATTTATCGTATTTTTTCCTGGTTAGAAATTATAATATGCTAGAAATTATTTATCGTATTGAATCTGTTGTAATATACTATAAATTATAGTATGCTAGAAATTATTTATCGTATTGAATCTATTGTTGTAATGTAATTGTATTTAATTTGTTGTGATGTAATTGCATTTGATTTGTTGTAATGTAATTGTATTTAATTTGTTGTAATGCACTTGTAACAATTAAACCATAATTATCCCTAATTTGTTCCCAAGTAACCCTAATCGAACCAAATTAACCCTAATCCAACCCTAATATAACCAATTAACAGTAATTAATCCCAAGTAACCCTAATCGAACGAATTAACCCACTTAAACCCGATTAACCCTAGCTGAACCAATCAATTGTAATTAACCCTGATTCAACTTAATTGAACCAATTAGGCTTAATTAATCCTGATTTACCCTAATTGAACCAATTAACTCTAATTAGCCTTGATTAATCCTAATTGAACCAATTTACCATAATTAGCCCCGATTAAACCTATTTGAACTAAGTTAACCTTAAACCCTAAACCCTACTTAAATCCTAATTAGCCCAGATAAATCCTAATTATTCCTAACGAAGCCAAATTAAGCTAAGTACATCCAAATTACTCGAATTACATCCGAATTAGCCTAATAAAGCCTAAGTACATCTAAATTACTCGAAGTACATGCTAGAATTATTCTGATTTAATTTTTTTGTGAAATGTCCTTTATTCCATTAAAATGCAAAACTTACATGCCTATGTTTATGTACATTCTACGTAGTACGCTAGTGACTAAACCCTTAATTAATCTATAGTATCCCTGTTTCATCAATCTCCCATGTACAATTAATCTGTGCTATAATTAGACTCAATGAGTATTATTCAGGAATTAATTCGGTCTACTTAGGGCTAATTGAGCCTAGCTAATTAGAACATATTACAGTTAATTACCCTAATTGAGTTTATTTAGAGTTTGTCTACAATTTGTCAGGACAATCAGCATTTAATTAGGTTAATCAATGATGATTAGGGCTGATTAGAGATTAAATTAACAGCAACTTAGGGTTAATAAGTTATAATTAGCGCTAATCAGAGTTTAAATTAATAGTAGATTATGATTAATCAATTTTTATTAAGCCGCGTATGCGGCCTCCCCGGTATAATTGCACGTGCCATGATAGGAGCGTCCCCACCCCCCGCTGCATCTCCACAGACGTAGACACCGATCGTGGAGCGCTCGTCGTTACATAAGGATAAGGTCCGTCGCATTGCTGCGGAAGTTTATAGGAGGATCACGACGCATATTCAGGTACAACCACTATGTACGTTTAATTAGTGAATATTATTCGAGTGTTATCTAGATTAATGTGTCTATGCCTTTACATGCAGGGCACTGCTGCTGGACATGCCCTGGGACTGCCGAACCCTGATCAGCCCTTCCCCTCCTAGCACTTTCTATTCCGCTCCCGTGCCCCCTCCCCTTTTTTTCGACTTGTGTACTCCCCTCGTTTGCTCTATTAATGTACCCCGCTCCCTCGCCCTCTTGAATTTTGTATATATTTTATTATTGGATTGTTGTTGAATTATGATTACAGGTTTAGGTATTAAAAAAAATTTAAAATTAGTTTGACTTTTAGCGACGGACTTTTTTCCATTGCTAAAAGTCTAACTATTTTAAAGGACGAGTTTTTGAGACGAAATTTTCATCGCTAAAGTTTTAAACGACAAACGTTTAGCGATGGAATTTTGTCCCCAATTATATTACGTAATAAATTATTACCAAAAAAAGAAAATAAATTAAAATACGGAAAATAGAATTAGTGACGGAATCTCCATTGGCAATTGTGTTTGTTTGTCTGCTGTTGAAGATGGACTTTAGGCGATCCGTCGTAAAACATTTAGAGACGGGGTTGTAGGCAACAGAGTTTTAGCCACGGGTGTTCCGTCGCTAAAACTCTTTACCGACGGATTGCGAACTTTTATCGACGAAAATTTTCGTCGCTAAAAGTCCTTTTTCTTGTAGTGTTGATGTTATTGCGAGAAAATGGTTGTTCAAAATAGGGGTTGCTTCATGGCTGCACAAGTGTGCGGCTGCTACTTGTGGCCTTCACATTGATGGGAGCGTTGTCGGGCTAACGCTATTGACGAGCGATGATTGGGCACTGAAACTGGCAACATCATGGCCTCTGTCGATCTTTCTGCTAACCGTTACTTGAACCATCGAAGGTCGTACGGGCCACCGAGGTTAGCTGTGGTCGTCTTTTTCGTTGATCCTTCCCAATTGGAGTTCTAAAATTCTTTTATCTTGTTCTTCACCTGACGTATTTCCTTCGAGATCCGTAGGCTAGTCGGTCCCATATATGGTGCAAAAATGGTGTGGATAAAACGATCGTGACCGAACGTCCACTGACTGGAACTCGATGCATGCGAGCAGACTTGTGAAGCACACCACGAGTAAAAGGTGACGAGCAGGATACCCAGGAGGGGCTCTAGCGGAGAATTTCCAATAGTTAATCTAAAGAAAGCATGTTAGGAGTAAAAGTAGTTCAACGTATCTCAGACATTTGAGGTCCTTATAACGAGCTAGAAGAGGTTTTATTCTCCTAGTAAGAGGCAATTACTTAGAGGTTGCTATCATGATACATAAAAAAGGCACGAGCTTCATTAGTCAATAATTTTCACCACATCAGGGCTAAATCTTCAACCCGTTATGCTATTGACTTTGATTTGGAATAGATCTACGACTTAGCCAAAGGTTATAAACCTTGAACACGATGGTTGGCTCAAGTGCTGTGGTGGTTGTGGTTGTTTGTTGATTTGGTTGTGATGGAATAATAATCGTGGTTGTGGTAAGGTGATGGTGGTGGTTGTTTTGTTTGGTGCATGGTGGCGATTGTGGCATGGGAGTTGTGGTTGTGGGTACTGAGGGCGTTCGGTATGGCATCAGTGAAGATGGGTATGGGTGTGGCCGCAACGGATTGGAGGTGGGTACGAGTGTGGTGACAACAATGGTGGTTGTAGGGGTGGCGGTGATATTCTTATGTCAATGATGAAAATAAAATCGGTGAGAGAGTTGGATGTAACTGGTCATAAATGGGTAAATGGGTAAAACGTTTAAGGCATAACTCATTTACTCATAACTAATTGGATTAAATGATCGGCAATCCTTTTGTACCCAACCTATATAATTCACACCAGAACCCTTCTCCCCTACCAATTTTGCCCAATTTTGCCTTCACTAATGTTAATTTATTCCTCTATTCCTCTCCCGTTTGACCAGATGCAATAAATTTTTATGCGTAACATGATGCTTTTAAACCTAGATGCAACTAAGTTAGTAACCGTAAAAGGTAGACACCTCGAACTGCAGTGGCAAATAGAAGGCGTCCATTCTTAATGCTGCCAGTGAGCCCTCCCGCAAAGAGTCACGATGGTGATGTACGAGATAGATTTAGTCACGAGGGAGACAAGAATGTGGATGAACGTACATTGGTGGAAGCATACTTGTGGCAAAAGATGGCGTGGAAAATCTATTTTGGTTACAAGTCTGGCTTGATATACTATCCGTTCTTGACCCAACCCATTTTCACCCGTTTTCGAACAGGTCAGGTTTTGGTCGGGCCTTGGCTCGGCCAATCTTTGATGCATTTTATATTAGCCGGCCCACCCAGCAGACTCTGTTACCAGAACTTCCTCTAGTACTTGCTTAAAATGTATTCTCTCCGTCCCTATAAAACTGATCATATTTCCTTTTTGAGTCGTCACACAAAAATTGATCACTTCCAAATTAGGAAAGATTCTATAAGTATTTTTACATATTTACCCTTTTTTATTTTATTTCTCTTACCACATTTAATTCTCTACCGACTCATTTTCTCTCTCCTGGCCCACCACTCTACATTTTTTTATTCTATTTCTTTCTCCACATTTAACACTCTATCAACTAATTTTCTGACCCACACTCTTTCTCCTCTCTTTAAAGAATAAAATAGAAAAGATAAATAATATATAATATACATTCTTAATATACGTATAAAATCAAAAGAATCGTTTTTTAAGGGGGGACGGAGAGAGTATCGGTCTTGCATTACAGAAGCGGTTGCAAGATCAGCGTTCCTGTACGAGAAGTTCAAATTGGTCTTTCGCTTGACAGTTCAAATCAGCGTTCCAGTGAAATTTGCATACTATGTAGGTCTCCAAAATTTGCCTCCCCTTTGCATGCTAAACAAACCCATTGGCCATCTTGCTATCTATATTCTCGATCTGAGCAGATAAGATCTGGAGCCTGAGGGAGATGGGGGAGGTGGAGGATGTGGTGATAGTAGGGGCCGGAATAGCGGGGTTGGCTACGGCGGTGGCGCTGAAGAGGTACGGGGTACGAGCGTTGGTGCTGGAGAGATCGGAAGGGCTGAGGGCAACGGGTGCTGGCTTGAGCCTCTTCCCAAATGCCTGGCTTGCACTTGAAGCCCTTGGTGTTGCTCATAAGCTCTCTCCTCTTTATTCCCCTTCCACCAAGTAAGTTTGACATCTCTTTCGCCACCATGTTGCAATACTGGAGCTTTGATTATTCACTTCCAAACCGTGTCACTCTTGGTATCTGCTATCAGTTATACTTTATGCACACAAACAGAAGCAAAATTAGTACTCAGCTCCCACAAAATGACAGCATATCGCTATGCACTTATATTTTATTATTGACAAATACTGGAATTTTTTTAACTTTGTGTCTAAGTATAACTAATTGTTTCTGTTCTGGGTATCATCTAGAAATACAATGGTCGGAACATCAAGGGTTCAATACATCTTGCGTTAATCCACGATAGTAATAAGATGAATGAGACATGATATACAAAATGAAATTCAAGAAGAATGACATACTTTTTATAGGTGAGCAATTATGTTGTTTAAATTGTTGTTACCATTTCATTTTGTATGTTAGATGCTCTTTTTTTTTTTTGGGTGTACGGTTGTAATTAGTGGCTATTATCATTTTCGTCTTTTAGAAATTAAATGTTATTGTTTTAGAACCGAATCTTATCTCATAATTTGGTTTCAAATTAAGATAAAACTATATCTATTAAAATGAGAACAGAGGGTAAGACCGAAAGCTACAACCTTTGGAAGTTTGAAATGGGCGATCAATCTATTTACCTCACCCCTTGCTCCTGCATAGATTTTGTCCATTAATTTACCATATCATTCATATTTACTTCTGTCTATGTTTAACTTCTAGGGGATTTTTAACCAACATCCAGAGTGGAGCTACACAAGAAGTCTCAATAGCCGGATCTGACAGGTGAGGATAAAGAAAACAGGATAGGGGTGCCCTAAAGCTTACACCTCGATCCATTATAAATACTAATGTTAGTCACCACAAAGTAAAATTAAATTAAGCCATTTTCTTCCTTGCCATGTCCACATGTGATTTACCTGTCATGATTGCAATTATCACTTTTTTGTAATTTTTTTTTGCTATAGTTAAAACTGCAATTTGTATAACTCGTTCGTATCGGAATTGAAGCACAACTATGACAGTTTTGATTTTGCTTCGTTTGACCGAGTATGTAGGCAATTCGACCCCGGATGTTGAGTTCAAGCCTAAAACAAGTAAATCAACTTAGGGTAAGATTTATCGCATTTTTGCATGTTACGTGTTTTTAAAATCAAAAATCAATAGAAATGACACTTTCAGTTTTTGTTCCAAATATATAAATTTAATAATGTAAAATGCTTGGTGTTTAGGCAGTTTGTTGTCGGCAGTTTGTTACTGCTATGACTAGCTATGCATTGGGAAGCTCTAGTAGAAAATATTAGCTGGTTTAGGATCGGTGGCCAGGACTAATTAACCCTCGACAAATTAGGACCTTCAGATATATTATACGATAAGTCCTTGACTCCCTTAGCCTCACCTCCTATCACATCAACCCCTTCCTCCCCCTTTCAATCGAGCGATCGTAAATCGTAGAGAGCAATAGTCCAAAACCACGTTATATTTAATCAAAGCTCTATTGTCGTTGACATGACAACTCTAATAGAGATTCAAATCAACAAGTCTAATTGTTGGTACTTTTACAGTCGTAGTGTGCCAGTGTCAGTAACATAAAAGGTAGAGTCGATGACAGTCATCAACTAATATAAGGGTAGTCCTCTGTGGTTCGAAATATGTAGTCCGCAATGAAACTCAAATATGTAACCTAACAAGAGAGGGAAGGACCTTTGCCATTCTCTTTTAATTTTTAAGAGCTACTCTTTTTTGTACAAAACCACTGATTAGTATACTGGGCCTATGCTGTAGTGGAGGTGGTCCAAGAACGGTGCACCGTAAGGCCTTGTCGGAGGCTCTAGCAGAGGAACTACCATTTGACACGATTCGTTTCTCTTCGAAGCTAAAATCCATTGAAGCACAAGAACTAGAAGGCTCGTCCATTGCTGTTCTCCGCATGGAAGATTGTGCCATCATCAAAACCAAGGTGAGTATAACTTTATTACGAGCTTGACGATCTTTACGGCCATATATAGGAAAAAATTTTGCACAACCATAATAGTTACGACCCAACATCACAACTATAACCCAATGATGTTGCTAAAAATGTTTAATGACACTTTGTTAGCAACTTTCTAGTGATAACTTGAAGTGTTGTTGGAAGTGCTTTGAGATTGTGGCCAGTGAAGATATTTTAACGACGTCGGGTTGTGCTGCAGGCTTGCAGCATAAATGGAGCAAATATGCATCACTATAGTGGTGATAGATAACGTGGTCCAATATATAGACAACGATTTTTGCAAGAAATGATTCAATGTTTGGATTTTAGTTTACTTTCTATTACCGTTGTAGCTAACATGTTTCTGAATTTGACAAGAATTAGTTGTAACATCTTTTTGAATATACAAGAATTATTACACACTTAGATTGCTCTAACAATATGGCAGCATACAGATTTTGATAGGATGTGATGGGGTGCACTCGGTAGTGGCTCATTGGTTGGGCCTTACAAAGCCAGTGAGTTCAGGTCAATGGCGGTGCGTGGGTTAGCCGTGTTTCCTCAAGGCCATGGGTATATGCAGAACGTCTGGCAATATTTAGATGTGGGCACAAGGGCAGGATTTGTTCCTCTCACCGATAAGGAGCTTTATTGGTTCCTAGCAACCAACAATCCTGTCCCTAAAGGTAAGCTCACTTTACTATATATTGTTAGCTCTCTCTTCTTTCCACCAGAAAACATGAAAACGCGCCCAGCAAAATTCGGCGAGACAATTTCTTTATGCTGCAGCTCAGGCAACATATTACTACTACTGAATATGCCGACACTAGAAAGAGCTAAGCAATTTCATCACACAAGTAGTCAAAGAAAGGATTGCCATATCAAGCCCAAATATATGTCCTCTTCCATTTAAAAGAGATGGAGAAAAAATAGTGGCATGTATCACAGCGAAAGTTATGATGCAAAATCCGGAGTCAAAAGTTAACTCTTTAGATGTTGTTTTTGGACGGCTTAACTTGCTTCTGTAGCTCCATGGCAAAATTGTCTGACTTGTTAACATTTATGTTCACAATGTTTACACTGATGAATTTCAGAATGAGTTGTGATAGAAAAAGTAAAAGAGCCAATACAAATTGTTGAAAATCCAAAGAGGTGGAAATAACGCGGTACATTAACTCTTTCAAGATATAAAGGAACTTTGTTTTGTTTATTCAGGTGAAGACGTGACAGCAGGAAATCCAGAGCGGTTACAGAGAGAGGTCATTGAAAACTTTGCCAAGGACTTCCCTTCCAATTACATAGATGTTGCTCGCCATGCTGATTTGTCAACTTTGACAATGTCCCCACTTATGCTTAGGCTTCCATGGGATATAATATTCGGGAATGCACACAAGGGGACAATCACGGTGGCTGGTGATGCCATGCATCCGATGACACCGGATCTAGGCGAAGGTGGTGGTTCTTCTCTAGAAGACGCAGTGGTCCTGGGCTGCCACATAGGGGAATCAGTAGTTGCAAATGGGAGACTTGTTCCGCGAGAGGCAGCCAATGCCATAGAAAAGTACGTCAAGGAAAGGAGGTGGCGAGCGGCATGGTTGATTTCGGGGTCGTATTTAGCTGGGTGGGCGCAACAAGATGGTGGAGGAAGTTCTTCAGGGACGTGGTGTTCTGTAGGCTTCTTTTCCCCAGGATATTGAACGCTGTCAAGTATGATTGTGGTAGTCTGAGTCAAGCTTGTGTGGCAGCTGGTTCAAAGAAGATTGAATAGGGCTTTTAAATTAAGAATTTCTCGTTCAACACGTGTACTTCAATAAACATTTTTTGTAATCTTCTATAGGAAAGGAAGAAAGAAAAAAGAGACTTCTGCTCAGAGCATCCTACTTTCTGCCTCTCTTTCTTGAGGTTTGCTACTCTCGCAAATTCTCTCGTCCCCGCAATTTTATTACGATATTGTTTGCGCTTGCTAGTAAAGTTCAATAAATGAGTGAATTCTTTCTTGAGTCTTGACGAGAACTTAAACCAGAAACTTTAAACTAAAGGAGCGTTTGGTAACCATTTTTTTTTCAATTTAAAAAATCAGTTTTTAAACTGCAGAGTAAAAAAAAAAACTCCAAAAACTGGTTTTTTTTTTCACTTTTGGTTTTTTTTTTTCGACCACCACCACCACCCTCCCACCGCCGGCAGCCACCTCAGGCGACCACCGCCGGAGACTGCCGGCCGCCGGCAGCCACCTCCGGCCGCCGGCGACCACCGCCGGAGACTGCCGACAACCACCTCCGGCCGCCGGCGACCACCGGCAGCCACCGCCGGAGACTGTCGGCAGCCATCTCCGACCGCCGGCGACCACCGCCGGAGACTGCCGGCAGCCGGCGACCACCGCCGAAGACGGCCGGCAGCTACCTCCGGCCGCCGGCCACCACCGCCGGTGACTGCCGGCAGCCACCTCCGGCCGCCGGCGACCACCGCCGGAGACTGCCGGCAACTACCTCCGGCCGCCACTGCCGGTGACTGCCGGCAGCGGCCTCCGGCCGTCGGCCACCACCACCACCACCGTCGACCACCGCTACGCCCCACCACCGCCACCGCAAACCACCAAAAAAAAAAGTCAAAATAAAAAGGGTTACCAAACACCAAAAAAAAAAACCTAAAAAAAAAAGGGGTTATCAAACACCCACTTGTTTTTATAAAAAAAATAAAATTAAGCTGCTCTTTAAAAACTAAAAACCAAATTTTTTTTTTTGTCAAACGAAGCCTAAAAGAAAGAGAACGCGCCTATAAAGACAGAGAAAAGACTAGTGATCATAGCTTTATAAAATACAAAATGCACGTGCCTAGAACCTGACTCCTTCAATTGGTAGACGGCAAAAACTTCTAATATAAAAGGAATACCGAAGTCTTGTCTTTTATCACCTCTACACAATTTTTATCCATTTGGTAAAATGGAAGATTTTAAGCTTAGTCCCACAAGAGGCAATAATTTTAAATCGGTTCTTGTCGGTTGAGTGTCCCATTCATATGCCCGACGGATGATCACATTTTTAGCAAGGATTCATGGGCTCTCCCCTGTAGACTTTTAGCAAAGAACCGAGAATACATTTCCCCCAATGCTCAGACCTCTTTATCCAAGCTTGGGGTGGCAAGGTGGGTGAGTGGGTTGGATTTGGATGTAAGTGGGTATAAAAGGGTAACCCATTTTTTTCCCTTTCATATACTCATGGGTTAATTGGATCATTTATTAAATGAGTTTGTTTCACCCTTTTACCCAAGAGTGACTCATTAATAAATTTTCTACAACTACACATTATAATTTTCAATTATTCTCATTCTCCTCATCTTCATCAATTTGTTCAAACACCACTTCCGCCCTACCCACCACTAGCGCCACCACATGAAACTGCTGCCAGTCCTACGTCCACCACTTTCATGCCATAATTACAACCACACACACAACTACAACCACCACCACACCACAACTACAACGGCAAGCACAACCATCAATCTCATCAACATATGAACAAACACCACTTGACACCATAGTTCAACCGCTATCATACCCAAAACTAGCTGAGCCACAACCACAAGCACAACCACCAAATCTGAGCATGTTAAATGGGTTGCAAACATGGAGTGGTGACAAAAGACGGGAGGATGTCACGACGGTGAAAGCAAAGACGGGTAGTCAATAGCGACGATGGCCTGTCCAATCTTTGACAAGGGGAGAGCGAATCTTCAGTGTGGCCGCGACAGCGACGACAATGATAACGACAAACGCATGGCAATGACAAGTAGGCAACGACTACAGCTAACGGGTGGCAACGTCAGCAAACGGGCAGCGAGGATGATGGCAGCCTACTTTTACATGGTGACTCAGGAGAGAGTAGATTGGCAAAATTTTGGGCTACCAAGGCTTTTGACCTAGAATAACTCACCAAATCCCATTTATTAAATGTGTGTGTTTGTGGGAATTAACAGTGAGCGGATCTTGGAGGTTAAATGGGTTTCAGTATAGGGAAAATTAAGAGACGAGGAGTTTTGAGAACAAATACTTTTGGAATGTGAGTTTTTTTTTAGTAAATTTAAGAAAAAGTGGGTTTTGTGTTGAAAATTTTTGAACAAGGAGGGCTTAAAAAAATAGGTTTCTTCAAAACATAAAATTTTCCCTACCCTAACTACCACTCCCTCATCTTCCCCTCCAAATCAAGAATTTCCTTCTCCGTACATGGCCTCCCATCCCCCTCTTCTCCCTATAAATCCCCTCACCTATTCCTCAATTTCATCAAACAAACCAATCCTGAATGTCTAGATGTAGAGAAAATTTGATGTGAGACTTGGGTGGGTTGGCGGGTAAGGGTGGGGTGGGGGGTTGGAAGGGGAGAGGAAGGGGTTGGGGGGCATGTACTGAGAAGGATATTCTTGATTTGGAGGGAAAAAATCCTTAAAAACAAAACCCACTTTTTCTTAAGTTTATAAAAAAACTGACCTTTCACAAATATTTATTCCCAAAACCCCTCATTTCCTATTTTTTCCTTCGGCTTAATTGCCACCACTAGTCCAAACCCTTTCTAATCTTCCACGCATTTTAACATCACTACCAAGATCCACATCTCTCAAGTAGACCACCACCAGGTTCTCCATTGCGATTGACCACCAGCTATACAAGGCCATAGCAGACCATCACCACCTTGGTCACTTGTGTCCGTTGTCACTTCCACCTTGAATTACCGATGCCCTGTAGTTACATCAATTTGTCATTTCTAATTTTGAATCGATCCCCATTTCTCTTATCACTTGATCTTTTTCGCATCATGCATAGTGGATCATCGTGTCAATATAGAAATACTAGAGGGCATCAGATATCTGTGGATTTAGGGTTTAGCTAGAGAGTGATTCAACCTTATTTCTTTCTAGTCATGGATTTCAGAAAGACGAATCAGATACTTTTATGGAGTTTAGAGCGGGACAATTTTTGGATTATGATTTAAAGGATCTTCTCCATCCACTTGCATCTCCACTCAATTGATTTGCTGAATGAATATGTTAATTAGTTGGGGATACTTTTTTTTTACTCGGAAACACTTTGTTTGGATCTTCATCCATTTTGCAAGAAGATCCAAACTCTCTCCACTTAGTTACGTTTGGATCTTCTTGCAACTTACAAGGCAATAAGTTTTATTGCTCGGATTGATGTTTACTTTCATCTTATCAATATATTTTTCTACTTCTATCATTTGTTTCCTTACATTTGGTTGCTAAAATATTTTCCAATATATTCGATAAATTTGTCTTCATTTTGCATGTGAAAGTCTAGCATCCATGCTCTCTTTCCAAATTACTGTGTAACTTTCATAATATGATGGCTGACTTGATTCATAGCAACCATTAGTTCGTTGCTCACTTACAACTATTCTTTGAACGAAAAACATGTTTTGTATCTATAGCGACAAATGAAACTGCAAATTTACTTTCAGTTATTCTTGCATTTTCCCATTTTTTTTGCAGCTTCATTTGCCAGTAAAATTAAATTTGTGTGCAATGCACTGGGCCAAAACTAGTAAAACTAATAAAACATCAGAGAGAGATAGGCGTAAAAAGGAGATAAATAGAAGAAGGTGGTTCAACATCTCAGGACATTAAAAAAATTGGTGGTTAAATCCTTTGATATATAGGGGGAGTTAAAAAAAAACACAAATCCATTCTCCCCCAAATCTTCTTTTAAAACCCCTTCTAAGATTTCACAATTCCATTTTTTCACTTTTCAAATTGTAATTCTAGTTACAGTATAATCCTCGCTTAAAGTGAAATCTCGTTTCAAATGTGGAGCCAAATTGTTTCATTATATGGTGGTGGTAAAGGCTTGCTGTTTTGGAAAGTGAAATGAATCTATACTACTTACGAGTTGCCGTGGCACACACGATACGTGTGCAAGAATAAAGTCGATAATATAAATTTTGTTGAAAAAACAATCAAGCATCACATAAGTTTTTTTTTCACATTCGTTAAAATGAATCTTAAATTGAAAAAAAAATTAGGTTAATCATGCGTGTGACAAAATAAGTTAGCAAAAAGATTATCATCATATGACATTTAGACATAATTTTAACTACAATTTTTCAATGGATTTGAAATTATTAAAACCAAACATGTGAAAAGATAAAGTTAACAAATTGATATTGTTGTAATATCAAGTTTGGGCTTTATAATTTATTTTAAGTATATTTTTTTAGTGAAGTTTAAATTATGAAAATCAAATATGTGTGTATAGGTACTTATATACTATTTAAGATTTGTATATTATGTCATTTTATAAAAAAATATCTTAGAATGTCACTTGTCACCATTCTAGATAAGTAGTTAGTAACACCAAAAGGATGTTACACCAAATTTTTTTTTCTCTTTATATCTACGAGTCACCGTGACACACATGATATGTGTGTAAAAATAAAATTAATAGTACAAATTTTGTTAAAAAATAAAAAAAAATCAAACATAACGTATACGTGTTTATTGTCATATTCAATAAAATGAATCTTAAATAACAGAAGAATAAGTTAGTCATACGTATCCAAAAATAAGTTAGCAAAATATTATTATCGTATCAAACTTGGCCTTTAAATCTTTTTTTAACTATATTTTCTGATGAATTTTTACTTGTGAAAACTAAACATATGTTCATAGGTAGTTACTTATCAATTATGATTTTTATTTGTGTAACTCTTTAATAATTTTCTTGGAATGTCTCTTATCATCATTGTAGGTTGGTAGTTATTTAACACCAAAAAGGTGTTACACCTAATCATGTTTTCCCTTAATAAGTAGTATAGTATACTACTTATAATGAGAACAATATTTTTGGTGTAACTTCCTTTTGGTGTTATACTGAGACTCATTTTGGTGCCAATACGTGTCCATTTTAAGGACAAAAAAAGTAAAATATGTCATTGCACGCTCTCCGCATCTTCAGTTACTTGAGAAACTCTCCCACTCCTGCATTTATGTGTAACTGCATTTCTTCCTAATCAAACTATTTTCCTCCCATCCTCCCTTCCCCCCATCTCCATTGCAGATTAAATATCGACAACTGAAGAGCTCCGATATGTTTTTTCAATACTCTCGGTAATGCTTTGACTTTGCGATAGTGATGTAAATTTCTTTTTTCATTTCTTGCATTTATTCATTTTTTACTCTGCATTTCCCTTCTCTGCAACGTGACTATTGGTTAAGTTGGTAGCCTTGGGTAGGCCGTGGGTACGCGATTTAGATAGAGTGGTTGGCGATTGGTGGCGGTTGGCAGATTGGCAGTGTTGGGCTGTCGTGACGGTGAAGAGAGGCGCAGGGGCTGGGCTGTCGTCACGTTGAAGAGAGGCATGACGACGGCTAGCCTATCGTGACTGCTGTAGTGGCATGGATGACCGAAAACGGTCATGGGTGGTTTATTGGCAAGACTGGGTCATTGTGACGGTGGAAATCTGGGTCACAGTGGTCGTCGTTGATGTTGTATTAGTAAAGATTTTCTATTTCTGTTTTAGTTTTCTTCTGTTCTTCCAATTGTATTCTTAAACTTCTTTGATTTCCTCAGCAATCGAACATGAATTCTCTCTTACAATTGAGTTCTATATGTACAAGTATTGATTTCTGTGTTCAATTGTTGGAGCCGGGATGGTGGGTGGTGATGTTTGAAAATGGCAGTGGTGGTGAGACTCATGGAGATGGCGGCAGATTGGTGGTATCGATGGTGGTGGTGGTGAGTGACTTGTGGCCCCTGCAATTATCTGATTCCGTTTGTTGGTTCCTACAAAACGCATATAGAGCAAGACACCACTAAAGCCCAGAACCAAAATGGAAAGCGTGCTATTTGGCAGCTCAGAAATAGTAGGAAAAGAATTCCTATGATTTTCTCCCACTTTCTCAACAACCAAACATCTTATAAAAGAAACATCAGGGAAGATATTTTGCTGCCATGGATTATCATCTCAGCTGCCGGAGTGATGAAATGAGTCAGCTGAAGGTAGCACAGTTGACGGCTGACGGCACTTGGTGGCGATGGCGGTGATGAAGGTGGACATCTTTTTCGTTTCCATATATATATATATATATATATATATATATATATATAAACCTGTTTTTTGTGAAAAAAGAAATTCTGTTGTTTTGGGGTGGGATTTTCTTGGGAAAATTAGAAAAATAGGGGATTTGGAGTTAAATATTTGTGGATAAGGGGTCTATTTTGGGAAATTGTGAAAAGGTGGGGTGACTGTTCAAAATTTCTGAACAAGGGGTAGACTTAAGAAAAAAATGAATTTTTTGAAATCAACTAATTTGGACTTCCCAGATTACCCTTCCCGCCAAAAATCGTTGACGTCTGTTCTTACACAAGTCGTTTTTGCAAGAATGCAAGTACGGTTATACGAAAATACTGTCAGTTTGTGCAGATATTCAAGTTGTTTCTGCGCTTCGAACGATGCAATACTAACTTTGTTTAAGGAAAGGGCTTATATTAGAGCACCCAAAGATTTACCTAATATGAACATAAATCTTGGCATATTTGGGGGATTCATTCTCAAATGACATTGATTCTAAGTAAAACCTATGCCGAAAAATCACTCAGACTAATCCCATTAGCACTTTAATTACTTTTAATCAACACTCAACCAAAGAAACTGTTTCCAAGAATACCCAGATTAGGTTTTATCTAAACTTCTATTTTCTTCTAACAGTAAATTTATATTTCCTAGGATACTTTTGAGATGCATAAAACTATAAAGAGTTTTGTGATAATACTTCAATGAATACCAATAGCGCTTGAAATTTTGGAGCAATGTCAAGCATAAAACCAGTATTGCCAACAAACCATTCAATGTTCCCTTCATCACCAGTATAGACAATAGCTGGTGCTCCATGGTGCCAATAATATTCATTAGTAAGATCCTTTTGGTGGAAGATTTTGGAGCTCTTGGGTTGGAATATGAAGTGGTCTAAAACTTGGGGGAAAAATAGATTTTGGATGGAAATATTGGTTTTGTTTTGTTGGCTTGTTCTGCAGGTGAAGTTTGATAGGCATTAGCGAGAAAGTATGCGGCATTGATTCAAGATCTATGTTTATTGCACCCCACCATCTTCATATCAGGTAAATCTTTGGGTGCTCTAATATAAGTCCTTCCCCTAGGCAAAGTTGGTATTGCATCAGTTCGAAGGGCAGAAACGACTTGAATATTTGCACAAACTGACAAGTATTTTTGCATAAGGATACTTGCATTCTTGCACAAAATGACTTGTACTAGAACAGTGGTCAACGATTTTGGCAGGAAGGGTAATCTGGGAAGTCCAAATTAGTTGATTTCAAAAAACCTATTTTTCCTTAAGTCTACCCCTTGTTCAAAAATTTTGAAAAGTCACCCCACTTTTTCATAATTTCCCAAAATAAACCCCTCATCCACAAATTTTTAACTCCAAATCCCCTGTTTTTCTAATTTTCCCAATTTTCTTCTGTCATTATTGTGCCTTTATGATGTGGTATTGTTTGGGAAAAACTAGGAAATGAGGGGTTTTGGGAATAAATATTTGTGAAATGTAGGATTATTTTGAAAACTTAAGAAAAATTGGGGTGACTTTTCAAAATTTTTGAACAAGGGGTCGACTTAAGAAAAATGACTTTTTTGAAATTAATTAATTTGGTCTTCCCAAATTACCCTTCCCACCAAAATCGTTGACCACTATTCTGGTACAAGTCATTTTCTGTAAGAATGTAAGTATAGTTATACAAAGATACTTGTCAGTTTATGCAGATATTCAAGTCGTTTCTTTCCTTCCAACTGATGCAATACTAACTTTGCCTAGGAGAAGGGCTTACATTATAGAGCACCCAAAGATTTGCCTGGTACGAACATGGTGGCCTACAATACACATATATCTTGAATCAATGCTAACATAATTTCCCGAAAACAGAACCAAAATTTCCATATAAAACTAACCCCCCCCCCCCCCCAAAAGGTTTTAGACCACTTCATATTCCAACCCAAGAGCTCCAAGATCTTATATCAAAAGTATCGTACTAATGATCATTATTGGCACCGTGGAGCACCAACTTTTGTCTATATTGGTGATGAAGGGAACATTGAATGGTTTGTTGGCAATACTGGTTTTATGCTTGTCATTGCTCCAAAATTTCAAGCATTATTGGTCTTTATTGAAGTATTACCACAAAACTCTTTACAGTTTTATGCATCTCAAAAGAATTTTAGGAAATACAAATTTGCAGTCGGAAGAAAATTGAAGTTTAGATAAAACCTCATTTGGGTGTTCTTGGAAACAGTTTCTTTGGTTGAATATTGATTAAAAGTAGTTAGAGTGCTGATGGGATTTGTTTGGGTGATTTTTCAGCATAGGCTTTACGGAGAATCAATGCCATTTGGGAAGGACTCCTTCAAATTTGCCACGACCTTGGGCAACTTGATTTCACAACAAGTATTAGTTGACTTTGCGGTGCTGATAAGGAGTTTGAAGCAGAATTTATCTTTTGAAGCATCACATTTTGTGGTATTTGGTGGGTCTACCTACTTTTAGCCTTCAAGTAATATTTGCTAGGGAGGGAGAATTTGGAATTGACATTTGATTAAAATTTCCAAGAACTAGGATTAATGCAATTAGGTGTAGTTCTTTTAGTAATACATACACTCATGGAGAACCCAATAATGAACTTCCTAATGTCTGCCTAGTATTTGCACATTCCGGGGAAGGGAAAAACTTGGATCCTTTATCATATTTCAAGATTTATATTTATTGTACCCCACAATGTTTATACCAGACAAATCTCTGGGTGCTCTAATATAAGCTCTTCTCTTAGGCAAATGCATTAGTTGGAAAAGAAGAAACGACGTATATATCTGCACAAACTGACAAGTATCTTAGCATAACCGTACTTGTATTCTTGCAGAAAACAACTTGTACCAAAGCAAAAGTCAAAGATTTTGGCGGGAAGGGTAATTTGGGAAGACCAAATTAATTAATTTCAAAAAACCCATTTTTGCTTAAGTCTATCCCTTGTTAGAAATTTTAAAAAGTCATTCCACTTTTTCTTAAGTTTTCAAAAGAATCTCACTTTCCACAAATATTTATTCCCCAAACCCTTTATTTCCTAATTTTCCTTAGTGTTTAATTTGTGGTAGTGTTAGAGGTGGAACCGCAACGCACAATACATAAACAGACGTGCGAGGGGTGCTTTGATCGAGATTTTGTAATCGCTTGTAAGCTTCAAGTTAATGGAAAAAATAGAGATGTTAACCGAACTTATTTTTACACTACAAGAAAAAAGGCTTTTAGCGACGAGAAAATCCGTCGCTAAAAGCCTAAAATCCGTCGCTAAATATTTTAGCGACGGATTTACCGTCGCTAAAAGTCCCTCGTATAAAAGCCCGTTACTAATAGTTTGGCGACAAAATTTTCAAATCCATCGTGTAATATTTAAGTTTTTGCGACGGATTTATTTATTAATTAGCGACGGAATATCTGTCTCTAATTATATTTTAAGTATTTTAATTTAATTTTTTTGTTAAATTAGAGACATAATAAATATTTTAGGGACGGAATATTCCGTCGCTAAATGTCTTATTTAGCAACGGAATAATCCGTTGCTAAACACGGATAGTAATAAAAAACTTTTAGCGACGGATATAATCCGTCGCCAAAAGTCAAAATTTTTTTAAAATAAATTTTTTTTATTTTTCTAATGCCCAAACCTGTAATAAAAAAATCAATCCTCAACAACAACGCGCAATAATCAATACACAAAGAAAATTAATCATAAAAAAGACTCATTATGTACAAGCTGGGAACCAGATACAGCTAGTTAGGGGAGAGGAGAAGACTACTAGCCGGGCGCGGGGCCTGGGGGGGGGGGAAGCTGGGACCGGAAACGAGAAGGGGCTCATCAGGGGTTGTCGAGTCCCGGATCTGGATCCTGCTGATCCGGGGCCGGCTCGGCATGTCCAGCTGCAGTACCCTGCTGATCCTGCTCCCTGATCATCCTCAACACCACCGTAGCAATGCGCTGGATCTCCTCGTCGTCCAACAGATGCCGAGGAGCCGGTGTCTGTGGAGGGGCAGTGGGGGGTGAGGACGCTCCTATCACGGCACGAGCAGTCCGACTAGGCAGGCCGCGTATGCGGCCTTTCGGCCGATTGACGACCTCCGGCGTATCCAGCCATCGCTTCAACGCCCCAGTACTCGCATCCGTACTAGTGGACGCTGATGGCTGTCCGGACTGCTCCTCGGACCCCCTAAGCTGTTCATACGAGGCCTGCAAAAATAGTGATTTAACGATATGTTAGGGCATTAATTAACGCAACAGACATTGAGGATAGAAAGACAAAAAATTAACAACTTAAACAAATTGACTCACATCGATCCGCTGGGCAATATCTGAAATATAGTCGCCCGCCCGGTGCGCCTCGTCCTTGTCCTTCTTCCGCACGTGCGTCTGATTATACGTCAGAGCTACGACCTCATCGTCCTCCAGATCCGGGTGCTCGACCGCATTCTTGTGTCGGACGATGTCGTGTGGCACCGACCCCCCCGTGTGCGTCGGATCTTTGTTCTGTCTGTTCTCAGCCCCGCTCTTACTCTTGGCGTCCCAACCTGGATCCGCAGCCCACCGATCTATCATCGCTGTCCATACAGTCGGAGATATCCAATGTGGGGGATATCTCGTCATCTCCGTCATTGGGGCACCCTCGGGCAGCATCTTCTTCCCCGGTCCCGTGCATCGTGGAGCCATCGGCGGTAATTCTTGCCGATGTAAGCAAAGAAGGCCTGCTGCCCCAGTGCCTGCTGCTCAGGCGAGTCAAACGTGAACCCCTCCTGTAAGGCATTCAATAACACAAATTAACTACAGAAAACAAACTCTAATTAAACAAATACTATCGCTGAAAAAAATACTTCACCGTACCAGCCACTCCTCCCATAAGGACTCCCTCGCAGCGGCATCCCAGTCCTTCCAGTACAGGCGTGGCTCGAAGAATCGGCCCTTCACAAGAACGCCGATCTTCGTCCTCGCCTGATTCTCCAGGATCCTGCCAAAGAAGTAAATAAATAAATTAATACAGTTCAAATATAAATTAACACCCCAAAATTTTAAATATAAGGCATGATGTGATATTTTTTTACTTACAGGCCCTCCTGGGTGAGCGTAACTCTCTGTTTACGCTGGGGGTCGATGCGTACCCCGCGTGTCGGACCACGGCCTCGTCGAGATCCTACAAAACACCAACATTAATACAGTTCAAATATACTTTAAATATAAGGTTAGCGAAAATGTACTAAACACCGTTATCAACTATACCTGTGGTAGAACCCACGGAAGAAGGAGAATCAACGCGCGTGTGGGATGAATCTGCGTCGGGTTGGGGCGAAGGCTGGGGCACCATCTGCTATACACGATCACTCTGTGCCTCGTCATCAGTGGGCAATGACGAGGTGGGACCCATTAGGGAGGAAGTAGCTCGGCGTCCAACCCGGCCACGAATAGCCCGTATCCTATCCATATCTGACTTCGTATAGATAAATTACAAATACATTAACACATTAAAAACAATAATTTGGCAGAAATCATCATCGGCACTATATATATATGAACGAAGGTGCAAAAACACATCAATATGAACCAAGTTCTAAAATGTGACTACATTTTTCCCGTGATGTTACAACATTACAAGTCAATCATTTTCAGTTTGAGAATCATCATCATCTTCATCACTTTCCTCGTCGTCCTCTTCTTCACTCGTCGTCCTCTTCATCTTCTAATTCATCCTCTTCATCAGTAGACTCGGTCACATCATCTCCAACACTTTCCACGTCTTCCGCATCATCATCTACGACTTCTTCTCCTACATGAAGTGTTGTTGGAAGAGGAAGATCGTCCTCCTCGTTGTTGACCTCAACAGGGAACAAGACAGGTGGTTGGTCGGCTTGAAAGGAGTCTAGCTCACTGTCATATGTCACGGGCAATTTCTTGGACTTAATAATGTATACCAATGAGATTTGGGATTGGCGACGTCCTCCGCGTAAAAGACTTGTACAGCTTGACTAGCAAACACAAAGGGCTCGTCTGATGCAAGTCTTGACTTGACATTGACATCTACAATCCCTTGAGAGCTAACACGGATTCCTCTACTGCATGTGACATCGAACCACGTACACTTGAACATTACCAGGCGGTTTTGGGAACCCAGATATGTTAGCTCAACAATCTCATCTAGCTCTCCGTAAAAGTCCATGCAATTCTCGGCATAACAGTCGCCGTTGACCAATACTCCACTGTTTTGGGTTTGTTTTGTTCGGTCATCATCTTTTACGTTAAACCTAAACCCGTTGATGATATAGCCTCCGTAACAGGATGTTTGTTTGTTAGGGCCTTCAGCTAGTAATTTCAAGCAAGAGGCCACTGGTCTATCCATTGACTGAACCTATTGTAGATGACGGTAAAAATTAAGGATAAATCAGTATACTAATTGGCCACAGAACTGTATATAACACATAATATCAATGATAACAATCTTACACGCCTTTTGAACCACTGTACAAATTGTGATTTCTAATGAGATTCAAGTCCAGCGGGATCAGTGATTAAAGATTCCGCATCGAACTCACTGCAAACCAATATATATAGTTGACTCGCTTAACACACACTTTCAATTATGTACAGTAATGTAAGTGAATTAAGACTTTAACTTACTCAACGAATGCCGAAACTTCATCGCAATTTAAAAGGGCATATATTGTTGCAGCACTGTATTCTTCATCCGTTAGCCATCGAGTATACGTTCGGCCGAACAGACTACCTGACTGCTTGAATATTGACAATTGCCCTTCCAAATTTGTGTTGTATCCGGGGTCATTTCGGCCTAGTTGATTTAACCTTGTACCAACATCAGGCCCAAAATATTGACTACAAAAGTTTACAAGTTCTTCCATTACGTAAGCCTCCGCAATTGAGCCCTCAACCCGAGCCTTATTGTGGACTTTTTTCTTTAAATGAAACATGAACCTAGAAGTTTAGCGAATCGAGTTAGGTGGAATATCAATGATAACAGGTGTCGCATTAAGTGTAAACGAACAACTGTAACAATTTAAAGATTACCTCTCGAAGGGATACATCCACCGATATTGCACGGGTCCACCCATCTTAGCTTCATATGCCAAGTGAATAGGTAGATGCTCCATTGAATCAAAGAACGAAGGTGGGAAGATTTTCTCCAGCTTGCAAATCGTCACCACAATGTTCTTCTCAAGCACTTCCATGTTACTCACCCGGATCGTAGAAGAACATATATCTCGAAAGAAATGAGATAATTCAGTCAAAGTCTCGCAAACAACCCATGGCAACAGTCCTCGGAAGGCAATATGAATGAATCTCTCCATGAATACGTGGCAGTCGTGACTCTTCATCCCTTGGAACTTGCATTCCGATACATTGCAACAACGAGATATGTTGGACGCAAACCCATCCAGAAGCTTCAAATTCTTAACCCACTGACAGACCTTCTCCACTTGTTTCTTGTCTAGACAGTAAGGTGCTTTCGGAAGTATCGTCCTCCCACTGACTGTCCGAGGATGCAATTCACGGCGTACACCCAACTGTTGTAGATCCCTTCTCGCTTTAAGGTGATCTTTCGATTTGCCCTTGACATTCATCACTGTGTTGAACACATTATCAAAAATGTTCTTCTCAATATGCATCACATCCATGTTGTTTCGGATAACGAGTGTCCTCCAGTAGGCTAACTCCCAGAAGATACAAAATTTTCTCTAGTTGTGCTCTTTCCCGTACCCTAGAATCTTCTGATCTGGCACACCCTTGCCATGTGGTATGTCAGTATCAAGTGCCTCCAAGTGTGAAAGCACTTCTTCACCAGATGGGTAGTCCAGTGTGACAACCTCACGCTGGATTGTCCCATTAAATTTATCCTTCTGCCTACGAAACTGATGGCCCGGTGGCAAAAGCTTACGGTGACATCCGAACCACGAGGGCTTTCCACCGTGCTTTAACGTATGACCGGGGTTCACACCCAAACAAGTAGGGCATGCTAGCTTCCCATGTGTGCTCCAGCCACACGTCATTCCCAATGCGGGAAAATCATGTATAGTCCACATCAAATCAGCCCTCATCTGAAAATTCTGTTTAAGGGATGCATCATATGTTTCGACTCCATGATTCCATAACTGTTTTAAATCATCAATCAACGGCCTTAAATACACATCTATGTCCTTGCCGGGACTCTTCGGCCCCGGAATAAGCAACGACAAGAACATGTACGGCTTCTTCATGCACATGCCTGGTGGAAGGTTGTACGGGACAATAATAACAGGCCAACAGGAGTAAGGCATGGTAGACTGACCGAAAGGGTTGAAGCCATCAGTTGCCAGACCAAGTCTAACATTCCGAACTTCCTGAGCAAAGACTGGATGCCTGCGGTCAAACTCCTTCCACGCCCCTCCATCAGCTGGGTGTGTCAGCACATCGACATCGTTGCTACGAGTCTCACGGTGAGCACTTATATGTTCAGCCGTATTGGAGTAGTAATACATTCTCTGAAGCCGTGGTGTGACTGGGAAATATCGCAATATCTTCCATGCAATGTTTTTCTTCTTCCCTTTGTCCGATTTGTACCTCGAATGATCACATACTGGACACCGTGACAAATCCTTATTCTCTTTCCAGAATAATACATAATCGTTATTGTACGCATCTATCCGCTCATAGCTCAACCCAGGTTTCCTCATCATCTTCTTCGCGTCATAGTACGACGGCGGTAGCTTTTCACTTTCAGGCAGAATTTCTTTGATTAAGGTAACAAACTCGTTAAAACCTTTCTCACTCAGCCCGTGGTCTGATTTTAACTGTAATAACCTACTAACCGCAGACAGCCGTGTGTGTTTCAGAGCTCCATCCCACAGCGGCTCTTCCACAGCTCTCAACAACTCATAAAACTGATGAGCCCCCTCGTTCGACGGTTGTGGACTGTCGTCACCACCTTCGTAACGCCAGTCAACATTAGCATGCCCAGCATCCATAATCATATCTTGGTAATCATATCGTGCCTCCTCCCTAACTTCAGTTTGACTAGCCGGGTTTGACGACAATACTATCGTTTCCCCGTGCTGCGTCCACCTTGTGTATCCACCCATAAAACCATACTGACGAAGATGCCATTTACTTCAATTCTTTTTCTCCAATGCAACAACTCACATCTACCGCACGGACACCTTATCTTATCAAAGTCAACATGTGCAGGATGCGCGTAAGCGAAGTCAAGAAATTCGTCAACGCGATCGTCAAAATCGTCAGCATTCTTCCTTTTCATCCAACTTCGATCGACCGACATGACGACTGAATTATCTTACTGTATACCACCTTCAATTATGACCAATCATTAGGCAGGGTCGATGTAAATATGAATGCATGAATGTGACAACATGTCTATGTATTTCCCTTCCATTCTCTAATAGGTAATGGTTCTATCCCATTCAGAAAAGCACATGTTTATAAAACAGTGAATAACTCATGCTTAGTCCTATGTCTGTAAAAAAATCGGCAGCACCTCCCCGCATTTCTCCAAGTACACGACATCGATTAGGTGTTCTAACATTCATCAAACCTTGCCTTGTAAGGCTTGACGGATGTTCGAACACCAAATCTGTATGCACCCGGAGAAACACTTGAGAATGTGTACCAAATATCCACGACATAGAACACAGAGCATGAGTTGAAACACTGTTTTATAAACACATAACTTTTCCAAATTGTCCAAACTGGACATCTAAAGGCTCATTACAAAGCATTACTTTGTAATGAGTACCTTTGAACGGGAACTAAGGGTTTTATGCATGCATGTTCAGAAATTGATAATATATGCAAGAATCTTTCCGAAATATCAAAACTGCAGAAAGATCTTTGCATATGTTACCAATTCCAGTTTAAATAGAATTCGTTGGCAACGAGTTGAACCATCTCGTTGCCAATGGACTTCGCAAAACAACAACGAATATAAAGAATGCAGGTTTTATAAGAAACGAGTAATTGAACAATCTCTGGGCTAATTAGTGTTAATGAGGATTACCTTGGGTTAATTATAGCTAATTATGGTTGATTAGGAGTAATTAAGGTTATTTTGAGCTAATCGCCGAGTTTAATTGTGTGGAGTCGTGTTAATTAGTCCTAATTAGGGCTAATTAGGCATTAATTGGGTTATGTTAGGGATAATTAGGCTTAATTGGATTATTAGGCTTAATTACGACTACTTAGGCGCGTAATCAGAGTTTAGTTAGGTTTTAGGGTTTAATTAATCTAATCACGGGTCTACAAGATATGAGTAATTAGGGCTAGTTAGGGTTTAATTTGGACTAATTGGTGTTAATTAGGATCAATTTTGAGTAATTACAGCTGATTTAATTTTCTTTGGGTTCTTAGGGTAAATTAAAACTAATTAGGCTCGTTAGAGCTAATTAGGGTTAATTGGGTTCATTAGGGTTAATCGGGACTAATTAGGGCTAATTATAGCCAGTGCTGGAGCCACGATGAGATTCTAAGGGGTGCTAAAAATGTCGCATTAACCTAATTAACCTAAATTCAACAACTAACCATTCAACTAATTCACAGATATCTCAATCCAATTGGGTCACATCCTCCGTTAAAAATCTCAATTCTCAAATTCTCAATGCACAGTCAACAATCTCAATTCCCAATACCTCATATAGGGTGTCGGTATGGTGTCCGACATCTCCGGACACGTCTAAAGACATTGATTTACTTTTTAAATGTCGGACGCCGTGTCCATCACCCCCTGAAGAGGTGATCGACACCTCTTGAAGAGGTGTCCACAAGTATAAAGCCAAATTGTGACATTTCGGTGTCGGTGTCGATCGGACGCGGTGTCCGTGACCTATCGACACCTCGACACCTCATCGACACATCCAGAAACGTGTCGAACACCTCCGAAAACGTGTCGGACACCTCCGGACACGTGTCCGACACCTACCAACACGTACCGACACCTCCGGACACGTCCAAAGTCATTGATTTATTTTTTAAATGCCGGACAACGTGTCTGTCAACCCTTCATCAAGAGGTGTGTACGTCGATCAGACGCTGTGTCCATGTCTGTGCTACCTAATGGGGATCTTAATCCAATTGGGTCCCATCCTCCCTCCCGCCCAATGCAATAAAAATTAATAAAAATCACACATTCAATCCAATTGGGTCCCATCCTCCGTCAACAATCTCAATTCTCAAATGCTCAATGCAATAAAAATCACACATTCAATCCAATTGGGTCCCATCCTCCGTCAACAATCTCAATATCTCAAATGCTCAATGCACAATTAACAATATAACATCATCAATTAACAACCTAAAATCATCAATTAATAGTCTCATTTACTTCAAATGCACAACTAATAACCTAAAATCATCAATTAACAACCTAAAATCATCTATCGATTGGATTAGGGCATTCAATTTAGGGTTCAATTAGGGGTTCAAATAGTTTAATTTAGGGTTCGGTTCAATTAGGGGTTCAAGTAGTTTAATTAGGGTTCGATTACATCAATTTAGGGTTCAATTATAGTTCAATTTAGTGGTTGGTTGAATTGGGGCATTCAATTAGGGGGTTCAATAAGTTCAATTTAGGGTTTGGTTGCATTAGGGCATTCAATTTAAGGTTCAATTAGTTTAATTTAGGGTTCAATTTGATTAAGGCATATTTAGGGTTTAATTAGGATTCAATTACTTCAATTTAGAGTTCGGTTGAATTGGGGCATTCAATTTAGGGTTCAATTAGTTCAATTTAGGGTTCGATTGGATTATGGCATACAATTTAGGGTTCAATTAGGGGTTCAATTTAGGGTTCGGTTGGATTAGGGCATTCAATTTAGGGTTCGATTGGATTGGGGCATTCAAGTTAGGGTTCAATTAGGGGTTCAATTAGTTTAATTTAGGGTTCGATTCGATTATGCCATTCAATTTAGGGTTTAATTAGAGTTCAATTACTTCAATTTAGGGTTCAATTAGGCCAAATGCTTCATAATCAACAAATTCAGAAGACAAAATAATGGCCAAACGTCCAAATTAACAACAACATCAGATTATACATGGCAGAGAAGACAAATTCAAATATGGCCAAATGCTTGATAATCAACTTTGAAAAATAAACAACAAGATTAATTTAGGGCAATTGACATACAGATCTCGAGGTGGGTACGACGATGGCGGCGTTGGTGGTGCGTTGGCAGTGGTGGGCTTCGTCGCGCGGCGCAAGTGGAGGGCTTTGTGGCACGGCGGTAGTGGAAGGCTTGGTGGCGCGGCGTCGGGTGGGGGACGGGGGTGTCGCCGGAGGTGGGTCGCCGTAGAGAAGGGTCGCCGGAGGTGGGTCGCCGTAGAGGGGGGGTGAGAGAAGAATTTCGGAGAGTGAAACGGGGAGAGAGAAACAAACCCGATGTGGGTTTATATTGAGGATCTTTAGCGACGGAATAACCATCGCTAAAAATCCGTTGGTGAAGGTCTGACTTTTGCCGACAGACTTTTTAGCGACGGTTTTATTCCGTCGTTTTAATAATTTAAAAAACCTTCAGAAAATACTAATTTTCTAAAAAAAATTTGGCAACAATAACTCCGTTGCTAAAAGTCGGGCGTTAAAAGTCCGTCTGCAAATACTTTTACCGACGGTGGCTTTCCTCGGTAATAGTATTAAACGATGGATTTTAAACGACGGGATATTCCGTCGCTTAAAGGCCTTTTTAGCGACGGAATACCTTCCGTCGCTAAAAATCCGTCGCAAAATACATATTTTCTTCTGGTGTTAATGGTTGGTGCTTTACTTTTATCATTAAAATTTATTAATAATGTTTTAGCATTTTATAGTTGCGTTATTATTCAGTTTGAAGCACAATATTTGATGCATTCAATGAAAAGAGATAGTTCAAAAAGCTGGATGATTTAACATACTCTTCGGCAGCATGTTTATATGTCCAAGGATGTTCGTGCTTATTTAAGTGAAATGCATTATGTCTAATATGTAAATTTAAATATACTCTCTTTTCTTTCCGTGATATTATTTTTTGGGTTTTTATTAAATGCTACGTAAATTTTTTTCTAGGATTTACACAAAATGAAGGAGTCGCACATGTATCGCATGTGTATGACTACTCTTACAGTATAGATTAAAGAATAACATGGTTTGATATAACACCTTTTTAGTGTTACATAATTAGCAATTTAGCATGATGACACTTGGCATAAAAAGAGAATTGTTGAAAAATTATATAAAAGAAAAAAAAACAAAAACACGAATAACGATTTTAAGGCCATGTTTGGTTTTCACTTTTTAAAACAATCATATATCATACTTGATTATTTAACAAATTAAAAACTTTATTTTTGCTTTTTATAATTTAAAATTCATTAAAAAATATAGGCAAATTATATCTGACGGTCAAGCTTGACGCCATCAACGTAGACCTTTACAGTGCTGGCATCTACGTCGTGGATAACATTCAGCCGAAACCACCTTCCATAAATGCATGGTAGAAGGACTTGACGGCCGTAGTACGTGAGCGTGCCATTTTCTACTAGAAGCATCATGGTCGTGGAATGAGGTCTTGCCCCGAAGACCTGCATGATGCAAACACCAGATGTCCCTTCTGGGATATATCCATAGCCTTCGAATTGCCAAACACCAGAGTTGTAGTCGTATCCCTGAGAGGTGAATGAAGATCATAAGATGGTGCCTTCTCACCAGAATTAGGAAGTTAAGGTAAAGAGAAGGAAAAAGCCGAACTTCAGCTCCATGCTGCAGAAAGAAGCTCTAGAATTCTTGTCTCGTGAAAAAGTCAAAAGAATTCCTGTGCAACTGTTACTTTTTATGTTATTTCAGTCATGGACTAAAGTTCTGACATGAAATTCTTGGAACGGCCAAAGTTTTCTGCATGAAAACAATTGGACGTATATTTGCGTGTTTTTCTTCTTGGAAAAGACTGCAACTAATCGAAATGTTAGTAACTATATATAAGGAAATGTTTCGTACAATAATCCAAGGGAAACAGAAACTCTAGCAATTGTTTTAATTCATGATCACAATTTAAGAAGCTAGGAGTGCATTTCCATCAGCATATTATTGACACCTTGAACTGTTTTCTACTTCATCTGGAAAGCAAGTGTGCCAATATCATACAAGAATTCAAAGCCTTCAAATAGGCTCATTTTCTACAGACTTGCGCATTCTTTTCTAATTAAGTTTGAGTTCCTCTTACTTTTTTGACTACTTCTTGAAGCTCGACGTGAATATAAAACCTACGCCGATCGATGATGCAATTTGATAAGCAAAACGAACGAGAAAGGGTTCAAACAGCTTACATTTATACGAATCTCAGTACGTGGACCAGTTTGGCTGGTAGGGGTGTGAGGCTTATCAGTTTCGAACACCCACAACTTATGGACACCATCAACGAAGCTGTATCGTTGATCTTCTGGGACATCATAGGGCCTCTGAATTACAAAATTTGACTGGTTTAGAGGGAGAGAAACGAAATGTCTAGTGGGATCGACAGGTCCCCAAGCTACTGTTTGGTAACAAACAAGGCAAGGAAGGATTGAATACGACAGGAAAAGAAAGGAAGAAGTCATTCTCTTCAGCCCCGTAGGAAGTAGATAGGAAAGGAAAGGTGACAAGGAAATAGAAAATGTAGAGCAACTGTGTTCGGTACTATATATATATATATATATATATATATATATATATATATATATAGACACACACAAGTAAGAAGTGAATCAATTTGTTTTACCTTAATTTTTCGGTAGGATTATATATAATTATCAGAATAATACTATTTAAGAAATGAGCGCGTTGACAACCATACACCTTTGCCATGCAAATAGTTGAATTAATACGAGCCAAGAGATTACGTGAACGTATCGCCAGCAAAGAAATTAAATTAGAACACCAATTCGGCGTTCAGATTGTTGGGGCATGATTTGGATGAGGTAATATTCAATCTTAGCGGTAGTTTAACACATACAAACCAAAGAAATCACTAAGAACACCTTCACATTAAAGCATTCAAACGTCAGACTCTAACACATACACACTACAAGGAAAAAAGTTTTTAGCGACGGACTTTTAGCGACGGAATAAAATATTGACTGTAAAAACGTTGATATTTTACCGACGTCTGTAAAAATATTGCTGAAACCGTCGCTAAATATTTTTAGGGAATTTTATAAATTTTGATAATTTTTTAAGCAACGGAATGATACCGTCGCTAAAAATATCCGTCTGTTAAAATGTTTTTACCGACGGACCTTTAGCGACGGGATAATTCCGTCGCTAAAGCTTCTTTAATACGCTAAGATTTCTCTCTCTCTCTCTCCCTGTTTCTCTCTCTGTCCCTCGTTTCTCTCTCTGTCGTCGTTTCTCTCTTTGTCGTCGTTTCTCTCTCTGTCAGCGTTCTCACCTCCTGCGATCCCCCCTCACGGTGACCCACCTCCACAACGTTCCTCCCCACCACCACGCCGGTGAAAGGCCCTCGCCTCCATCCCTCCTCACCAGCCCCCCATGTCGACAACAGGCCCCCGCCACCCACCACACTGTCCTTCCCTCTCCCCTCACATCTGCCATCCCCATAGCCACCTCGCCGCCCCGCAGCTACCCCACTACTGCCACAGCCACCTCACAGTCACACCACCATCGCCACAGTTCCTCCCCCTCCATCGCACCACCACCCTCTGCCGCCTTTCGCGCCCCACTGCCGCTGCCTTCCATGCGCCACTGTCGTCATCCGCCTCACACCACCACTGCTCGAACTCTCTTTTTTTCCTGGTTAGAAATTATTTATCATATTGAATCTGTTCAAATATGCTAGAAATTATAGTATGCTAGAAATTATTTATCGCATTGAATCTATTGTTATAATGTAATTGTATTTAATCTGTTGTAATGTAATTGTATTTAATTTGTTGTAATGTAATTAAATTTAATTTTTTTTGTTCTTCCCTACAAATTTTGTGCATAATTTTCGGTATATGCTTGGAATAAATGTTTGGCTGTGTTACAAACATGCTTTGCTTTGATACTAATTTGATTTTGAACTTCAGTAAGGTTATAATAGAGTTTTTCAGTTTTCGGTTTCTTTCTTTTATTTCGATGCTCGACTTAAAATTAATTCCTGACTCCGACGGTAGTCATGAGTCCTCTAATTAACTACAATAACACCACAACACCTAAACTATTGTTGTTGACAGATGATGGGACCCAATTGGATTGAGATACCTATTAGTTAGCACAGACACGGACACCACGTCTGATCGACGGTGTCCGACATTTAAAAAATAAATCAACGTATGACGATGTGTTCGGAGGTGCTTGTCCGGAGGCGTCGGACACGTGTTGGTATGTGTCGGACACGTGTCCGTAGGTGTCGTACGAGGTGTCAGACACGTATCAAACACCATATCGATACCCTATATGAGGTGTCGGAATTGAGATTGTTGACTGTGCATTCAATTTATGTTAATTAGGTTAACGTGACGTTTTTAGCATGCACTCCCTGGAATCTCATTAGCTATAATTAATTCTGATTAATAATATTTTAATAAATCAATTAACCCTAATTAGCTCTAACGAGCCTACTTAGTTTTAATTAACCCTAAGAAACCAATGAAAATCAAATTAGTTGTAACTACCCCAAATTAGCCCAAATGAACCCAATTATGCGCATATTGATTATAATTAGCCTAGTTAGTCGTAATTAGCACTAATATAATCCAATTAAGCCTAATTAGTCCTAATTAGGACTAATCAACACTACTCGACACAACTAAACCCTGGTTAGGATTAAATAACCCTAATTAGTCCTAATCAACCCTCATTAGTTGTAATTATCCGAAACAACTCCTCATTAATAATAATTAGCCCTAACATAACTCAATTAAGCCTAATTAGCCCCAATTAGGACTAATCAACACTGCTCGGCATAATTAAACCCTAATTACAACTAAATAATCCTAATTAGTCCTAATCAACCCTAATTAGCTATAATTATTCAAAACAACTCCTCATTAATATAATTAGCCCTAACTAGGGATGGCAATGGGGCGGGTCGGATGCGGATCTTATAAGATCCGCACCCGCCCCGCAACCTTTGAAATCCTACCCCGCCCCGTACCCGCCCCACACCGGGTTATAAAATCTCAAAACCATATCTAACCCTAAAATACTTCAAAAAACCCGTCCCCTCCCCGCAGTGACGCTGCTGTGACAGTGATGATCCTGTTCGGTTCCTCGCGCTTCTCAATCTAACATAAAGATATTGCTAACGGATGGCCCAGATTCACCTGCAGGAATGGCAGAAGGCTCAAATCGAGATGGTTGAGGTAAAGGGTGGACAAACAGTGGAGATGTTTGTGAGGGTTTTCGGCCTAGGTGGAAGTGGATGGCTCACGGCTTTGGTGAATTGTTAGATCTTCGTGCGTCACCATCGATGTGAAGGAGATGCAGAGAAGAAGGAGGCGCGACGGCCGGTGGTGCGAAGGAGATCTTTGTAAGTCACCATCGGTGCGAAGGAGATGGAGAGAAGGAGGCACGACGACCGGCGGTACGAAGGGAGATCTTTGTGAGTCAGCGTCGGTGAGAAGGAGATGGAAAGAAGAAGTAGGCGCGACGGCCAGTGGAGGCACCTTTGTCGGCAGAGAGAAATTAGTGTTGCTTTGTCGGCAGAGAGAGAGAGAGATCAGAGAAGATGGAAATTAGGGCAGAGAGTGAGAGATCTTCTCTTATATATGTTGGGATGGATGGTTATGATTGAAAGACGTATAGGGTAAATACAGTGGGGCGAGAACGGGTTGCGGGGCGGGTACCGGGGAGGATTGGACGAAATACCATACCCGCCCCTAACCCGTTGCGGATTTTAAAAAAAATACCATACCCGCCCCGTGGCTCGGTCAAAGTAAAAAAAACCAGCTCCTATCAGACCGGGGCGGAGCGGGGATCCGCCGGTTACGGGTCTTATTGCCATCCTTAGCCCTAACATAACCTAATTAAGCCTAGTTAGTCCTAATTAGGACTAATTTGCACTGCTCGGCACAATTAAATCCTAATTAGGACTAAATAACCCTAATTAGTCCTAATCAATCCTAATTAGCTATAATTATCTGAAACTACTCCTCATTAATAATAATTAGCCCCAACATAACCCAATTAAGCCTAATAGAGGCACTAATTAGGACTAATCAGCACTACTCGGCACAATTAAACCCTAATTAGGACTAAATAACCCTAATTAGTCCTAATCAATCCTAATTAGCTATATTAGCCCAAGGTACTCCTCATTAACACTAATTATCCCTAACATATCTTAACAAATCCTAATTAGATTAGCTTTTTCCCATAACGCTAAACCCTGAACCTTGATACTCGTAATTAACCCTAATAACCCAGTTAGCTCTAATTAGCCTTTGTGCATCCCATAATCACTCCATATTACCCAGAGATGGTTCAATTACTCGTTGTTTACAAACCCTGCCTTCTTTATATTAGTTGTTGTTTTGAGAAGTCCATTGGCAACGAAATGGTTCAACTCGTTGCCAACGAATTCTATTTAAACTGGAATTGGTAACATATGCAACGATCTTTTTGCAATTTTGATATTTTGGAAAGATTCTTGCATATGTTATCAATTTCTGAACGCATGCATGCATAAAAACCCTTAGTTCCCGTTCAAAGGTACTTATTACAAAGTAATGCTTTGTAATGAGCCTTTGGATGTCCAGTTTGGACAATTTGGAAAAGCTGTGTTTATAAAACAGTGTTTCGACTCATGCTCTATGTTCTATGTCGTGGATATTTGGTACACGTTCTCATGTGTTTCTCCGGGTGCATACAAATCTGGTGTTCTAACATCCGTCAAACCTTGCAAGGCAAGGTTAGATGACTGTTAGAACACCTAATCGATGTCGTGTACTTGGAGAAATGGGGGGAAGTGCTGCCGAATTTTTCGCAGACATAGGACTAAGCATGAGTTCTTCACTATTTTATAAACATGTGCTTTTCTGAATGGGATAGGACCACTACCTATTAGATAATGGAGGAGAAATATATATACATGTTGTCACATTCATGCATTCATATTTACATCGACCCTGCCTAATGACTGGTCCTAATTTATAGTAATCGTCATGTCGGTCGATTGAAGTTGGATGAAAAGGAAGAACGCTGATGATTTTGAGTGTCGCGTTGACGAATTTCTTGACTTCGCTTATGCACATCCTGTACATGTTGACCTTGATAAGATAAGGTGTCCGTGCGGTAGATGTGAGTTGTTGCATTGGAGAAAAAGAATTGAAGTAAAATGACATCTTCGTCGGTATGGTTTTATGGGTGGATACACAAGGTGGACGCAGCACGGGGAAACGATAGTATTGTCCTTTAACCCGACTAGTCAAACTGAAGTTAGGGAGGAGCCACGTTATGATTACCGAGATATGATTATGGATGCTGGGTATGCTAATGTTGACTGGGGTAACAACGGTGGTGACGACGGTCCCCAACCACCGAATGAGGGGGCTCATCAGTTTTATGAGTTGTTAAGAGCTGTGGAAGAGCCGCTGTGGGATGGAGCTCCGAAACACACACGGCTGTCTACGGTTAGTAGGTTATTACAGTTAAAATCAGACCACGGGCTGAGTGAGAAAGGTTTTAACGAGTTTGTTACCTTAAACAAAAAATTTTGCCCGAAAGTGAAAAGCTACCGCCGTCGTACTTTGACGCGAAGAAGATGATGAGAAAACTTGGGTTGAGCTATGAGCGGATAGATGCGTGTAATAACGATTGTGTATTGTTCTAGAAAGAGAATAAGGATTTGTCACGATGTCCAGTATGTGATCATTCGAGGTACAAACCGGACAAAGGGAAGAAGAAAAACATTGCATGGAAGATATTACGATATTTCTTGGTCACACCACGGCTTCAGAGAATGTACAACTCCTCCAATACAGCTGAACATGTGAGGGCTCACCGTGAGACTCGTAGCAACGATGCCCATGTGCTGACACACCCAGCTGATGGAGAGGCGTGGAAGGAGTTTGACCGCAGGCATCCAGTCTTTGCTCAGGAAGTTCGGAATGTTAGACTTGGTCTGGCAACCGATGGGTTCAACCCTTTCGGTCAGTCTACATCGCCTTACTCTTGTTGGCCAGTTATTATTGTCCCGTAAAACCTTTCACCAGGCATGTGCCTGAAGAAGTCGTACATGTTCTTGTCGTTGCTTATTCTGGGGCCGAAGAGTCCCAACAAGGACATAGATGTGTATTTAAGGCCGTTGATTGATGAGTTAAAACAGTTATTGAATCATGGAGTCGAAACATATGATGTATCCCTTAAACAAAATTTTCAGATGAGGGCTGCTTTGATGTGGACTATACATGATTTTCCCGCATTGGAAATGATGTGTGGCTGGAGCACACATGGGAAGCTAGCATGCCCTGCTTGTATGGGCGTGAACCCCGGTCACACGTTAAAGCATGGCGGAAAGTCCTCGTGGTTTGGATGTCACCGTAAGCTTTTGCCACCGGGCCATCAGTTTCGTAGGCAGAAGGATAAATTTGACGGGACAATCGAGCGTGAGGTTGTCACACTGGACTACCCATCTGGTGAAGAAGTGCTCTCACACCTGGAGGCACTTGATACTGACATACCACACGGCAAGGGTGTGCCAGATCAGAAGATTCCAGAGTATGGGAAAGAGCACAACTGGAGAAAATTTTGTATCTTCTGGGAGTTAGCCTATTGGAGGACGCTCGTTATCCGAAACAACATGGATGTGATGCATATTGAGAAGAATGTTTTTGATAATGTGTTCAACACAGTGATGAATGTCAAAGGCAAATCGAAAGATCACCTTAAAGCAAGAAAGGATCTACAACAGTTGGGTGTACGACGTGAATTGCATCCTCGGACAGTCAGCGGGAGGACGATACTTCCGAAAGCACCTTACTGTCTAGACAAGAAACAAGTGGAAAAGGTCTGTCGGTGGGTTAAGAATTTGAAGCTTTCGGATGGGTTTGCGGCCAACATATCTCGTTGTTGCAATGTATCAGAATGCAAGTTTCAAGGGATGAAGAGTCACGACTGCCACGTATTCATGGAGAGATTCATTTATATTGCCTTCCGGGGACTGTTGCAACGGGTTGTTTGTGAGACTTTGACTGAATTATCTCATTTCTTTTGAGATATATGTTCTTCTACGATCCGGGTGAGTAACATGGAAGTGCTTGAGAAGAACATTGTGGTGACGATTTGCAAGCTGGAGAAAATCTTCCCACCTTCGTTCTTTGATTCAATGGAGCATCTGCCTGTTCACTTGGCATATGAAGCTAAGATGGGTGGACCCGTGCAATATCGGTGGATGTATCCCTTCGAGAGGTAATCTTTAAATTGTTACAGTTGTTCGTTTACATTAATGCGACACCTGTTATCATTGATATTCCACCTAACTCGATTCGCTAAACTTCTAGGTTCATGTTCCATTTAAAGAAAAAAGTTCGCAATAAGGTCGGGTTGAGGGCTCAATTGCGGAGGCTTACGTAATGGAAGAACTTGTAAACTTTTGTAGTCAATATTTCGGGCCTGATGTTGATACAAGGTTAAATCAACTAGGCCGAAATGAGCCCGGATCGAGCACAAATTTGGAAGGGCAATTGTCAATATTCAAGCAGTCTGGTAGTCCGTTCGGCCGAACGTATACTCGATGGCTAACTGATGAAGAGTACAGTGCTGCAACAATATATGCCCTTCTAAATTGCGATGAAGTTTTGGCATTCGTTGAGTAAGTTAATGTCTTAATTCACTTACATTGATGTACATAATTGAAAGTGTGTGATAAGCGAGTCAACTATATTGGTTTGCAGTGAGTTCGATGCGGAATCTTTAATCACTGATCCCGCTGTATTGAATCTCATCGGAAATCACAATTTGTACAGTGGTTCAAAAGGCGTGTAAGTTCTTAACGAAATTATATTATGTGTTATATACAGTTCTGTGGCCAATTAGTATACTGATTTATCCTTAATTTTTACCGTCATCTACAATAGGTTCAGTCAATGGATAGACCAGTGGCCTCCTGCTTGAAATTACTAGCTGAAGGCCCTAACAAACAAACATCCTGTCATGGAGGCTATATCATCAACGGGTTTAGGTTTAACGTAAAAGATGATGACCGAACAAAACAAACCCAAAACAGTGGAGTCTTGGTCAACGGCGACTGTTATGCCGAGAATTGCATGGACTTTTACGGAGAGCTAGATGAGATTGTTGAGCTAACATATCTGGGTTCCCAAAACTGCCTGGTAATGTTCAAGTGTACGTGGTTCGATGTCACATGCAGTAGAGGAATCCGTGTTAGCTCTCAAGGGATTGTAGATGTCAATGTCAAGTCAAGACTTGCATCAGACGAGCCCTTTGTGTTTGCTAGTCAAGCTGCACAAGTCTTTTACGCAGAGGACGTCGCCAATCCCAAATCTCATTGGTATACAGTTATCAAGTCCAAGAAATTGCCCGTGACATATGACAGTGAGGTAGACTCCTTTCAAGCCGACCAACCACCTGTCTTGTTACCTGTTGAGGTCAACAACGAGGAGGACGATCTTCCTCTTCCAACAACACTTCATGTAGGAGAAGAAGTCGTAGATGATGACGCGGAAGACGTAGAAAGTGTTGGAGATGATGTGACTGAGTCTACTGATGAAGAGGATGAATTAGAAGATGAAGAGGACGACGAGTCCCACGAAGAAGAGGACGACGAGTCTAGTGAGGAAGATGATGATGATTCCCAAACTGAAAATGATTGACTTGTAATGTTGTAACATCACGGAAAAAATGTAGTAACATTTTAGAACTTGGTTCATATTGATGTGTTTTTGCACCTCTGTTCATATATATAGTGCCGATGATGATTTCTGCCAAATTATTGTTTTTAATGTGTTAATGTCTTTGTAATTTATCTATACGAAGTCAGATATGGATAGGATACGAGCTATTCGTGGCCGGGCTGGACGCCGAGCTGCTTCCTCCCTGGTGGGTCCCACCTCGTCATTGCTCACTGATGACGAGGCACAGAGTGATCACGTACAGCCCCAGCCCCAGTCGTTGGCCGTCGCCCCAGCCCGACGTAGATTCATCCCACACGCGAGTTGATTCTCCTTCTTCCGTGGGTTCTACCACAGGTATAGTTGATAACGGTATTTAGTACATTTTTGCTAATTTATATTTGAAGTATATTTGAACTGTATTAATGTCTGTGTTTTGTAGGATCTCGACGAGGCCGTGGCCCGACACGCGGGGTACGCATCGACCCCCAGCGTAAACAGAGAGTTACGCTCACCCAGGAGGGCCTGTAAGTAAAAAAAATCACATCATGCCTTATTTTGAACATTTGGGATGTTAATTTATATTTGAACTGTATTAATTTATTTATTTACTTCTTTGGCAGGATCCTGGAGAATCAGGCGAGGACGAAGATCGGCGTTCTTGTGAAGGGCCGATTCACCGAGCCACGCCTGTACTGGAAGGACTGGGATGCCGTGCGAGGGAGTCCCTATGGGAGGAGTGGCTGGTACGGTGAAGTATTTTTTCCTGCGATAGTATTTATTTTCTAAATTAATTTGTGTTATTGAATGCCTTGCAGGAGGGGTTCACGTTTGACTCGCCTGATCAGCAGGCACTGGGGCGGCAGGCCTTCTTTGCTTACATCGCCAAGAATTACCGCCGATGGCTCCACGACGCACGGGACCGGGCGAAGAAGATGCTGCCCGATGGTGCCCCGATGTCGGAGATGATGACATATCCCCCACATTGGATATCTCCGACTGTATGGGGGGAGATGATAGATCGGTGGGCTGCGGATCCAGGCTGGGACGCCAAGAGTAAGAAGGGGGCCGAGAACAGACAGAACAGAGATCCGACGCACACGGGGGGTCGGTGCCACACGACATCGTCCGACACATGAATGCGGTCCAGAACCCGGATCTGGAGGAGGATGAGGTCGTAGCTCTGACGTATAACCAGACACACGTGCGGAAGAAGGACAAGGACGAGGCGCACCGGGCCGGCGACTATGTTTCGGATATTGCCCGGCGGATCGATGTGAGTCGATGTGTTTAATTAAGTTGTTAATTTTTTCTTACTATCCTCAATGTCTGTTGCGTTAATTAATGCCCTAACATATCTTTAAATCACTGTTTTTGTAGGCCTCGTATGAACAGCTTAGGGAGTCCGGACAGCCATCAGCGTCCACTAGTACGGGTGCGAGTACTGGGGCGTTGAAGCGATGGCTGGATACGTCGGAGGTCGTCAATCGGCCGAAAGGCCGCATACGCGGCCTGCCTAGCACGACTGCTCGTGCCGTGATAGGAGCGTCCTCACCCCCCACTGCCCCTCCACAGACACCGGCTCCTCGACATCCGTTGGACGAGGAGGAGATCCAGCGCATTGCTACGGTGGTGTTGAGGCTGATCAAGGAGCAGGATCAGCAGGGTATCGCTGCCGGACATGCCGAGCTGGCCCCGGATCAGCAGGATCCAGATCCAGGACTCGGCAACCCCTGATGAGCCCCTTCTCGTGCCCGGTCACAGCTTGTCCCCCTTCCCCCCGCCCCGTCGCAGCTTGTCCCCCCCTCCCCCCGCCCGGCTTGTACATCATGACTATTTTTTCTAATTGATTGTATATATTTCTTTGTGTATTGATTATTGTGCGTTGTTGAGAATTGTGTATTGACTATTTTTTTAATTGATTGTATATATTTCTTTGTGTATTGATTATTGTGCGTTGTTGAGAATTGAAATTTTCATTACAAGTCTGTGTAATAGAAAAATAAAAAAAAATTGACTTTTGGCGACGGATTAATTCCGTCGCCAAAAGTCTTTCTTATACTAACTTTTGGCTACGGAATATTCCGTCGCCAAAAGTCTTATTTAGCGACGGAACATTCCGTCGCCAAAACATTATTCCGTCGCTAAATTCACAAAACAGAAAATAAATTAAAATGCGTAAAATATAATTAGCGACGAAATATCCGTCGCTAATTAATAAATAAATCCGTCACAAAAAGTGCGATATTAGACGACGAATTTGAAAATTCCGTCGCCAAACTTTTAGTAACTGTCTTTTATACGAGGGACTTTTAGCGACGATATATCCATCGCTATAACTTTTAGCGACAGATTTTGAGCTTTTAACGACAGATTTTCCTGTCGCTAAAAGCCATAAGAAGAAATCACTAAGAACACCCTTACGTTAAAGCATTCAAAAGTCAGACTTTCCTTGGTTGATTTCTGTATATTGCTCTGCATCATATTTGTACCAAGTGAAAACTCATGGCCTCAGCATACAGCCGGCTGCACTAAAAATGGACAACAAATGAGCTGTATTTGTGCATTCTGTTACATGGCATGCTTACCAAAGAGGCGATCTTGACTAGGTCATTTCTAAAATCCCTTTACTTTTACCGTGGAATCTTGAGACTCATGCTTGTATGGAAAATTGATTATAAGCTAAACATCAGATTCTAACTAGGCCAGTTGAAGTTACTAGACTCGCAACAATATGTAGATGTTACTTTATGATTAATCTGGATTTTAATCTATATTGTAATTCCCGGTACCTTTCTTTATCCTTAAATTTGATTTATTGTCATAAAGAAACAAAGGTAGTTGAACGCTCGGTAGCATCACACATCATGTGTGATGCTACTCATTTTCATGCTGTTACTGGCTAGTATCATGTTGCTGAATTCTGCATTCAATTCAAGGAAAGATGGCGCTCGTTCTAACGAGATTCGGGTGCATAGGTTTATCATAGGTTTATTTTTGGTGTAACACCATTTTGGTGTTACACTGAAAGTGATTCTGGTGACGATACGTATCTGAAATGAGGATAAAATTATAAAATACATTTTTGGTGTTAGATAACTACCTACATATAATAATGACAAGTGGCATTCTAAGAAAATCTGTAAAAGGTGACACAAAATAAAAATCTTAATTGGTAAGTAACTACTCATTAAAATATGTTTAGTTTTTAAAAGTTAAAATTCATCAAAAAATATAGTTAAAAAAATTTAAATGCCAAATTTGATACGAAAATAATATTTCGGCAACTTATTTTTGGACACATACGGCTAACTTGTTTTTCTACTATTTAAGATTCATTTTACTAAATATTCTGTTATTTAATTTGTTTTTATTGAATATGATAATAAACATGTATACGCATTATTTGATTTTTTTTTTTTATGCTATTAATTTTATTTCCGCACCTATATCGTGCATGCCACGGTATCACTAATGTTAATCAATACTAACAGTCCAACTGAATGACTCGATTAAAGATTGCTTTTGGGTGCACACTTATGACAATGGGGCCACATAGTCCAACTTGGGCTTCTTACATTCGGGCTGTGGTATTATATGTAACAACCATGATCCAACCAATGTCTTTCTTCAAAAAACTATCCAGATAGATATTTAAGAGTTCATATTCAAAGTCGTAGGAGGTCAATCACAAATTCCCCCGCCTCCGGTACACGATATTACAATGTTGAGGGTCTTGTCTCTCCGGTCCAAAATTTGCTATCAACGGAAAAAATTCGCTTCTAAAGCCGGTTCGACAACTTTAACACTAATTTTACAATTGTCGCTATATGTTATTACAGATGCATCTACGCAGGAAAAATATTTTGTTGCTGCCAGGTCTCTGAACTGGAAATTCTTAACTGGCTCAAAAACATTTTGGGGTCCTTTTAAGATGTGGAGTGCTAACTTTGGAGGTTGAGATTTGCGTAGAATGCTTGTGTTTGGAATAGAGTAGAGATTGTAGAATGTTTTGGAATGTTAGAAAACACATCAATTATCATAATTCTCCGGGAAAATGTTTATTAGTACAAGAAAAAATAGTATTGAGTTTCATCAGAGGGTCAAAGTCCAAATTGCCAAAGTAAGGTTTGAGAAGAACAAAAAGCTTCTGTTATGGGAAGCTTCGTGCTTATCTCTGAGTTGCTTTTCGGACTCACGTACTGATGAAAACTAAAGGAAAATAAACTTTTTGCGCTTGATCGAGGCAACGTGCGGTTATATATTGACTCATTTTTTTAACTATGGTGTGACCAAATTTGTAGCTCGGGCAAAAAAAGATATGTCAGAGTTGAATTAGAGGTTGTTTAAAGTGTCTGCCGCAAATTCCTTCATTTAATAAGTTGGTCTTTTGTTGCTCTCTTCATCAATGGCAATTAGTAAAGCCGAACCGTGTAATGTTGTAGGTACCTACCTCTCTTACAATTTTGTTAGTTTTATGTTTTCTGTCGCATTTGAAATTAGAATAACATTTATAAAAGTAATGCTTCTAAAATTGTAAATTGCTCTGACCCAAGACATGTATGTTTGATATTAGAACGATCCTTCTTTTTTCTCTTTTTTCGCTTGGGTTTATTTGAACTGGTCTGGGGTGTAGAATAGGTAATCAATCAGTATGCGCCTAAGGCTGTAGATTAATAAGATGTATACTAATTATGGATCCATCTTACTAATTAACCTTTTAGTTTTTAATTAACAAATAGTGAACAAAAATGCAAACTTCAGCTTCACGGGTTGTTATAAGTTTGCCCTTTCCACCTTCCTACCTCAAGAAAGACAAGGATTAGGTAGATCAACGAAATAAAGTTATCTTGCACAGTCGGTAAAAGAGATACCAATCTTAGTCTAACGAAGACAAAGCAAAACAAAAGAAAGATGCTATACGCCAACTTTTGCCACTGCTTCGCGAGCAAAGCTGTGGGCAGGTTATATCCTATATATATATATTTAAGGGTTTTAAACGGTCTTCCAGATGAGTGATTTGAAGTAAACATTATTTTTAACTTGGAATGAATGACGGAACAAAGTTGACTGGCTACAACTATTTTTTAAAGTTTGTAATAACGAAGCTCGTACAGCCATATTTAAGGGTTTTGTAACATATGGATTCGGAAAAAGTTCTAGAAGGATTTTACGGAGTCACCATTTTGTTTTATTAAACAAAGAGAAGGAAAAATAAGAATAACCCTAGAAATGACTCTATAATGTCCAAATAACGACTAGCCTACCGAAAATCGAGAGATGAGTTCGGGGACTAAGGTACCCTTTGAAAATTGATTAGTTTCTAGTTTTTTCTCTAGTTTTGTAAACTGCAAAAACAAAAAAAAAATACATGTGGCACACAATTTTCATTTTTCTTCTCTTCAGTTTTTAATACAGGGTTATTTTTTAAAACTCCCATTTTGGAATTTTGGGTTTTCAGTTTCGATTTTTGTTTTGAGACCACCACCACCCTTCCCACCGTCAGTCGCCGGCCACCGCCGCCCGCCGGCAACCACCACGCCCCACCACCGCCACCGCAACCATCACTAAAGAAAAAACTCAAACTAATCAAACATTCATTAGTTCATAAAAAAAATAAAAACTAAACAGGTTTTAGTTTTTTTAAAACAAAAACACTACAAGAAAACAGGTTTTTAGTGACGGAAATTTCCGTCACTAAAAGTTTTAGTGACGGAAAATTTCGTCACACGATTCCGTCGCGTATACTCTCGTCACTAAAAAGTTAGTGACGGAATTAACGATTCCGTCACTAACTTCAGTGACGGAATGGAGACATTTAGTGATGGAAAATTTCCATCACTAAAGGTATTTTATATTTCGAATATTTTTTTTTAAATTTTGTATAAAACAATTAGTGACGGAAAATTCTGTCACATAAATACGTCACTAAAAATAATTGATGACGGAAAATTCCGTCACATGAAATACGTCTCTAAAATAAATGGTGACGGAAAAATTCCGTCACTAAAGGTATTTTATAAATGTTTTATGCTTTTAGCGACAAATCATAATCGTCGCTAAAATTATAAAACAAAATAAGTATAGTTCCGCCTATTTTTTTCAAATCCCATTTTTTTCTCAAACCTGTATACAACAAATCTATCAAATCATCAAGCACACAATATCCATTACCAAATCGACCTCCACAAAATCCATTAACACAATATCCATTACCAAATCAACCTCCACAATTTTCATCAACACAAACTCCACAAGTCCACAAACACATAAAATACCAAGTCCAACACAAATCCTAAACTATCATATAGTAGCGATCATCCTTAAACATGAAAGAAAGTTGATGTTTGAACATTTCAAATTAAAGAGAGGTGATTAGTTGGTCACTCAATTTCCATCCTCATCAAGGTCATACTCCTCATTGGCATCCAAACCATCATTGTCATCATAATCCTCAGTATTTCTGGATGGCTGCACAATCATATAAAGATAAATTTAACTAACAATTACTAAAAATTCACATCATAAATAATATGGTGAAGAATCATGAATCATATATGCCCGCACATAATCTAATTAGACTACACTTAAGTCATTATCTAAGCAAGCTTGCTATTTCCATCACCACGGTGATAGAACCCACCCAAAATCCCTTCCACTCACACATACACACACATACATAAATATGTACCTCAGCCTGATATCCCTCCACATGACATGCCTCTGGTTCCTTATGTTTTTGCATAAATTCTTCAAACAAGATACGCAGTTGTGGCTTCCAGTGATTGGGCATATCCTCAGTCACATTTTGTGTGGCTGTGACCCGTCTAGATGATCCTCCCATGTTGCTTAACCTTGACCGTGGTGGTGGTCTGCGTGTTCCAAGACCAACTGCACGTCCCTTCTTGTCAAGGACCTCTGGTACAGTGAGCCACAGTTCCTCAACGTCATTCTCAGAGTTCATTGGCTGAGCACCTTCTACCTTAGACTTAAAGGCATCCTACGGACAATGCAATACATGTGCTGAAACCATAAGGTATAGCCATTCATAAAGCCTTTTTGGTAAAGATCCAATCTAACATAAACAGCCTCTTTCCACTCCAATAGATTGCAGCTCGCACACGGACATCTAATCCTACCGTTGTCCACAAAATCAAGGTGGCTATAGGCAAAGTTGAGGAATTCTATCACTCCCTATCTAAAATCCTCACTTAGTAAACCCCTGTCAATTCTTCTTGACATCCAGCTTCTATCAACTAACATGATCACCTGTATAGAAATAACCTACAACCAACATGATAACTCACAATAATATCCACAACATAGTAATGCTCACAATACCCATAGACCTAGATCAAAAATTCCAATATCTCTGCTAGTTCAATCCCTACAATGAATAACACAATATAGCTCTGATACTAATTACCAAATTATAATTCGGAACTCAGATAATCAATAACAAAATCGCACATTCAACCGACCATTCAACTATCATTCAACTGACCATTCAACTATCATTCAACTAAATCGCACATTGAATCCAATTGGTCACATCCTCTGCCAACAATCTCAATAATCACACGTTAAATCCAATTGGGTCCCATCCTCCATCAACAATCTCAATAATCTCAATCAATAATCATAATTCGGAACTCAGATAATCAATAATCAATAATCACAATCAATAATCAATAATCATCAATCTTCAATCAATTCGGAACTCAGGATAATCAATAATCAATATCCACTTTATTTTGGTCTTTCAGCTTTAACAGATTCAAACCTTAAATTATTGAATTTCTATTTCGGATTTGTAGGTGTTGAAGGTTTAGACCGTTGCAGAGTTGTAGAGATGCATCACGGTAATTGGCAAGATCAGTGGCGAACAGTAGAAAAAATAAAGTAATCGGAATTTGGAACATACCTTTGTCGCCGATTTGCCCACCGGTGGTGAAGACCGAAGAAGACTGGGAGCTCAGAGCCGTTAGCGCCGGTGGTCCAGTGGAGTGGAGTGACCGGAGGAAAGAGCCATAAAGGTCTTCTTCTTCAGAATAAACAAAATGCAGCAGAGGTGGCCGTCCGTCGGCGTGTAGCGGTAGCAGCGGCCGCTGTCAGCAGAGGTGGTCGTCCGTCAACAGAGGTGGCCGTCTGTCTGCCGTAGATCTACTGATCTAGATCCCAACGAGCTGTCGTGACTCGCGAATCGCTCAGACCCAATTGCTCGCTACTCGCAGTTCGCCTGGCTCGCCGTTCGCCATCTCGTCGTGGCTTCGGGCTTCCTGGTTGTCGACTGTCGTGGCTCCACCCTTGGCCGGTGGTGACGGAATGGGGAGAAAGAGAGGGGGCGGCGGTGAGAATTTGGGGAGAAAGGGAGGCGGTGGGAGCTCAAAGAGATGGAGGAAAATGAAAAGAAAAAAAACCCTAAATTATACATTTGGGGTTTTCTCCAAAACTCAAAAAAAAAAATCAAAATTAGAATTATTAGTTTTAGGTGACGGAATTTTAGTGACGGAGCCAAATTCCATCACTAAAAACCTGTTTTCTTGTAGTGAAAATTAAAATTGTAAGTGTTTTCAAACAGACTCTAAGTTATGTGAGGAGAAGATGTTAAGCACCCGCTACACCTTTTCGTCTCCACTTCATTACCATTGATATTCGGTCTTAAACATGCAACATGTAAAATGCAATAAAGCTAACCTTAAATTTATTTTTATATTTTTTTGGCTTGTATTCAACTCAAGGGTCGAATTGCCTACATATCTGGTCGGACAAACTGGAATCAAAACCGTCGTAATTCGATTCTGGTCCTACGGGAAGTAGTTTACATTTCGGTCCTAAACTCAGACATACAAAAAGACTCTTTTGATTTATAATAGAAATGTGACTACGGGAATGTGAGACAATTCTATATGATTCTCTAAACTAGAAAGCTAATAAAAATTACCTCGTGAAGTTGCTTATCGGGCAGACTCTGAAGTACTCTCCGAATGATGCACGATGTAAAGACTGAAAAGACTTTTTGAGTGAATATGAATGGCTAAAATTTTCAAGAGAGATAACTTATCACTTCAGGGAGAAATGATATACAAGCTCTAAAGAGAATAAGCTTCTGGATCCCTGAAAATAAACGGCAAGGGCCCTATTTGTAGAGCTCTGGGATGCAGAACTGATATAATTTGCCTATGCCAATCTGCTAGCTGGAGGTAAGTCAGAATAAGTGATAAATCACATATTCACAAAAGTCAACTAACCGGCCGGTTAGTCGAAAATCGATCGGTTCATCCCATAGTTTAAAAATATTTATTTCTAAATTTTGAGGCCTTATCTGACTCTAATTTCAGTAATTATTTCTGATTTTGCAAATGAGATGTACCAGGTTTGAGATTTATTATCTCTCAACCATATAGATAAAGGATTTAATCTTTGCATCACGAGTAATTCACATAATATTTTTGTAAATTATCTAGACAAGCTAAAACTAAAACTAAATATTAAAATAAAATCTAGACACAACTAAATATAAATATTAAAATAAAATCTAGACACTTTGGACTGGACTTGACACAATTGAACTCAAATGAACCAAATTAATTAATTATGTCATATTACTAGGCCCGAGCTCCATAACAAACTCTATTCAATAATACAGCTCACTACTTATTTTGATTAATAACCACAAAAATAGGGTGTTTACAGAGCCCCTCAGTGAGGGAGCTCGCGCGGGGCGAATACTACCAAAAAACAACACTTTTTTGCAGGGAAAACACGTAAATGACCACAAGATTCTAAACAGACCAGAGGAACGTTACACAGTTAAGAGGTTGACCATCATAAGGTTCCGTACATATCCTCCAAGAAGGAATTAGACTAACATCGTTCGATAAGATACATATAATGTTCGAAGCCAGAGCCAATAGTAACAATGATAGGTCGTAGAACAATATATTACAGAAAATTCTGTCTGTTGCTGGAGCCCCCAAATCAATTGGAAAGGGTTGACTGACAAAGCTGTTTGTTTAGATGACGGAGCCCCCAATCAATTTGAAAGGATCATCTAGACATACAAAAAGGGTAATCTTTTTGTTATTGGAGCCCCTAAATCGATTTGAAATAGTCAACATATATGATTGAAATAACTCTAGCCATTGTAGAAGCCCCCAAATCGATTTGAAAGGGTCAACGGACAAATTGGAGCCGCATAACTAGATGTTGTAGCCCTCAAATTGATTTGAAAGGGTCGATGGACAAAGTCAAGTCTTAACTTAGAGCCGGAGCCAACAGCACATCATAGTGGCCGATCGCTTAGTCCAAACCAAACTTATATCTATGTTCTGGAGTCAACTATGTGCCAAAGCGGTTGGTTGGCTTAAACATAAGAAAATTTCAAAAATGTCACTCAAAGCCAGAGCTACAATGCCATAAAAGACGACTGGTCGTTAAGTACCGAACATATTAATATAATTGATACGAACAAAATTTTGCTTCTAACAATAAATGCGAGATCTTATACTAGCCTTACACAGTACAAAAATCACTAAATTGAGTAACAAATCAAATATTTGGATCACAAATCAATCCGAAGATAGGGTAGTGAACATGAACAGGTAAGCATGCAAATGTTTGACAAAACACCTTAGGCAGAATGAGTTAAATATCACGTTAAATGCACACGGAGGCAACACATGCACATTAAGAGAAATGAAAGGTTATGCAAGCATGCAAAGCACTCAAGCAAACAAGTAAATATAAAACATGCATTTCGCTTAAGAATGCAAAAGGGATTCTTCTTATCTTTTTTTTTAGTGTCGAGAAGCGGACAGTTAGTCAGAAGATAGAAAAAAATCGAAAATTTGAAATTTTGAGTAAAAAAACTGAACAATTAGTCTGCCATTTTTTGGATTTTTGAAAATTGAAAAATAAAAAATCAGCTAGTTCGTCAGCAGTTTGACCAAGTTAAAAGGAAAGTTTGACCAACTTAAAAGGAAAACCGGTCGGTTAACCCGTCCAATTTTTGTGGGCGATTTTTAGGGTTTTTTAACACTTTAAACCAAATTCAAACACATTCTCTCTCAAATTCCTCTCTTCTAGGGACTCCTAATCGTGTAATTCTAACCCATTCACACATCTAGCCTATAAAACCCTTCAATTTCCTTCTAATTTCTCTTAATATAAAAAAATCATGGAGTTTATTTGCCCAAGGGGCCATGAAGGAGGTCAACAATTCACTTAGATTTCTCATTTCCAGCCAAAAAATTTACCGAATGACCACTCCTTGTTGACTCCGGATCAAGGAGTACACTTAAGCCAACATTCTTTTGCAGAGTAGGTATGTCTTCTAAGAATTTTCCCTAGTTACACACATTGTTTCACCTTTCTTCACACACACCATACCCATGCAAAGTAGGACCCACATATGTTATTTTAATGCACCTCATGCACAAATCGGATGGTTCCCTGAGATTTTTTTTCCTTTTTTCTTGATTTTGCAGCCCCTCCGGCGAACATTCCATGAAGGGGCACCCCTAATTTAGTTAGAGAATGGTGGGCTAAGGTCCCTCGATTTGTGAAAAATAAGGTAGCAGACACTGGTTTCGATCTCTTTCTTGACAGGTTGCACACTATGGCCCGTAGTTAAAAACATCTTTTGTGCTTGGCCTTTCATATGCCGTTCGAGGATGTGACGCTTACCCGTACGACTTTGTGAACATTACCAATATCGTGATCGGGGGAGGCCCGTTCCTTGGGCCTATGATCTCAATAGGGATCAGGACCTTGTGGTCTGATATTGCTTGTCTTTGAATCATCCTTCAAGAAGGGCGGATTCATTTTACTGGGTACCCTTCATGCACATTACAAGGGCATAAATTTAGAGGGGGCCGAGGGCTCGGTGATTGACTATGTTGTTCGGGTTTCTTGCTCTATGTTATGGGGGAGACCCTCATCAGTAATAGTAATGACTCTATGCAACTATGGTGCCTAAAGGCTCTTAATTAAGTTAGTGGTGGAGATTGGGGAGTACTTCTGGGGTACTTCTACATTGGATTATCTCTACCATTCTATGGGTGCAGTGTCTTTGGGACAGTCTCTGAGTTTCATGGGCTACTGCAATATATGGGAGGCATGTCTGTGCCCTTTGAGTTATTTTCTAATTATTCTCATGCATGTTTTTAGACCTCCTTTTCATATATGATGTTTGCTCGCCCTTTGAGGTCCTGGATTCATATGCTCCTCATCTTGGGGAGACGAACACTACTGAGACTACACCGGTGATGGACTGGTGGAATTTTTGAAATGAGCTGGTCAGAGCCTTCAATAAGGCATACGGTGATAGTTTCAACGGGCTGATGCAATTTCCGATAAGTGATCCATCCAAATTTTCTTTAACGCATACTTATGAATTCTTACCATTTGTCTATTTTATTTCAGACATCTTTGTCCAACTGGGAGACGTCCGCGGACTATCTGGAGGAGCTAGCTCTCATTCTAGTAGGACTCTCATAGAAGGAGTCGTATCTAAGGGAGTGGGTGCTCGCTCAGCATCACATGGACGTCAAGGTTTAGATCCCGATTGCCCCTCCCCTTGAGATGTACCAAATGGGGGATCTAGATTGAGGACTAAAGCAGAGTTTGATTATGGGAGTCAATGTTATCCTCCTTGATGTGGCAGAAGATCCTCACACCAATAGGACGTTCATGAGTGAGGACCTAACACCTCCACTAGAAAGGGTGCAGAAGGCTAGAGCAGCCCAGAATCGAAAGAGGAAGAAAGAGGCAGCGTCTGGTAACAACATCTCGTCCCCTCATTAGATAGTGTTAGTCTTCCTTAAGGGCAAGACCGAGTAACAAGAGACGATTCCCCGGCCAAAGAAGGACTCTCTGAGCTTTTCAGACTCAATGAGCTTGCGAAATTCATACTAGTAAACTTTAACCCTACTTAAGCTTAAATTGTCATTTTAATTTAATTTTAACTCTATGCATCTTTATTTTAGGTCCTATCCTCATTGCTAAAAAAATGCCTATAAGATGATTCATAGTCTAAAAGCAATAGTGTCTACCTACTGGGACTTGTTACATGTGTATGGGCCGTTGACCGAGACAACGGAGGACCCACTCCTACTCCTTTGGTGCCACCTTTGAGAGGTTAGTCAAGTGGACAACAGCGGAGCCCGTGACCCCTGCTACTCTAAGCCTACAGAGCTCTGTTGCCTCAGAAGAGAGGCCTAGTGAAGACAAGGGCGATGATTTGAACTTTCATGAAGAAAACGAGCGAACATGAGTCAACATCGTCCAAGGGCAAGGAGATTGCTACTGGAAGCATGAGGAAAGCCCTAGCTCCTCTACCAAAGCAAATAGACAAATCATCCCCGATTGCTGTGGTCTCCGTAAGACCTACAAGAAGCCTCAATTTGATGAGACTGTATAGGTAGAGTCGTCTCCCAAATCTGAGGGTAAAGAGGAAGAATATGAAGAAGAGGGTGATGATAACCCGGTATTGGGCCTGAACATGTAACGGGTTTCTCCATGTTACTTTTCCTCAACTGTGCAGGCCTCGCCTTCCATCAACTCTTGCCAGGTAATAACATCACATAACTGCGGTCGATGAGGTCTCGTATGACATATCTGAGCGTTATGCATATCTCCATAGGGTGTCCCTTCCTTTGATGATAAGCACAAAAAACATGAACATTGTATCCTTCTGGCATTACTGCTGGTGTGAGGGTAAGCGAGAGCTTTGAGATCATACCCTTACTCACAACCCTTTAAATACCTTGGGCAGCGTTGCATTCAACGGCATGAATTTCCTTATAAGTTCTGAAGTGGCCTCTCATGAAACTATCTGGGGTGCTTGCACGTTGTTGACATTGTTGGCAGTGATTGGCTTCGGCTATGCATTAGAACTTCTTGGACCGGCTTGGTATACCCCTGGCTTCAACTCACGAGAAATAGTTCCCTTATTGACAGTATCATCAATCTGTATGAGGGTTCCCATTAGGGCCTCGAACGAGGTGTGGTAGTGACAAAAAAAATATTCGTAGTATACAACAATAATGTTAACTTGTTTCTCCATCTCATGATAAATGCGAACATTGACTCTCTTGGTTCTTGTTTTGTTGTTTCTAAATCTCTTCGGGTGATGTCCAAGTTGGCATTATACTGGTATTGATTCACAAACTTCCTCATAACATCTTCCTAAGTTCAGACTCAGGCTTCGTCCAAATTGAGGACCAAAGGAGATGTGGCTCCCATGAATTATAGTGGAACAACTGTATAAACTAGTCTGATTCACACCATAGGGGGCTAATGCTCGCATGTACATCTTGATGTTGATTTTCGGGTCCGTGATCCTATTGAACTTGTCAATATCCGACATTTTGAACTTATCCTTTGGATCATCGGCTCTCCTCATCTTGACAATTTGGGATTCTAGCGTGCCAGTTTATCTTTCCATTTTGAAACTGCGGGCTTTACCTCTTCATCTTAGAATTCATATTTCCAATCAAACTCCTAACCTTTCTTCTTGTCATCCTTTTCTCTGTTTTGACTTCATTCTCTTACACTCTCTTACCTCTCCTCTTGAGGTTGTTGATCTTTTCGGCTGTCTGAGACTGTTGATCTGCCAAAGTCGTGAAATCAATATGAAAATCTTTCTATAGTTCACTGATAATACGTACCAAATCTGCAATCTATGAGAATTTCTTGGCCATTGGGGTTCATGAGAGCTTTCGAGATGAGTCCTGATATCAACTATGCTTAGCCTAAACTGTTTTAGAGAAATTCTTCGAACATTTAATCCAACATACCACATAGATCGAGCTGACTCGCCCATACACCAGTTATGGGGGTGTTTCTCAAATATTGAAAAGTTTATGGATCGGACTGACTAACTGTCCGGTTATCGGAGTGGAAAACCGAACGGTTGGTCAATGAGGTTAGGGTTTTATTCCTGGGATTTTTCTCTGAGGGATATGTTCTGACTAACCATCTGATCATCCTGGTGGATAAACCGGTTGGTTGGTTGGATTAGCTTATAAACTAGTCAATTTTGAATTTTTTTTCAAGCATTACACTTACTTTCTAACCATCCGGTCAGTAGCGCAGTAAACTGGATGATTATTTAAAGTCTCCCCTCTTTTACCAGATTACTAATTAGCTTACAAAATGTTGGTTGGTTTCCTTGCCAACATGCCATAGGCCAATACAGGTATCCTCCCAAAGGGCAGAACAATGAATGGTGCGGGTGTGTGGTTTCTCTCTCAACGCCGCTGTAAATGTTACTCCTTCGGCTCGACTGTACTATACACCTTTCGCCCGTAACTCAGGTAGTTAGGCCATCACCAGTATGTATACAAGTCGTCCAATATACCAAGAAAATTAGGAGGTCTTTTAGTGCGAGGCCGTGGAGTTGAGGGTACAGTTGAAAGATTGCGATGAAACCAGGAGGTCCAAGGGCTTCAACCATTGGTGTCAAATGGATGGGTTAGGGTAAGACGTGCGAGTGTGAGGGATGGAAATAAAAGCACAAGTACCACAGTTATATCATATGCATGCCACACAATACGAAGAAGATACAATAAGGCAAAAAATTAATGGATAAATTTTTAAGTCTAGTCCTCTTAGTTGTTAGTCCTCACCATAGTCGCCAATATAGTGAATCACCTCGAAAAATCCCCAAAATAATTTTATGCGGTCACCAACTTAAAAAAAAGAGAGAGAAGGAAAAATAATAAAAACTCTAGAAAATGACTATAATTTTCAAAGGACGTCTGGTCTACTGAAAATCATGAGATGGGTTCAAAGACTAAATGATGCGGCAAGAAAGTCTAAGGCGCCCGTTACACCCTTTCGGTCTTTACTTCATTTCCATTGATAAGGCCTTAAACATGTAAAATTTAATAGAACTAACCCTAAGTTTATGTTTATATTTTTGGCTTGTACTCGACCTCAGGGGGGTCGAACTGCCTATGTATCCCGACGGATTAACTGAAATCAAAACCAACCGTAGTTCGACTCAGACTCTTTAGATTTATAATAGAAATGTGACTACGGGAATGTTAAAAAATTATATATGATACTCTAAATTAGAAAGCTAATAAAAATTACCTCGTGAAGTTGCTTGCCAGGCAGATGCTGAAGCACTCTCCAAATGATTCGTGATGCAAAGACTAAAAGGACTTTTTGAGTGAATATAAAACTTTTGGAGAGATAGTGTATCACTTTAGGGAGAAATGGTATACAAGCTCTAAATAGAATAAGCTTCTAGACCCTAGAAAGTGAAGGCCGATGGCCTTATTTATAGAGCTCTAGGACGCATTGCTAGCTGGAGATAAGTCAGAATGAGTAATAAAAATAGCAGATTAGTAAAAGTCCACTAACTAGCTAGTTAGTTGAAAATCGGTGGGTTCATCTCATAATTTAAAAATGATTTTTTGAATGTCGAGACACTATCCAACTCTAATTTTGGAATTTATCTTTGATTATGCAGATGTGATGTATTAGATTCGGGATTGTATCATCTATCAACCATATAAATCAAGGATTTAATTTTTTCATCTGGGATAATTGACAGAATATTTTCCTAAATTATCTAGACAAGTTATAAACAAATATAATTTAACAATAAAATCTTGACACTTTGGATTAGAATTGACACAATTGGATTGGACTAGACCAATTACTTAGACACTTGACAATTAAACTGAAATGGACGAAATTAATTTATTAAGTTATATTATTAGGCCTAATCTTAATAACAAACTCCAATTAATAATAAAACCTATTACTTATTTTAATTAATAACTAGAAAAATAGGGTGTTTACAGTTTTTTGTTGGTTTCTTCAAAATGTTACTTTATTACGTACGAAACTCGGTACTTGGTAATGAATGGCTGAAGGCAATGGTCATTAATCTAGGTGTGATTGATAATGCAATTCAAAACTTAAAATTTAAATTTTTTAATAACTTTTACGTGTGTTTTGACAAAGCTTAATCATGTAGCACTTAAAAAGTTAATTCTTGCTATAAATAGATCAAGAGTTTAAGTTAGCATGGACTTACTTAATACTTGCACTTAATTTTAAATACGTTAGATCATCAAAATTTTATTAAAAAAAGTATTACGTAAAGGATAATTACCAGCATGATGCCGCTGGCCATAATCGATTTATTGACAACATCACTACCTCCACTTGTAATGTCCCGAACCTAGGTTTACCAGGTCATTATTATTTTAGTGACAATTTCTATGAGTGATGTTCTTTGAGGTCTTAGCGACGTTTGGTTTGAACAATTTTATCATTGACAATTTATAATACCAGAGCTATAAAAAAATAATTAAAAAAAATTGGTGCAATAAAGAAATAAACGAAACTTAGCTCGTGACTCTAGAAAACTAATAATTAAATTATGCTTATTATGTACATGTCTAGATCTTATTTGAATATTTTAAAATAAGAGAGAGAGCTAGGGATAAAAATATAGATATAATGAAAAAAAAGAAGAGAAAAGGATAGAGAAAAAAGAGAGAAAACGAGAGAGAAGGAAACAGTGGACAGAAAAGAGAAAAGGGAGAGAAGAAGTGAGCAAGCAGCAGGCCCTAATCGGGCAGTGCCTTTCCCATCTCCGGTGGCCCCATGGCCGGCCCATGCCTCTTCCAGATCACGGCAGCTCATCGCCGGCGAGCAACTTCAACCGCCCCTTCACTGAGCGCATCGCCCAATGCCACCACAACCCCAGCACCGGAACCACCGCGTCGCTGCCACCACCGTACCGCACCCATCACCGGTCAACCAAGATCCCAATCGACGCTAAAGGATGACCCTTGGCCAGCCATCAGCTTTCTTCCTCCGTTCATCGAGCCTTGTCCACCACGATCTCTAATCGGCGTCTCCACTTCGACGGCGAACCAAAATGGCAATCTCCGACCTTCATCTACCACCGCTGGCGATTAACTCAGGCAGGACCTACACTGAACACCACTGCACAACATCTCCACGACCACCGTGCCATGACCAAGGCGTTTCTGCCATTACCGTAAATTGCACCTGTCGTCACCGCCCCTCGCTGCTGTTGCTTTATCCTTGAACGTACTGATACCAACCACCTGAAATCACCACCACTGTGGCGCACTTTGATGGAACAACATGATACCATCACCGGTCAACCATAACTCTGATCGACATAAAAAGACGGCCATTGGTTTTGTGAAAATTGTTTGTGAAGCGGGGTCTGGTGGTGTTGTGAATTTTAACGACAGTGCGTACATTGACTGTAGTTGGGTTGGATGTGCGCAGCTCTAGGTGTACGTTGTATATGTTTGGCAGGCATGTAGGTGTGGTTATTGTTCGACGAGCGTGTGTTTGAGGAGTTGTGATTTTGGTACGGTGTGTTTTTATAGGTATCATGACGGTGCTTGCGATGGCCTGAATGACATCGTTTTGGTGCTTATAGTGGCTCTAATGGATTAAAGTGAGTGGTGAATGTGTGACTTTTGGCGGGTGTGTGATTTGTTATGTGCGCGCACCGGTAGGTGTACGTGTTTCATGTGTTTAGGCCAGTGTGTATATTGTGTAGGCATGGTTGTGGCTGGATGATAAGGTGTAACAGGGGTGCATATGGGACACTATTGCATCAGGAGTGCGGTTGTGTATATTGTAGCAATAGGGCATGCTCGATGGGTTAGTGACATCAAGTTAGTTGAGAGAGGCTCGACAGCGGTGATGAAATGCTGAGAATGGCATGGTGATCTGGGCACAATTTTGGAAGGGTTATGTAGCGGGCAGTCAGATGCGGTGACGGAGTTGTTTGAGGAAATAACCAATAGGAATCATCAATGATGCCTTCGTGCCATAGTAAAGCGGGAACATGGAGATAAAAAGAATGGCCCTAACCGTTCTTTTAGTAAGATGTAGCAGCGAGATTGTCGCTCCAGAGACTTTGATGTGGGAAATGCGTAGCGTCATGTAAGTGACCCTTTGATTCAACTAGTATTTTTATATGCAACGTATATCTTTATCTACTGTTAAAAATGTGTTGCTTATTAGTATTGACCGTTTTAAGTACGTTTAACTGCTCTGGCTTAAATTACCAAAAATGTTTTAGTGTTTTATTCTCGTAAAAGAAAAACCGGACCAGCATGTAAATGATGTTTTGCCTAGAAACTGAAATGGAACTCGGATTTGAAATAGACGTTATTGTGAATATTGAACATCTTGATGATTATTGAAGGGGTGTGAGGATGGTTGAGAATCAATTGATGAGTGATTTTGCTCACGATGAACCCAAAAGGGGTTTTTGGTTTACTCAATTGCTGTGCCCTATATCCAAGGGGGAAAGTTGGATTTCGGGCCCTGGTCAACGGGGCTTGTACGTTGATACATAATACTGTTGCTCGTGGTTCGCCCATGTGTCCACAAAATTTTATCCCGGATGGAGGAGGGATTTCGGGCCCTAGTCAGTGGGCCTGTACGCTGACCGCAGCATATCGTTTGAGCTAATGTTGGAATTGAACTGGAGTTATGAAGTTTTGCGATAATCATTATATATTTCAGTTTTTGGTTTCATGTACTTTGTTTTGTTTTACCAGATGATTATCAAATCTATGATTTTTAGATATCTTAATGATGCTACAATATAAAGTGAGTTATTTTCTGACATGTTATGGTCCACCTAGTTGAATCATTGGTTACTTACTGAGCACGTGGAAGCTCACCCCTTACTTATCATTTCAGGTTTGAAAGTAAGGTGATAGTGAGGAGCATGTGAAGGGGAAATTTGGCGCGAAGCTTCGGACACTGCTTTGAATGAGCTGCTAAAGATTTAGATTGCCGGTTTAGTTTTAGTTGTTGACATCGGAGTTATGAAGAGTTTTAGTATAAGTGATGTATTCAAATGAAAATATGAAAATGTAATTAAGGTTTGTAAAAGTTTTAATTTTCGCTGCAGATTATATGTTGTTTTAGCGAGTAAGGCCTGGCAGAGCCCTCGGTTGGAGTCTATTGGGTCTGTGGCCGGTCACAGATCTAACTCGTGGGCCTACCCGTGGGTTCAGGTTGTGACACCACTGCTCTAAGCCGCCACCACCACAGCCACTATGTCCTTTTCTCCATCACCACCATAATAACCACGGTCTAGTTACCACTACACTACCATCACAACACCACCATGGCCACCAACAGCAGCATCACCAACACGAGGATGCTGCCATCTCTATCAAGCCGTCGCCACTGTCAACACCATACTTGGCAAGTTTGCTCAAGCCATCTCCAACTCTATATCTACCATGCCAACCGCTGCCGTGATCGCCACTTGTCGCCACCACCACAAATTTCAACACCATATATTCATGCACCACTAGCACCACAATCCGTAGCACCTTTCGACCATAATCAATACGAGCAACATGTTTTTGGTAGTAAAAAGTTATAAAATACTTACATATATGATTCTGGTAAAACAAATAAATTTGCGATATAGGACAATTTTTAGACATTTGTTTTTTATTGACGAAACATGTTAGCTTGTTTTTCAATGGTGAAAATTTAGTTCCTTAAAAATTTTAATTTCACAAATTCAAGTGCTTAAATAAATTTCAATTTAATCAAGGAGCCCTTACTTTAGCGTTCTCGATGATGGCTTCTAAAGTTTTAGCACTTGAAAAATTCATATAGAAATTGATGTGAATGAGAATGTAAAGTAGATAATTATAAGGATAAAGTATTTGGTGTCAGTGTTGTAGAATGTAATAAGGTTTTGGCTTTTTTTTTGTTATTACTTTTTCATGTTGTGAAAATGCGTTTGCATCAAGGTTTAGTTGACTAAGGTCGAGGATTCCTTCTTCATGCTTCCTCTTTTTAGAAAAAAACTTGGATGACAATGCATTCTGAGAGAGGATAAAAATTAGAGCACTGATTGACATCAAAATAGTGAGGGCTTTTTTTTCCTTGTTAGGCGATTGTTTTTATATGAGAGTGAGGGTGACGACACGGTCTTCTATCCGAGCTCTAAGAATTGTATGGACCTTCTTGATATTGCAGAGTAAAAGTGGAAGTAGTGGACCTTCTTAAGGTTCTGGCTCTAAGGTTTCTTGTTTTGCTGTCTTCTTCAGTGGATACAATCAAGGGTCTTGACTGATAGCTCCCTTGTTCACTATATCTCGAGTTCAATTCTTAGATGCTGTTGAGGTTTCTTGCTAAATAATTAAGATTTTTAAAGAGTTTTGAGCCTTAGGAGAGGATGGGTCTTGGATTCCTACATCGTTAATGTTATTGAAGGAAATTTGGTGTCAATATGCATAAATTCCTCCTCATTTGATTTCATAATTAGTTGACTTACTTTTTTAGGATAGCTTAATCCTTTCCATGATTGTATAGTTGACCTACTCCTTCTACGAAAGCTTAATCGTAGGACGTTGTGCTATATATATATATATATATATATATATATATATATATATATATATGTAACCATTCTAGCAATAATACAAAACAATCAAGCAAGAGAATTACTTCTCTTTTCATGGTATCAGAGAAGGTTACAGTAACCTTGCACAAATAAGTTTTCTTTTCCTCTTCTTTTGATTTTAGCCAGGTCGGTATGGGAAAAGTTGTTGCTGGCTATGGCAAAGCAATAGAGGTCGATTCACCATACTACCTCCATCCCTCCGATCATCAAGGCCTAGTGTTCGTGAGGCATCCATTGACAGAAAATGGTGAGAACTACTTTACTTGGAGAAGAAACATGATGACCACATTTGAATAGAAAAACAAAGCGGGGTTCATTGACAATTCCGTCACCAAGCTGAACGTCAACTCCCAAGACTTTCAGGCATGGGTGAAATGCAAGGCCATAGTTCTATCTTGGCTAACAAATTCTCTAGCCAAAGAGATCCAAAGCAGTGCAGCCCATTCTGAAATAGCTAGTGAGTTGTGGGCAAATATCCATGAGAGATTCACTCAAGGAATTGCACCAAGAATATATGAATTAAAGCGAACCATTGCGCTCTTGTAACAAGAAAAGGCACCCATTTCTACATACTACGAAAAATTGAAGGGAGTTTGGGGTGAATTGCAAGCCCTAAATCCATTTCCAATTTGCTCATGCAGTTGTACTTATGGAGCAGCAAGAAAAATACAGTTAATGAGGGAGGCAAAAAAGGTATATGATTTTTTGATAGGCCTAGATGATACTTTCATAACTATTTGTTCACAAATTCTGAGTGTGGATCCTTCAACCACTCTTGGTCTATCCTATGCTATAGCTGCATAAAAAGAAAAACAAAAGTTGGTAGCAGCGTCTCACACACCAATGATAGAAACGACAGCATTATTAGCGAAAGGGAAGAAGACAAGCGATCATGACAATGGTGAACGGTAGCAGCGTTGCAGCCACTACAACAAACTGAATCACACCAAGGAAACTTGCTATCGACTTGTGGGGTACCCATCTCACTGGACTAGAAAGCAAACGTGCAATGTGCGATTTAGAGGATCTGAGAATGCGCCGCACACTGGCATCGGCGCCACTTTAGTAGCCACTGTCAGTACTCCAGACATTCAGAATCAATCATCAACACCAGGGCTGATAGTCGCGCAACACCAGCAGTTGATCACACTTTTGGGTGGGAGCAGCATTAATACTGGGTCTGCACCAAACCCGACAGCCAAATTTGCTGGTAAGGAAAGGATACCTTGGATAATTGATACGGGCGCCACCAATCACATAACCTGTGACCTAAATTCTCTACTTGGGGCAGTACCAATTTCCATATACCTCATGTGCAGATTCCTAATGGAGATAGTATTCCTGTGCAAGCTCTGGGCAGAATAAACTTGAGCTAGGAATTGATACTTGAACAAGTCCTGGGTGTAAAAGGATTTTGTTTTAATTTACTATCAGTTAGCAAGTTAGCCCGTGATTTAAAATGTGCATTGACTTTTGGGCTGACTTGTGTGTTATACAGGACTTACCCTAGATGAGGCCGATTGGAGTGGGTAGAGAGCGGAATGGCTTATATTATTTGGAGTGGATGGGGGCAGGCAAGGCATTTATGGCTAATGTAGAAGGGTACACAGCTTCATGGCATCGTTGATTGGGGCACATACATATGAATCGTCTCACATTGGTTCTGAGTTTATATGTTTCATCAGACAATAAAGGGCAATGGGTTTGTGACGCTTGTTGTAGGGCGAAACAGACACGAGCTCCTTTCCTGTTCTTTCAAATGTGCGCAAGCTTTTGATTTGATTCATTGCGATATTTGGGGAACCTATAAGACTAAGTCATTTTCTAGATGTCATATTTTTTAACTATTGTGGATGATTTTAGTCGCACTAATTGGGTATACCTCATGAAGTTTAAATCGAAAACTAAGGATTATTTGTTGTACTTTTTTCGATGGGTGCAAACACAATTTAATTCCAAGGTAAAGATTTTAAGAACTGACAGCGGCTTGGAGTTTGATCATAGTGAATTGCTAACATACATCATGACAATGAGATGAACGACAATCAAGTTGCACAGATACTCCTCAGTAGAATGGGGTGGTGGAACAGAAGCATCGCCATGTGTTAGAGGTTGCGCAGACATTACGATTTCAGGCAAGCCTTTCAGGAGAATGTGTTTTAACTGCTATGTATTTGGTTAACCGTACGCCATTCTCCATTTTACAAAATACATCACCTTATGAAGTTTTGCTTGGAAAACTACCTAATTTGCATCTTGTTCTCGACCGGGAGTGTTTGTAGGATACCCGAATGGCAAAAAAGGGTACCGGATCTTTGATCTCGAAGACAAACACATCTACACGTCTCGGGATGTTCAGTTTTTTGAAGAGAACTATCCATTCGTTAGGCATAACCCTTTTGTTGCTCCTCATGAATCACAACATCCCAATTCTTCAGTTTTTGGGCCGCATGCTTCCATGGACAGCCCACTTGATGTGGTACGTGCAAGAAATAAGCCCGATGATATTATACAGACTGTTGTCCAATCAAGTGAATCCAATTGTGCAATTCCTAAACTACATTCTAATGAGTAGCAGGCTGAACCAAAGGAGGTTATTGAAGGATCCGATCCAAAATTTGACCCAAATAAGATTATTTCTGGGGCTTCGAACGGCAACAACTCGACCCCAGAATCAAATCATCGCTCAACGAGATCTCAATTCCTGCAAAACGTGTGAGAAAGGTTTCCAGCAAGTTGTCCGATTTTGTTTATGCCTTGCCCCCTTCCATCGCTCCGCCGCGCTCACCCAATCCTTCAGCCAATTTGACGGTACATCCTTTATCTCATTATCTCTCGTATACAAATTTTTGTCACAATCATGTTGCATTCTTAGCAGCCATCTCTTTAGTAGATGAGCCGAAATCATTTGCACAGGCAGTAAAATCCAAGAATTGGAGAGAGGCCATGGCTAAAGAAATCTCGGCATTGGAAGCTAACTAAACTTGGACACTGGCTCTATTGCTTCCTGGGAAGAAAGCAATTGACTCCAAGTGGGTTTATAAAATCAAGTATCACCCTGATGGAAGCATAGAAGAGCGGATACAAGGCTCGACTGGTTGCCAAAGGCTATACCCAAACTAAAAGAATTGACTTTCACGAGACATTCGCTTTGGTAGCCAAGTTAGTCACTATCAGATGCTTATTGGCAATTGCATCAATTCATAATTGTCCTTTGTACCAGCTGGATGTTAACAACGCATTTCTTCATGGCGATTTACATGAGGAAGTATACAAGAAAATCCCAAACGGATTTTCTGGAAAAAGGGAGCATCGTGTTTGCCGATTACAAAAGTCCTTGTATGGTCTCCGACAAGCTTCTCAAAACTAGTTTCATAAGTTTACCACATCCTTGCTTGTAATTGGGTTTCAACAATCAAATGTTGATTACTCATTGTTCACATTTTACCAAGGTGCATCCTTTCTTGCTATTCTCATATATGTTGATGATGTTATGGTCACCGGTACAGACCCTGTTAGGATACATAAACTAAAACAGTATTTGGATAAAAAATTTCACATAAAAGACCTTGGTAAGCTGAAGTATTTTTTGGGCATTAAGGTGGCTCGGTCCACTATTGGGGTTTTTTTTTAATCAGCAGAAATATATACTTAACATACTATCTGAGAGTGGTCTATTGGGCAGCAAACCATCCTCTACGCCCATGGACCAGCAACACAAATTGACCCCTGACACTGGTTCTATATGTTCTGATCCTGGTCAGTATAGAAGATTAGTTGGTAGATTGCTCCATCTACAATTACACGTCCAGATATTAGTTATGTAGTTCATGTCCTCAGCCAATTCATGCATGCCCCTCGACAGCCTCATCTTGATGCAGCTCTTCAGGTGTTGCGATATTTAAAAGGGGCATCTGGTCAAGGGATCCTCCTTCCAGCAAACAGTTATTTAACACTTTGTGCATATTATGATGCAGACTGGGCTAACTGCCCATCCACACAGCGATCTACTACGGGCTACATTATATTTCTAGGGTCTTCCCTCATTTCATGAAGGTCTAAGAAACAATATGTTGTTTCTTGTTCTTCCGCAGAAGCTGAGTATAGAGCCATGGCTACAACTTCGAGTGAGATCATTTGGCTGGTTCAGTTACTACAGGATCTTCACGTTCCTTGTACTTCCCCTGTTTCCTTATTTTGCGATAACCATGCATATATTCAGAGTGCCGCCAATCCAATTTTTCATGAGCGAACAAAACATATCGAGATTGACTGCCATTTTATTCGTCAACATATTCAGTCTCAGGTGCTCATCCCAAAGTCCATATCCTCCCAATTCCAATTGGCTAATATCTTCACCAAAGCACTAGGATATGATCGCTTTCATGATTTGCTTGTCAAGCTGGGCATTTCCAATCTCCATGCGCCAGCTTGAGGGGGAGTATTGGAGAAAATTTGAAAATTTGGTGTCAATATGCATAAATTCCTCTTCATTTGATTTCATAATTAGTTGACTTACTCTTTTAGGATAGCTTAATCCTTTCCATGATTGTATAGCTTAATCCTTTCCATGATTATATAGTTGACCTACTCCTTTTAAGATAGCTTAATCGTATGACGTTGTGCTAAATATATGTAACCATTCTAGCATTAATACAAAACAATCAAGAAAGAGAATTATTTCTCTTTTCAGATGTAGATATTTTTATTGCTACCTCTTTACAATGGCCTCGTGATAGTCCATGGCTTAACTCCTAAATCCCGAGATTTTGTTCCTCAGGTTTTATGTGTTTTCTAGAGTGATCCGCGTGAGTTTCATGAGTGTGAGTCTGGCTTTGAGGGTAAGAATTGTGCATAGAATTTATTCATTTAGCGTCCCATATTATATCGAACCCTTGGGGAGGTTTGCAGTCTAAGTTAAGGCTCCTCTTACGAGCAAGCGAGAATCTAATGGAGGCACATAGCTGATAGAAAATTTGGTCACTCACAAGCACACTTAGAGAAGATCGAAGAGGACTTTCTATTACTTGAACTCACTTGCAATCCAAAATGGTTTAGTACATGGGTTTATATAGTACCCAAGTTACAATTCTAGAAACACCACATTAATGACATTATTGTCTAGATATACCATACATGAACCAAAATGAAAAGACTCAAGAACATACATGATATGTAAATTCATGCACCAAACATATGCACTATCATAAATGTAAATAATATGTACAAAGTCAAGTTTATATTTCTAATACTCCCCCTTAAATTTGAATTTCTTGACAAGTCCAAGTAGGGTCTGCATCTCGTGAAAAATATTGTACTTAAGGGGTTTGGTAAAAATATCAGCAATTTGATCAAGTGACTTGACAAACTTGAGTTGTACTTCATTATTGGCAATGCACGCTCGGATGAAATGATACCTCATATTTATATGCTTGCTTCGATCATGAAAGACGGGATTTTGTGTTAGAGCTTGAGCAGATTTGTTGTGGTAAATGAAGTTCCTTCAACAACCTTCTAATCAAAATAGCATGGCAAGCACAAGAAGTAGTAGTAACATACTCGGACTCACAAGTTGATAATACCACAATAGGTTGTTTCTTCGAACTCCATGAAATTGCATTATCTCTCATGAAAAACACAAAACCGCTTGTGCTTTTTCTATCGTCTATATCTCCGGAAAAATCACTATCACAATAACCCAAGGGCTCACAATTGCTAGAGGATTTATAGAATAATCCAAAATCAAGAGTACATTTTAGGCAGCGGAGTATTCGTTTAGCTGCTTTCATGTGGATCAAGGATGGAGCTTCCATGAAACGGCTCACTAGTCCAACAGAGAAAAGAATGTCGGGCCTTGTACAAATCAAGTACCTTAGACTTCCCACGAGACTCTTAAAAAATGTAGAATCTAACTTTTTTCAATCATCAAATTTTCTCAACTAACTCCACATACCATGGGTGTTTTCACTGGTTTAGAATCAATCATTTTGAACTTCTTCAAGTCTTCCTTCGCATAGCCCTCTTATGACATAAAAATTACATCATTCATTTGCTTCACCTCAAGTCCCAAATATTAAGACATGAGCCCTATGTCCGTCATTTCAAATTCACGAGCCATAGCATTTTGGAACTCATCAAACGTGCTTGGGTTATTACCTGTAAAGATTAGATCATCCACGTAGAGGCAAACATATAAAACATCTCCGTTTTTATGCGCTTTAACATAAAGTGCATATTCACGAGGACATCTCACAAATCCATTCTCTTGAAAGTATCTGTCAATTCGGCTATTCCACACCCTTGGTGCTTGCTTTAGGCCGTAAAAGGGCTTTCTTCAACTTCAAAATCTTATCTTCTTTTCCCTTGACTTCGTACCACTTGGGTTGTTCAATGTAGACTTCTTCTTTGAGAATACCATTGAGGAAAGCGGATTTCACATCTAATTGGTAAATCTTCTAATTTTTATGTGCTGCCAACCAAATCAACAATCTTATTGTCTCCAAATGCGCAACGGGAGCAAATACGTCCTCATAATCGATCCCTTTCCTTTCATTGTAGCCTTTCGCTACAAGTCTGGCTTTGTATCTTTCCACCTTGCCTTTAGCATTTTTCCTTGCCTTGAACACCCACTTTACTCCAATTGGTCTTTATCCTTTGGGAAAATTATCTAGCTCCCAAGTTTCATTTTTTACAATGGCTTGGATCTCCTCGTCCGTAGCTTGTCTCCAATTCTTCTCTTTCATAGCTTCTTTAAAGTTTATTGGTTCAATATCTACGAAAAGACAAAACAAAGTAACATTGTCTAATCCTTCAGTTTCAAAAAATAGATCTTGGAGACTTCTCATTCTTTGTGGCCTTTCGCTTGAACTTCATTCGGATGAGAAAGGCTCATTTGGATGAGGTGGCGAAGAAGATGGAGTAATAGGCTCCAAAGGTGCTTCACTTTTGTTCATACCCTATTCTGGTCGCACCCCAAGACCCGCCAAGGGACCCACTTTGCACGACACATCACCCAGTCAGCGGTCAACTTTTCAACGCTCGAGGGCCGGTCAAAGCAACGCATGCTCAAGTCACGTGAACCATTCGTGAAGCGACTTCGGCGTGCCTTCCACCCCAAGGGGTCGGCCACCCCAAGGGGTCGGCCTCCCTCTAGGGTCGGCCTCCCCCAAGGGTCGGCCTCCCTTGGGGGTCGGCCACCCTCGGGGGGTCGGCCACCCAAAGGGGTAGGGGGTCGGCCTCCCCCTTGGGGGTCGGCCACCCTCGGGGGGTCGGCCTCCCTCTAGGGTCGGCCTCCCCCAAGGGGTCGGCCACCCTTGGGGGTCGGCCACCCTCGGGGGGTCGGCCTCCCTCTAGGCTCGGCCTCCCCCAAGCGTCGGCCTCCCTTGGGGGTCGGCCACCCCATGGGGGTCGGCCACCTGCCTTGAACACCGACGCCGTCACCTTTGACCCCACCCCATTGTCACGACGACCGTCGCTCGCGGCCGCACTCCGCCATAGTCGCGACAACCGTCGCTCTCGGCCGTGCCCCTTCGTCGCGATGACCGTCGCCCGTAGTCTCGATGACCGTCACTTGTGGCCGCTCTGTCGCCATGACAACCGTCGCTCACGGTCGCGCGCCATCCACGCAACGACCCTCGTCGCTCGGAGATCACTCTGCGACCCTCGTCGCCCGCACTCAACCGCGCCCCATGCGCTGCAATCATGTTATATGCCTACGGGATAGGCTACTCCTCCAGGACACTATCTCCGCCAGGGTGCCTGCGTGACTAGCCTACGTGCTCTGGCACTGGGGGCTCGCGTCGGCACCCCTAAGGACTATGACCCCCGGGTCACTCGGAGACGGGAGCAGGTCTTCGGAAGGGCATCTTGCCTAGTCCACCTGGCAGCTGGGCGTCGGGTCTTCCCCACCGCTGCCAGACCTGTGGGATTCAGTAAGGGCTTGGACTGGAGGCTGGGGCAACGGGCTACTCTGACCATGCTACCGCGGCATGATCAGTCTCCTCAGACAGGCAGAGAGATGTTGCAAGGGCAGGGCAGCACGAACTTAGGAACCGGCAGTCCAACGAAGGGTCAGTGCGTCGGCCCCCTGGTGACGTGTCGTTCCCAGGGGGCGACACATGTCAACTTATGACACATGCACATTTTTGCCTATAAATAGTGGACTTTGGAGCTTTTTCAAGGATCTTTTTCTCATTTGGACTTTTCACTTTCTCTCTCTAAAAGGAACATTCTCTCTGGAATTCTAGTGAGAGAAATATACTTGAACTCCCGTCTACGGACCCTGGACGCCATACCCTCATCACGGACTGTAGACTGTCGGTCCTGTTCATCGTCACCCTGCCTGCGCAGCACTGCCAGCCCTCACGACCTGTCTGGGGAGCCTTGTCCTCGGCCCTTGCGCCGTCCTTGCTGTCTCCCACGTTGCCTACCTGGAAGCCAACTCAGACCGCATCCTTTGTGGCACCTCCACGTATCATCGAACCATTTTCGGCACCATCATTTTGGCGACTCCGCTGGGGAGGTGAGCATCGTATTGCGGTTTGCATACCTTCCGGACTTAGGCATTATGCCTGTGCAACGGAGAGCTACTAGGGCGACCAGCCAAGGACCCAACCCCGCCATGCAAGAACACCACCTCGGTGATCAGGAGGAGACTAGCGCCACGCGGCTCCGAGACCAGCTGCCGACCACTACCCCCGACGTACAAGTGCTCGTAAATGCAGCCATCCAGCAACTCACTCCAACCATCACCACTCTGCAAGATTCACAGACCACTCTACTAGCCGCCATTATGGAGATGCAAAAATCCATACAAGCCCTGTCCTCACAGCAGGCCGCTCCATCAATCCAGCCTTCAGGACCGGGGCCAGCTTTTGACATCGCCCCGGCCCCAGTGTCGCGACTACCGCCGCCTTGGACATCTAGACCCTTGGCGGTAGGGCTCGCAACACCGTCGCTGCCGGTAGCCGACATATCTCCTTCTGCAGTGCCGCCCCGCAAGCTACACACGGATCTCGGGCCAGTCTTGCAGCAGATTCCCCCCGCTGTCACACCATCTCATCTGACGCCGGCAAGAAGCTCCTCCGAAACGCATGACTCCATCGAGATGGAACCTAATCCCTATCCAGTTGAGCAACACCAAACCCCCGGCCAAGTGATGGGCATGTCTCGCCAACCCACACTTGCCCCTGCACAGCTGCCCCTGCCAGCACCTGCACCATACCAACCCTCCCATGTCCCCGTTCATCAAGCCGTGCCATCTGGGGGCTCGGGGGCTCGCGACGCACCAGGCGGTCATCACCCCTTGACCGGCAATGAGGCACCATCCTCCAACTATGTCACTCAGTCAGATTTGGAGGCCCTTGTCCGTCGCCTGTCGAGGAATTCCGAGCCGGACTCCTCAACCCGTCTAACCGGACACGCCCCGTACGCCAATGATATCGCCATCGCACCCTACCCCATCAAGTACAAGCAACCAAACTTTGTGCTCTTCAACGGACGTGAGGGAAACGCCCGTGAACATCTAACAAGGTTTGCAGGCTCCTTGGAGCAGTATGGTACAGGAAGCAGCTTGAAGTTGAGAGAATTCCACAAGTCCCTTACGGGCTTGGCTTACACTTGGTATCACCAGATCCCCGCAGGGACCGTCCACACCTGGGGCGACATGGTCCAGCTGTTCTTAGACAAATTTCATTACGAGACCGAGCGCGTGACTATCGTTGATATTGCTGGCATTCGCCAGAACCAGGGGGAAGACTTGAATAAATATGTGCATCGTTTTCATCTTAAGTGCCTTGAGTGCACAGATTTCAGCAAAGACGAAACGTTGGTTCCCATATGCATCAAAAATATGATTGACGTCTACCGAGTGCATATCGAGAACCTACAGTTAAGGTCATGGGGACACCTCAAGGAGGCAGCCCGACGAACTTACGAGACAGTTGGTCCTGTCAAGTCATGGAAGCCTCGACCGCAAAGTACGCTGTTGGCCTCAGCAGATGCACCTATCACTCAACGTAGCAACGACAACAACAACTATGCAGGCTTCAAGCGTCAGCTTCCAGATGTGAACCAAGGCTCCGACAAGCGAAGGCAACAAAGACCCGCACCTAACTATCCCTGTGACCTGAATACAGTGAAGGAACTCTTGGCCGAATGGGTGGCGCATGACAAAAATTTCCAACTGCCACCAATGCGGACCAATATCACAGACGAAGAAAAGGCCAGGCCCACCTACTGTCCTTTCCATCGAGCCCTTGGCCATCCGCTCAAAGATTGCAATGCACTGCGAACCATCTTTGCAAGGAAGGTAGCGTCGGGCGACCTGCAGCTACGGAAAAATAACGATGTGCGCAAAGATCCCTACCCACCGCATCGCAACAGTAGGGAGCACCAGGCCCTTATGGCTGTCACTGACCATGTCGAGCCTGTAATCCACGAAGCCCCGGCAGAGCCCACACTGACCCTCGTGCCTCCTCCAGCTAAGCAGTCGATGCCTCCCCTTCGACAGATGACGAAGATCAAAAGTTTTTTTGATGAAATGGGGTTTTCACCCGCCGCCCGGACTTACCTTTCCAATTGCCTGCTCGAGGTCACCACCGGCCTCGGTTCCGAATGCTTCGCCGCCCAGGCTGAATTACGTCACATCCCCTCTACGGCCTTAGTCTTCTCGGATGAAGACTCGCCGCCGATCGAGCATCACAATCGGCCGCTGTTTTTAGAGTGTACTGTTAATGGCACGGGCTTCCGTCGTGCCTTGGTTGATTGCGGCGCCTCGATCAACATCATACCCCTCATCACCCTGCAACAGGCCGGCATTCCCCCAAGGAAAATCATCCGTGACCCCGTCAATATTACCGGCTTTGGACAGGGTCCTCAGTCGACCCTCGGCCATATCACCATCGACCTCATGGTCGGAACTGTCCGTCGCGACACTACTTTTCACGTAATAGACAGCGAGTCTGCCTTTCACCTCCTGCTCGGGAGACCATGGATCCACGACAACAAGGCCGTTCCCTCAACATACCATCAATGTGTGAAGCTGGTAGCCGGTTCTACGGGACATGAGGTAGCAATGACAATCCCTGCAACCAAAGCCCCCTTTGAATGCGCCGAGTCTTATTTCGCCGAGGCCTCCTTCTTCACTAATTTCGCCGAGGATGGGGAGAATGCTACTCATGTACATTCTACCAGGCTGCCGACCTGGGATGAGCTGTGCGGGGACAAGCTTTCCAAGGACAAAACCGGGAGAAGTAACAAGAATAATGGGTCAACCCCACCGCTTCCGCCTGCTGCCACGACCAATTCCCCCCCTTCTTCCCCCAAGTCCAAGAAGCAAAAGGCTGAGCCGGCCTTTCGACGTATCGTCAAGGACGGCAAGATCATCTATCAATTATGACGGTATGCAGGGGCTCCAGGCGGTCCCTCCTCAGACCCCCTCGACCCCGACCCCCTTGGAGAGACTGAATGGTGCCGCACGGCCGAGCATTGCCAGCCAGATCCTGACCTCACCCCCGGCGCGGCACCACCTTGCTATGAGGATGGCCCTCGACCTCAGGCTGAAGATATTGAAGAAATCAACCTGGCCGACCCGGGCGAAGAACCGCGGCACACCTACATTGGCACAAAACTCGCCCCCGGCCGAAGAGAGGAATTGGTTTCCCTCCTGCACGAGTATCGTGATGTCTTAGCATGGAGCTACAATGAGATGCCCGGACTGGATCCTGCCTTAGTCACACACCATCTCAACATTGCTACCGGATCCATCCCTAGCCGACAGCACCCGCGGACATTCCGCCCCGAGCTCGAATTGAAAATCAAGCAAGAGATTGAACGCCTCCTGCGCGCAGGCTTCATCGAACCTATCACTCACCCTATTTGGCTGGCTAATGTCGTCCCTGTACAAAAGAAGAATGGCCAAGTCCGCGTCTGTATCGACTTTCGGGACTTGAATAGGGCGTGCCCCAAGGACGAGTTTCCACTACCCAATATCGACATGCTCACGGAGGCCGCCGCCGGATATGAAACTTTATCTTTCATGGATGGGTTCGCAGGTTATAATCAGATTCGCATGAACCCCGACGACAGCGCCAAGACAGCCTTCCGCACTCCTATGGGTAATTTTTGTTGGAAAGTTATGCCTTTCGGCCTCAAGAATGCGGGTGCTACGTATCAAAGGGCTATGACAGCAATATTCCATGACATGATACACCATACTGTGGAAGACTATGTCGACGATCTTATTATCAAATCCAGGAAGGAAAGTGATCACCTCACCGACCTTCAAGCGGTCTTTGATCGTTGCCGCCAGTATAACATGCGGATGAATCCATTGAAATGTGCCTTCGGAGTCTCCTCCGGCAAGTTCCTCGGGTTCTTGGTCAGTCGACAGGGCATCGACGTTGACCCCTCGAAAGCAGCCTCCATCCAAGAAATGCCCCCCCCCAAGAACACAAAGCAACTGAAGAGCTTCCTCGGCAAGGTCTCTTACCTCCGACGCTTCATACCCGCACTGGCCGAGCTCATTACGCCATTTCAACACTTGACGCGTAAAAGCGCACCGTGGAATTGGGGCGCGCCCCAACGGCAAGCATTTGAACAGATTAAGGCGGTCCTCATGTCACCGCAAACCATGGTCGTACCACAACGGGGCATCCCACTCCTACTCTACCTGACTTCCACACCCAGATCCATCGGGGCTTTGCTTGCCCAAGAAGTCGAAGGTGTCGAGCGTCCTGTTTATTACCTCAGTAGAGTGATCAGAGGGCCCGAAGCCAACTACTCCGAGCTCGAGAAACACTGTCTAGCCTTGGTGTACGCCTCACAGAAGTTCAGACATTACTTTCTGGCGCATCAGATCACACTCGTCACCAAGGCTGACCCGCTCCGTTACATGCTTACGCGTCCCGCCCTGTCTGGCCGACTCACACGGTGGTTGCTGCTGTTGGCCGAATTCGGTTTATCTATCAAGAATCCTACAGCTCTGCGGAGCCAAGCACTCGCAGACCTCCTGGCCTTCTTCCCACGCCAACAATGTGAACCGATATCGGATCAACTGCCGGGGGAGGAGACAGCCCTGATCACCGACATCGATGGACTGTGGACGCTTGAATTCGACGGCTCTGCCACTAGCAAAGACCCCAATGGCACGCCCCTCCGGCAAGGGGGTGCCGGCATAGTCTTGCGGGCACCAGACGGTGTTACCACTTCATTATCCTTCAAACTTGCATTCCCGGTGTCTAACAACGAAGCTGAATACGAGGCACTTGTCATTGGCCTCATGATCGCCGTCAGTATGGGGGCTAAGGCGCTGTGTGTGAAAGGAGATTCAAATCTGGTCATGAAGCAGGCGGACGGGGAGTTCGCGGTCAAAGAACCAGCCTTGGCACCTTATCGTGCCTTGGTGCAACACTTGGAAGGAAGACTCGGTCATGTCCAGTATGAACATCACAATAGGTGCCACAACAGACATGCGGACTGCTTGGCCACGATCGCGTCAAAGATAGAGGTCGATGGTGAACAACGGATGCTAACCATCGTCAAGAGAATGGAACCATGCACAGCACTGAACCTAGTCCCGAGGGACGTTACTGCGGACGATTGGAGGCAACCTATCATCGACAAACTTAAAGCGCCATCTCTTGCTCATGCCTCCACCCTTACAGACTTTTCAATGATGGGAGATGTCTTATACAGGCGGTGTCCCGGAGGCACTCTAGCAAGATGTTTGGCACCGGAAGAGGCAAAACACAAATTACAGCTCGGCCACCAGAAGTGTTGTGGCCTCGACGGTCCCCCTCTGTATCGTCGCCTCCAGCGTATGGGATTATATTGGCCATCCATGGCCAAGGACGCCTCGGATATACAAAAGGATTGTCCCGAGTGCTTGTATGCACCCGACGGTGCCGAAGCTCTTGTCATTGACATCGAGGGTGACTGGCGCCAGCCTTTCATCCAGTATCTATCCCACGGGATTCTACCACCTGACCGCGGCTCAGCACGATCCATCAAGCGCAAGGCAGTCAGGTATTTTGTGACGGAAGGCGAGTTATTTCGCAAGGGATTTTCGGGACGCACCCTGCGATGCTTGCAAGGTGCCCAAGTGGTCAAAGTCATTAACGAAGTACACAATGGTGATTGTGGTGAACATCAAGGCTCCCAGAAGCTGTATGCAGAATTACTAAGATTGGGGTATTATTGGCCGACTATGGAATCCGACTCCATCTCGCATGTCCGACGCTGCCAACCCTGCCAGCGGCACGCCGACAGGATACACTCGCCAGCATCCGACTTGCACATGATCTCAGCACCTTGGCCATTTCATTCTTGGGCCCTCGACCTCATCGGCCCCATCCACCCGCCGTCCAGAAGCCATTCATGGATCATGGTTGCTACTGAACGCTTTACGAAGTGGGTTGAAGCCGTACCTCTGCGGAGAGCCACGGGAGGTGCCGTTTCCAACTTCTTACGCGACGTCATCTGTCGTTTCGGCATCCCTCGATGTATTATATCTGACAATGGCACCCCATTCATTAACCGAGAGGTTCGAGCTCTCATGGAAAGGTACAACATCAGCCATGCCACATCAACTCCCTATTACCCGCAAGGTAATGGTCAAGCTGAAGCGTCCAACAAGACTTTGCTACGAGTATTATCGCGAATGGTGCATGACGCCGACCGGTCGTGGTCCGAACAACTGAATCTGGCACTCTGGGCCTACAGAACATCCATGCACACAGCGACAAAGGCCACGCCCTTCTCTCTCGTCTACGGGGACGAGTGTGTGGTACCTGCCGAGATCGCAGAACCATCGGCTCGACTTTCCCTAAGCAGCAGTCTCGGAAATGAAGCAGCCCGGCTGGCGGCACTTGACGGCCTCGACGAACGACGAGCCACGGCCCTGTGCCGCATGAAGAAGTATCATGAGCAACTCACGAAAGCTTATGGGAAGACCGTCAAGCCACGTTCGTTTATCGAGGGCGACCTTGTTCTTCAAGCCGCCAAGCATGTGCGGGCCAACATGTCAGCTCCTAAATTCACGCCAAACTGGGAGGGCCCTTTCACGGTGCACGAAGCCCGCACTAATGGCTCGTACCTCCTGCTCAACCACGACGACGGTCAGGTCTCGGCCCCCATCAACGGCCGCTACCTGAAGAAGTATTATGTGTAGTCGCGACAACATAAGCCCGCGTCATAGAACGCGCCCTCGTAGCATTTTTGTACATGCGACATTGCTTGCAGACTTGTATTTTTTTGTTGATCTGTGTAGCGTTCTACACTAGTCATGTAATGGTGTTTTGTACCGCGTCCTATCAATACAAAGTCATGCTGTTACCTCAACTTCTGCCCAGCTGGCACTCATTCTCAACCTATGCTTCCTAAGTCACTTTCTACGAGCGGGAATGGGAGAGCATTCACAAGTAACCGAAACAAGCAAGACATTCAAAAAAAAAGAGAGAAGAAAGAAGAGAGCAACCGAACATAACATACAATAAGCCGAGACCATCGAAAATATGTACATATACATCAAACGTTTACTAGCCGTCGTTAAGCACTACAACTACGGCAAAGTAACATACAAGCTAGGAAAGTCTAGACAACAGCGATGCAACTGGGTGGGAGCTGAATGCCTGAAGTACCTCCCGCTCCGCTTGTACCTCTGACCATCCAGCATCAAGCTCGGCCTGTCGCCCTAACCGCTCTGACTCTCGCCCGTCCACCTCACCTCGCCGCCTCTGTAGATCGGACAACTGCCTCTGCAAATCGACGAGCTGTCTCTCTATCTCTGCCACCTGCATGTCAATCCCGGCCAACTCTGCCGTGATCTCTGACCGCTCTGCCTCTAATCCTGTGCGGCGCCGCTCCAGCAACATCTCCCGCATAACCACGACTGCACGCCTCTCATCCATATCGTGGCTGACGCTCCTCGATCTAAAGAAATCTGCTAGCCAGTCCAGCTGCATACCTAGCGATGTGAACGGAGCGAACTCTGAAAGCGACCGAGCAACGAACTCTGCAGTCCAACCCGACGACGGCACACTGGCGAACGGCAGCAACCACTCCATAAACCCTGCAGACACCCACATCCGTAGTACTGGGTTCTCTACCACCACGCTCTCGAATGTCTGCGGGAACGCTGCCTTCACCAGTTCTAACCGGCGCACAGTCTCCGCTGGTAGCTGGAGGCCCCCCCAAGCTGCCACATCCACCTGACCGCTCGAGGATCCTCTACTCATCTCTCCGACTGTCGCGCCACTGCCGCCCGCTGCAGAAATCTCCGACATCCCACCCGCCCTCTGCGCCCCAATCGTGGCTGAGTGCATCGCCAGAAGAGTAGCTCCGACCTCAACCACGGACTCCGGCAATGTGTCATGCCGTCGCACCACCACAGCCTGAACCGGTGTCTCTCGCTCACGAATCGAGGCAGCAACAACAGACTCAGGCTCCGCCATTTCGCCACCATCACCTCCCACAACCTGCGTCTCCATGCCTGTCCACCAGTCCTCGTCAATGTCGAACATCACCGTATCGCTCCCCTCTCCGCCGTATAGTGCCCCCACCGTTTCCTCAGTAGCAGGCAATGGGCTCACCCTCCTCGGCACACTGGCCGTCAATAGCTCAACGGCCTCGGTCTCATCACTGTCAACTAATCTGCCGGCCTCGGCTGCCATAGCCTCCTCGCCTTCGATCTCAGTCTCGGCCTCGCTCCCCCCCGCGACCGCCTCTTCCTCGTCCCCCTGGCAAAACCGCTGTCAGTTCACAGATTATGAGCAATATGCAAACCATATTTATACGACAAAAAGAAAGGACAGAAGCAAACCTCAGAGTCTAGCTCCTCTAATACGTCGCGCGGCCTCTTCGCCCCTGATAGGTGTGGGGCTGAGGTACCAGCACTAGCCTGACGCGCTGTCTCCATCATCCCCACTCGCAATGCCGACAAGGGCCCCTTGCCGGCCCCCGGCACCCTCGGCACCTCGGCAATAGGCTCCTCCCCACGGTCCTCCCCGGGAGCAGCGTCCCCCAACTCTACCGCATCCTCCTCCGCCTCCCTCTCCGAGCTCGGAACAGAACTCCCGGTCACCAGTGACAGCATCCCGCACTGCCTCGCGACTGTGGCCGATATCAAACTCAGGGCTCGGTCACATGCGAACACATCTACCTGTCGACGTGTGCCTGACGGCTGTGCCAGCCATCCGGCCCAGCTCCCTCGCAGTCGCTCCCACCAATGCGCATAATCCGCGGTCACCGCCCCTGCCACCTCTGTCCCTGGCTGCCTCCACTCTGTCGTCGGTGCCGGCCACTCGCGGGCTCTGTCATATAGTGTATACCCAAAAGCCGTCGCCACACTCCAAGGGCTGTCATAACCGCATGGGGGCTCTAGATCATACCCGAACGCCAACGACAGACGGTCCGGGCAATACCTCGCCACATAATAGCAGCACTCGGCGGGCTTCCCGCCATCATCTGTCAATACCGGGAGCCAGCCGGGAAAATACGCGACCAATAGCGCCAGCTGTCCTGGCGCTAGCTCGCCTCTCCTGCTCAGATCTGTCGTCACCTCCTGCACGTGCAGCCATGGCGGCGTACCATATGACGCATGCATCTCCATATAGGGCCGTCGCTCGCATTCCCCCCGTTTGTCTAGAATCTGTGCCAACGGGCACCCCGGCCTCCTGATGCCTGCCCAAGCAAAAGCCCGAGACCCGCTACACCACAACGCCACCTGCCGCGACCTGCCTGGACGGGTCACTGTCCCCATCGTCGGTGACGGGTGTGCGAGTGGGTATCCGTCAGGACGGTACCCTGGAAAGCACTCGTACAGGTACCTCTGCAAGAACATCCAGTCCACGTACGTCGCCACCTGATACCGACCATACGACCGCTTCACGTCATTCACGAACTGATCTAGCCGCGAGTATAACGTGCCCAAGTACACCGGAGCCAAGCCGACCCGCCTTCCCTGCGCCATCCGAATGGCCAAGGGAAACACCCTCGGGGAAATGCCATCCTCAGGTGTCCCCTCAAACACAAACCTGCAAACAACGACCGGCAACATATGTCAGTTTGACGTTTTACAGGGCAAGCAGGACATACGATATATTCACGAATAATCACACGACAGTACAAAATTTACCTCGATAAGAACATCGCCAAAAACGCCACCAACTCGTACCGATCGCTGCCATGATACGGACCCATCACGAACTGGGCAGCATTGCCCAACTTCTGGCCTGTCCTCGCCTGCGGCGTGCCGTAGAACTGGCGCAGCCACCCACCGTACGTCCCCTTCCGGTGCCTCTTCGTCTCCGCCAAAATGTCCAGTAGCTGCGTCTGCAACAACCGCTCCTCCCCGCTCAGCCGGGTCACCCGTGCATCCACCTCCCCGTGTATCGGCAGCCCTGTCAGCATCAACACATCGAGTAACGTCGGCCCGATCTCCCCGAACTCGGTCACGAACGTATGCGACTGCGTGCTCCATCTTGCCAGCAATCGGGTCATCCCTGGAGTATCCCTATATAACTCCAGCCCCCTCGCCGTAACATTGATCGCCGGTAACAGCCCTAGTGCCTGCAACACCTGCGCCCTCACCGGTGTCTCCAACATATGCTCACACCAAAAGTCCCACCCTACCGGCATCGCACTATGGCCCTTGAACATCACCGGCGACCAAGGTATGTCCTCTCTCCCAATCAACAATGCCGGTACATACCTCGGCGACATCACAGGCGCCTCCGCCGGGCTCGGCGCGCGAAGGTAGGGTGACGACAGCCGAGGCTCCTCTCCCATCGACGGACCACCCCACGGTGTCCTGAACGCTCCGTCTGCCACACGAATGGCCAACTCCCTCCACAGCTCACGGTCCGGTACACACGGTACTACTCCCCTCACCCCCAGCAATGTGTTTGTCTTATCTGGCTCCGGATCGTAGGACCTCCTACCGCCATCATCAAAGGTCAATGGCACTGCCGCCTCGACACCCACTGACGGTATGGCCTCATCGACTGGCGGCGCCGGCACAGGTACAGTCATCATATCCCGCGGCGGTCGCGATGTACCCGCCGCGGCCCCTCGCGGCTTCGCCCACATCTTCTGCCGAACTTTTTTCGCTGCTGGCGTCGCTCCGGGCTGTGAGGATGGGACTTGGGCCTGTCGGACACCCTGCGTGACCGACCCCCCATGACTGGCCGACCCCCCATGTGCGGCCGACCCCTCTCGTGCGACCGACCCCCCGTGGCTGGCCGACCCCCCATGTGCGGCCGACCCCTCTCGTGCGACCGACCCCCCGTGGCTGGCCGACCCCCCTTGCGCGGCCGACCCCCCTCGCTGGGCCGACCCCCCTTGCGCGGCCGACCCCCCTCGCTGGGCCGACCCCCCTTGCCCGGCCGACCCCCCTCGCTGGGCCGACCCACCTGTCCGGCCGACCCCCCTCGTGCGGCCGAGCCCCCGTGGCTGGCCGACCCCCCTCCCCTCGCAGAGCCACCGACTGGCCGACCCCCTGGCCCCGACGACCCCTCGCCCACTTCCACCTCTTCTCTCACCATCCCTTTTTCTCTCTTTCTTTCTCTCTCTCTCTCTCTGACTTACGTAGGCACAAATGGCGGTGCCTCCGCCCCTGCCCCCCTCCGCTCCTTATATAGGGGTGGGCAATTTTCTTTTCTTTTTCCTTTTATCTTTCTTTCTTTCTCTTTCTTTCTTCTCGCCGTCCGCCGGCGCCTCGCCACAGTTTGTCGACCACGCGCCGTCGCCGCTATGACCGCAGTGCGCGCCCGCGCGCCACCTCCACGACCTTCGTCGCACGCATTCACATGACAGCTCCGCGACAGGCCCCGTCGCCCGCGTGCCATCTCCTTGAACCGCGTCGCTTGTGCCAACTCATCGCGCTCTTTACAACGCGCGCTCAATGCCAATGGTCACTTGATGCACTACCGCGACGTTCGTCGCCGCGCCCGTGCGCCATTCTCATCATGCGTGCCCCCGGCACCAAGTATAGCTCCGCGACGTTCGTCGCCGCGCCCGTGCGCCATTCTCATCATGCGTGCCCCCGGCACCAAGTATAGCTCCGCGACGTTCGTCGCCGCGCCCGTGCGCCATCTTCATGGTACGTGCCCCCGGCACCAAGTATATGCTCCGCGACCTTCGTCGCCGCACCCATCCGCCATTCTTATCACATGTGCCCCGGCACAGTATTGCTTTGCGACGTTCGGCGCCGCACCACTTTCATGACATGTGTTCCGGCACCAAGTATTGTCCCCGCGACAATCATCGCCATGTCCATGCACCACGACCATGTTACAAGCCTCCGGGCATAACACCCATTCACCACACCATGCGCCCCCGCCATGGGCATGGAAGACCTTCAACCCACTCTCGTGTGCGACATTCTGGAGGCTCCGCTCGTAGTGCTCCTGCAAGAGGACCCCTCCCTGCGACATGGGCTGAGCGCCAGCACGGGTTAGCGACACAATCAAACTACGGGATGGGCTCACAACCTTGAAGCCATCGCCGGCACAATCAAACTACGGGATGGGCTCACAACCTTGAAGCCATCGCCGGCACAATCAAACTACGGGATGGGCTCACAACCTTGAAGCCATCGCCGGCACAATCAAACTACGGGATGGGCTCACAACCTTGAAGCCATCGCCGGCACAATCAAACTACGGGATGGGCTCACAACCTTGAAGCCATCGCCGGCACAATCAAACTACGGGATGGGCTCACAACCTTGAAGCCATCGCCGGCACAATCAACTACGGGATGGGCTCACAACCTTGAAGCCATCGCCGGCACAATCAACTGCGGGATGGGCTCACAACCTTGAAGCCATCGCCGGCACAATCAAACTACGGGATGGGCTCACAACCTTGAAGCCATCGCCGGCACAATCAACTGCGGGATGGGCTCACAACCTTGAAGCCATCGCCGGCACAATCAA